>QRDG01001508.1:55430-440705 GCA_012064385.1 Puccinellia tenuiflora
ATGCAGTATTCGCATTTGTGTTGGTAGACGATTGATCTGATCAGGTGGCACCAGCGACTTCCCGTATATCCATGGCCATACTCTTTCCAACATAGGCCCCATATCTCCGCCGTCTATTCCCGCTTCCAGTTGAGTAAGAGAAATACCAGCGTCTGCAGCAAATACCGCCCTCATATGGGCTGGTACAGCTGCAATGTCCACCGCCAAGCCCTGATTAGTGGGTAACACCTTGAGCGGGGAGATCGACTGTTTTGCCTGTTGTCCGAGCTGGGCAACGTCTCTTTTCCCGCTGGCACTACTACTTTTCTTTGGGCGGGCGCTAACTTTCCTCATACATCACAAATAGTCATCAACCTTATTTATCTCAGATTGCGATGGATGTTGAAGAAAGTCCTTAGCCCACTTTTTTGCTTCCGGGGCAAATGTTTGCTTTTCCTCGGGCTTTTTTGGTGCGAACTGTCTTTTCACCTCGGCGTCCACGATCACGGCGTTTTCCACAGGAGTCCGGTCGTATGCTCGGACGGGAGGAGCCGGCGGTACTTTTGGGAGGGGCTCCTGTCGGGGTCCATGTCGGTTACCCATCGAAAACGAAGGGGTGCGCTTCCTCTTTTGGCTCTGATCCTTAGTGAGCGGAGGCGGCGGACTCGGCTGAGGAGTTGGGTGATGCGGCAGCGGAGATCGAGATGGACTCGTGTTGTGGTGGTCGTCCCTCTCGTCATCATGTGGACTTGGAGGTGGCGAATGGAGACTCGGAGGAGACGATGGTGGCCTTGGCGCCGAGCCAGGAAGCACGATGTATTTCTTGCGCCATAGAATGATACCACCCCCGACGTCTCCCAGTGTCCTCTCATCATCAGCTCCAGGAATTTCTTAGTCCACATTTGTATTCTTATCCGTATTCGGATACTATTTCGCTTCCGTTGTTATTTGGATCTTTGTATTGTATCATTGTTGTTCTTGACTCGGTGAGTCGTTGGTGTATATATGCTGTTTTGTGGGTTCCATCGAGAACTATTGTAATGTTATCACAATTCCATCCGCATAACGTATGTGTTGCGACCTGCACGTTATGCCTGGTGGGCATCCTAGGATCGTTATTATGTGGATTTGGCTGGAACGCTCAAATCTACATAGTACCAATCCAGGGGCATTACATGACACGAGCATAGTCTTCGTTAGGCCCTCTTGGCTCACCCCTATAGTCGCATCACCCACATCCATCTCCACGTGTGCGTTCCTTTGTCGGTTTGTGTGGTTGGTTCCTTTAGTTTTGGATCATCATGGTTATCTTCTACTTTTAACAATATCCTTTTCGTTGGTTGTTCCATTTGCTTTGCCACTTTTCCTACCGAGCTCCTCATAAGTGTGTGTGTTGGTGATTTGCTCTTATCGCTTCTTGTAATACGCTTTACCCTTGCGACGTGACTTCTCACTCACCAAGGACCAAAAGGCTCAATACTATCTTCGAAGGTAAGAGACGGTCAGGTTCCATCTTCACAAACCACCATACATACGCGATTCTTTTGTCATCACCATGTCTAGGGAAATGGAGCAAGGAGAAGGCTCGGGCGGCGACCCAATCTATACCACGCAAAACCAACATGTGGCTCTTCAACGTGCCACTCGAGAGGCATTGACCCGACTTGAAGAACGGATGGACACCAAGATGACAAGCCTTGAGGATTGTATCGAAAACAACTTCGAGGCCCTTAGGATGGAAATGGCTAGGATGGGTCGTCGACATCGACATTCCTCATCGTCAAGTGCAAGCGGCTTCAGGTCTTCGGCAAGCTCAAGGTCCCGCCGCCATGACCCACACAACCATATCATGGATGACCCTCATGCTCACCATAGTCATAGTGGTGGTTCTTCACATCGAAGCCGGCACGCTCACAATGATGATATCATAACTTGTCCACAACATCATGATTGTCACCAACGCCGCGAGGATTTCGACCCACCTCCACATCGCCAAGCTCGTGATCCCTCTCCTCACCGCAATGAAGACGCCGCTTCACAAGGACGTCACGCTCAAGATCCATCTCCAAACCACCATGAGGATGCCGCCTCTTAACAACGACAACCTCGAGCAAGGTCTCCACCGCGGCCACATGGAGGAACGCCAAGATCATCATGCGCAAGGAAACCCGCACCAACATGTCGAGCATGCCAACTCAAACCACGTTGTGGATCAAGCGGAACTTGAGCGCCAAAGGCGTCATCATGATGAGGAATTGGAGATCCAAAGACGTGAGGCTAACATCCAACAAAACCGTCCTCATTGAGATATTAGTTATGAAAGTGTGCGGCACCACCGCCCATACTGCAATGCGGAAGAGAGGTTCGAGAAGCTCAAATTCAACATGCCCAAGTTCTCCGGAGCAAATGACCCCGAAGCTTACCTCTCTTGGGCTCTCAAGGTGGACAAGATCTTCCGCGTTCATAACTACCCCGAAGACAAGATGATAGCTATGGCATCACTTGAGTTAGAGGACTACGCGCTCCTTTGGTGGGAACAAGTTCAAATTACTCGTGAAGAGAATGGCGATGACCCAATTGACTCTTGGGAAGACATGAAGGGCGAGATGCGAGCACGCTTTGTACCGCCACACTATACACGTGATCTCTTCAAGAAGTTACAAGAACTCAAGCAAGGCATCAAGTCCGTCGACGAGTACTTCAAGGAAATGGAAACGTCCATGATGCACGCAAATGTCGAAGAATCGGAAGAGCAAACAATGGTGCGCTTCATGAACGACCTCGACTACCCCATCAAGAGGATCGTCGAGTTCCAACCTTACACTTCTCTCGTGGAGCTAGTACACCAAGCCACCAAGGCGAAGCGCCAAGTAGCGGATGACATCAAGTACAACAATACAAAGGCCTACTTCGCCGCCAAGCCGACAACATCCACTCAACCGGCAACAACACAAGCTCCACACACTAACTCAAGACCTACCGCAAGACCATCAAGTGCTTCTAGTCGACCCTCGACTTCTACCTTCAAGAAACCGACACCGTCTATGCAATCCTCTCAAGCTTCAACGGGCAAGTCAAGTGACATCACATGCTTCAAGTGTGGAGGCCTCGGACACAAGTCATTTGAGTGCACCAACAAGAGAGTCATGATAGCCAATGACAATGGCGGATAGGACTCCATGAGTGAGGATGAATATGAAGCAATGGTTCAAGTAGCTACACTACACCATGAGGATGAAGAACAAGATACCCAATATTATGATGGTGACATCCTTCCATCACTTGTTGTCACAAGGGCCTTGACCACCAACATGCATGAAGATGAAGACCAAAGATGCAATTTGTTCCAAACAAGAGCCGACATCATGGGAAAGTCCATCATGGTCATCATCGATGGTGGAAGTTGCCATAACCTCGCAAGCAAAGAAATGTGCTACAAACTCAACTTGCATCGCACCAAGAATCCCCATCCATATGATGTACAATGGCTAAGCAACGCCGAAAGCATCAAGATTCATCAAAAGGTCAAGGTATCTTTCAATATTGGCCCTCTATGATACGGTTGAGTGTGATGTCGCTCCCATGACGGTGTGCCACCTACTTCTTGGACGACCATGGTAATTCGACAAGGGCGCCATGCATGATGGACGCACAAATCAATATAGCTTCAAGTGGCACAATAAGAACTTCGTCCTTCGCCCCATGACACCAAGTCAAGTTATTGCCAACAACGCTAAGACCGTCGCAAGGAATCAACAAACAAAACCTTCTAGTGAGATGAGTCTGCTCTGGTCTCTTTCACAACTTCATGAATTAACCATTAATCCACTAAAACCTACCAGATCGGTATTGCCCTTTTCAAATAATAATGCAAGAACCAAACTGAGCATATATTTGATTGCAGCAACTTGAGCATATATTAGATGTTTAATTCAATTTTTCTTGCGAACACATGCAGTATGTTTAGTTCTCTTTGTACGAGATAAAAAAAAAAGAATTTTTGCCTTCTGCTCGATTGGCCATATCACTGGATCTTATAAAATGAATTCCTATATCTTGCTAGGATGAACACGGTCATAACATCTATAGGCATTTCATGTAGAGTATCTATTTTCATTTTACATTTCTCCTTACACTAGCAGACTACATTAGGCATTAGAATAGGTGCCAAAACTACATGAAACACAGCCATTTTACTGCCAACCTGGAGATATAACAAATCACAGTACACTATGAGCTGATCATGGGGAGTAATACACATAATAGCGAGAAAGCGCATCACACAGAACTTACCAAAACCTCCAAAAAGAGTTGATTTCTACATAATAACTTTTGATCTCTTCAGTTTTTTCAAGAGTTGCATGTCTTCATGCCTGCCTTTAAATTCCATGGATTCACCAAGGACATTTTTATCCCCTCTGAGTTCCAACCTTCAAAAGGAAAGCGCAACTGTAAAAATTTGACCAGAGCTTCTACATATTGCACTAAACTGCAATATAGTACATACTAACAAGAATTCACTGGTTGCAATTAGCTTGATAAAGAATAATCTTAAGATTGCTTCTTAACAACCCAATTTCTCCAACTAAAATACAAATTGTATGAGATGTTTTCTCATCATATTGTTCATCATGGGGAACGAAAAGAGAAATAGGAACTTTAAAAGTAAAGTAAAAACAGTATGGTGGTGTATTTTACCTGTCCCACATAGGCGACGTGCTCAGAATAGAATGTAGATTTTAGAGTAACGAATCTTGGATGTCACTTTTGCTTCCATGAAATGCACCTTTAATCCATGTCGATACTCTACCTTTTGTGTCTGCCTTAAGATCTTTCCATTGATCATGCGAGATGACCTCCGGTTGAAGATTAATAGTGTACGAAGGCCTGATAAAGCACAACACAACTGAGCAACCATCTAAGGGCAGCAAAGCAAACAAAACATTGTCCCGTACAGAGAACTAACCTGCAGTTGGGATTTGGCAGTACAACCCTTCCGCTTACAATCCCGTTAGGCAGTGTTGCCCCCCTCTGCTCCAAGTATGATTGAAGATTGGCAGCTATCCTATTGACTTCTAGAACCTATAAGAATAAAATTTGACAAATGAATTGACAAAAGGACAACTCGTACCATTATGATTATTGTTGACTAGTAATGTGCAGAAATCAAACAAGAAAAGTAAACTTGTAATTCTGAAAAAAACTTGTGTAGAAACGCAAACAATACTACTATTATTAAGAACACAGTAACAACGAGAAACTACAAACCAGTAAGTTCAGGTTCATTGTCAAGAAAATATCCCTCATGAGTTAGAAACAACAAACTACTCAACCTAGGTGACCTGCTGTGATAGAAGATCGTTTTCTCACACAAAGCACAAGACTGCAGTAAGACAGCAGCTGCAAAACACTTGGTCATTTGGTGTCTTACTGCAGCAGGCAGTTTACATTCACGCTAGCTCCCCAGTCCACACTGAATTCAATAATTAACAGGTACGTTCACTCCACTAACAGTTCTGTAGCACTTAAACAAAACGTAAAGCTCAAATTGCATACCGGATTTGGTATAGTCTCCTGCTTGCGCTTCTTAGTGTACCAGTTACCATCCTTGTCGATCTCAACAAAACGAGACAGATTTTTTATTGCCACCACCATGACCTCCCTGTCCACCAAAAAATCTTAGACCCTTGCTTTTCCAGGTTGAACCAAGTGATAGTGCACACGTTGATAAAATTAGTTGAAGATGATATAATGGCTCGATTAAGTGATTCGTAAGATCTGTATATGCATATTTTAGCCAAGTATGATTGAGAACATTACATTACTGGTCGGTAGATTACAATAAATTTGGTACTAAGCATAACAATCATAGGGGATACAGAGAGATACACGAATAGATAAGTCTCGACTGACGGAATAGGTTGTGAGGAATATCCGTAGTACAATTCATCGGAACGCGCATACACAGAAAGCAGAGTGCAGTGAAGGCAAGAGAGAGTGGGGGAGCATGGTGGTCGCGGGCTCACCTCTTGGTGACGAGAACATGGAGGAGCTGTAGCCGAGGCAGAGCATGGAGGAGCTGGAGTAGGCGTATCCTGGGAGGTGGTCGAAGGAGGCGTAGCAGCAGTGCATCACCAAGGTTGCGGTGACGGCAGTACCGCCATCCCGTCGGTGAAGGTTTGCTCGGCAACATCACCAAGGTCTGCTCGCCCCGCTCGGGGACGGGGTTGGCCTGTCCTAGCAATTCGTCGAACAGTTGGTGTGCATCCACCGGGCTGAGCGTCCCGGCACGGACGCGCTCCGTGGCGGCGGCAAGGGCGGCGCGGGAATCCCAGCAGTGTGAGGGGCGCGAGGTGGAGGTGGAAGAGAGGCGGCGGCGGAGGCGAAGGCAGGGCATCGGCGTGGTGGAGGTGGAAGAGAGGCGGGACATGAGGCACTGGGTTACGGACAGAGCGCCACCATCCTGCCGACGTCGGGGGTGAGGTAGACGGCATGGAGGCGAGGACGAGCAGAGCTCGAGAGGGAGGCGACATGGCGGTGGTGAGCGAGCAAGAGCAGCCGGAGGCGTCAATGCGTGCCCGCCGAGTCGGAGGCCTTGGCCATGGCGGCTAGGGTTAGGGTTCAGCAAGGAGGCACCCAAGGGGAGCTCGAGTTGATGGAGAGTGAGTGGGGAATCAGTGCAGCAAGCTCGGGCGGAGCCCTGCCGGCGACAGGAGGCGCGGGAGATGGCCGTTAGCGGCCGGAGTCGTGGGCGGCGACGGTGGCGGCCGCACGACTGTCAGAGAGGAGGGGAACGAGAGGAACGAGAGTGGCTTGCTCGGGTGGTTGACCTGATCAGCTTGGCTTGGTTCAATCATAAGAGTGGGCTCCTCCCGTTAGATTAGTTTTTTTACTGCCCTCGCTAAAGTGGCTGCAAACTGGATATCAACACGAAATATACAAAATAAAAATTCAGTTTCAGAAACCATGTAACATACTGCTCTCCGTGTGAAAATCGATTTTAAAAAGCTAAATATTGCGAAATCTCGACAGCTAGCTTCCTAAGTCCTTGCGTTTTTTTCCTGTGGATCATACATGCGTACATTATTTTTAGATACATGCGTACGTCTTACGTGTGCATCAACTGCTCTTAAGTTAGATAATTTTTCAATAGGGAAAAATAAATTTTCCAAACATCAGATGCAAAAAGCCAAGCCATTACCCAAATAGTAATAAACAATTCTTGTTCTTGACTTTACTTGAGAACAGTGACAAAGGCCTGGCAAAGCAAATCTTGACGCATTAGTGGGTTTTGTCTCTTCATAAACCAAAATGAGTCGGCACAACAAATCTAGAAACATTACTGGCTTTTGTCTATCTGACAGGCTACAAGGCCAGCTATGCAATGAAATATTCTTTATGCACACAAAAATCTTTTTGAGTTCTCACAAACATACAGCCTCCGTGGGTCTGGTCTCTAGAATGTTTTTTTTTTTTGAAAATAAAGAAATGTTGTCCTTTGCAATAAGCTAGCCCGTGAATTGAATGTTGTTGTGATATAAAAGTACCACCTACTATTGTAAACGGAACTGTAGTTCCTCGGGTGCACAAGAGCCGCATCTAATCACAAAACTGTAGTCCGAGCGGGGAGCTTGTGGAGTTGCGGCGGAAGTGGAGATGGTGGCGGTACTTCTCGGTTACCTCGGGAGACTAACGGCGAGAAGCACTATTTAATATGATTTCAAATAGTTTTCAACCAAGATATCTTTTTCATTTAGAGGCACTATTCATTTAGAGCACATTTAAAAGTGCCTCAAATAGTAACCATTTGAGACACTTTTGATTAGTGCCTCTAAATGATAGTTATTGGAGGCACTAATCAAAAGTGCCTCTAAATGATTACTATTTGAGGCATCTAAAAGTGCCTAAAATAGAATTCATTTAGAGGCACTTTTGATTAGTGCCTCTAAATAAAAAAAAATTGAGGCACTATTTGTAAACTGCCGGTAATTGGTAGATAATTTGAGGCATTAATTGTAAAAGTGCCTCAAAAAGTGAAGATTAGAGGCAGTTTTCAAATGTGCCTCTAGGAAAGTGCCTCCGTATTGAGGACGTGACATAGTGACGGTCTGTATGTAGCACATGACACAAATTTGGATTCTACAGACCTGTATTCTTCGAAGCACTTCCTCCACTTCTAAATCTGTCATTCTTAGCAAATATAAGATAAGATGACATGAATGTGAAGCTGTGAACTGACGCTTATCATGAATTCAGATATATTACCTTTTTGTACACTGTATTGACGACCAATGAACCCCAGTTCCGAATAGAGGAGAGCTCTAGAAAAATAACAGAAATAATAAAGAATCAACGTGTTACTAAATGCAGACTTCTCCACTAATTTTAATACCAAATTTAGAAGAAAAGCGTACTATAGTTACCATCTATACACTACACTCTGAGATGTCTATTTCAGTTACATGCAGATATAGGATATGAGCAACCACTAAAACTGAATTCAAATAATTAGAGAACTGGACTCCAACGTGGTGAGAACATAGAACCACTAAAACTGAATTCAAATAATCCTACCTTTTTACTGAAGCTGGTGATGCGAGATGCCAAGGAAATGAGAGACAGCGAGACGGTTGATGAAAAACGGAGGCAGTAGGTGTCGAGGAGATGCCGACGGAGACAAACCGGAGGTGTCGGCGGAGCAAGATTGATTTTGATATTGTTGTGCTCCCGAGCACCACTCGTTCGAAAAAAATAAAATAAATACTTACAAGTTTCAAAAAATATTGAAAAAAATTACGGACATATACAATAGTGTATCCCATAATCATGCAAAAAATCAGCTCCAAATACTTTGTATTTCGAGCTAAAAAAAGACAAAAGTGTGGATCTGAGTAAGCGTATCTTCAAAATTTATCAGATTTGTCATTTTTATGTAGCTCACAATAGAAAGTATTTGGAGTTGATTTTTTACACGGTTGAGGGATACACTATATTCTACATCTAGATTTTTTTTAAATATTTTTTAAAACTTATAAGTATTTTTTTTTGTGAATGGGCAGGAGCACTGGTGCTCGGGAGCAAAAGAAACTTTTCGTATTGTTGTGGCCTTATGAGTCTGCGAGGAAAAAAAACACATGGCATGAACCCGCTGTTGCGTGGTAAATTTCGGGAGTACTTGATCTAAAGGTTAAGGATTGACTCTGAGATTAATTAGGGATGACAGCTTGCAACACGTGAGAGTTAACCGGAAAGGCGACGCCACAGCCGGAGATCGACCTGCAGCTCGAACCTGTCTTGGCTTCGGCGGCACCGGCCGCTAGCCCGCTACCTGCTTCCGCCGCGCGGCAGCTCGTCTCCCGGCCTCCCCCAACACCTTGGTACCGTCTAGGGTTAGAGATGTCCAAAAACACGTACATGTCTGATTGAAGGGATCGGCGGAGTCTGCGAGGACGACGTTTCTTTTGCATCTCGTGATTTTTTTTCTTCTCAAGGCTAATGGATAAGCTTGCTAAGGAGGTGTGGAGGAGGTGGGACAGAACGTGAGGACTCTGTCTATTTCATCCGACGGTGCTACGTAGATAATGCGGAAAATTGGATGGTTAATTTTCTTAGTTGTTGAGAATTAACGTGGTGTTTTTATTGGTGCTCCAATTAGTAAATATATATATATATATTCATTTGGGGACGCTGGTGTGGAAGGGCGAAAAAAACGCCGGATAAGTGTCCGACACCCCTAAAGAGACTTATAATTGAAGGTTATTGGACGTAATTTAGACACCCGATGAAGATGCTCTAACAAACACATTTTGGGTCCAGGATGGAGGGCCGCGTTGGAAGACTTGGAGTTGGCCTAATGGACACTGGCGCGTGAATCTGGTGTGTGATAGGGAATCTCGTGTGTCTGCTTCCTTCTCCCATGGTACCGATGTGATAGCCTGATAGACACTGGCGCCGGCGCGTGAGTGTCGTGTGTGATAGGGACCGGGAGTAGTTAGCTAGGGAGTGTGTCCACACCAGATTTTTCGTCTCCCGCCGTAAGCAGTCCTGGCCGTAAGTGTGTGGCCGGCGGGGAATCATCCAATCCAACCAATAAATCACGTCAACCGGTGGAAATTTACCGCTTGCGTTTCGTCCACTCCTGCCACCAACATCATCAGTCCTAGCTAAGCTAATATGGCGACAGCGCTTCTGCTGCCGCTGCTGCTGCTGTTACCCCAGCTTGTCCTCCTCACCGCCGCGACGCCGTCGATCACCACGAAAGCCGTGCCGCGGCTGCCGGGTTTCAGCGGACCCCTGCCCTTCTCCCTGGAAACAGGGTACGCACATACCTGCTCTGCTCTGCATCTTCCTTCTTCTCCCTCTCCGTTGATCGGAATATGGTGCAGGTACGTGGATCTGGACGACGGCGTGAGCCTCTTCTACTACTTCATCCAGTCGGAGCGCGATCCGGAGGAGGACCCCGTCCTGCTCTGGCTCACCGGCGGGCCCGGCTGCTCCGGCCTCTCCGGCCTCGTCTACGAGATCGGCCCTTTCTACTTCGACTTCGATGGCTACACCGGGAGTGCCCTGCCTACTCTGCTCTACAAACCAGCGTCTTGGACCCAGGTTCATTTCCTTTGTTTCTTCTTCACATGTGTGATATGTACGTGTACTCTATTGCACTGGTTTGATGATCACATTGTTTTGACGAAAGAAAACATGCGATGATTTCATCTCAGCTTGATCATATTGTAGGTTAGCAATGTCATCTTCGTGGATGCTCCGGCAGGGACTGGCTTCTCGTATGACAACACCGGCAACAAAACCATACCAAGTGACACCATTGTTGTTCAGCAGCTGCACATCTTTCTCCAAACGGTTCACTCCTCGTGTCTTCTTTTGTATGATTTTTCGACCAGAATGTACAGATTAATAAAGTTTCCATTTGATTTATTTGCTCCGCAGTGGTTCGATGAGCACCCACAGTTTTTGTCGAATCCGCTCTACATTGCGGGTGATTCGTATAGCGGCATAATTATACCTTCTCTAGCTATGAATATTGCTAAAGGTAGTTGAACTTCTGTCATGGACTCGTGGTTATCAACAAGGATTACTTGTCTTACTCGTTTGTCCAAAGAGCATTTCTTTTGAGAGTACAGAATGCATTGTTCTAACTACATGTCGCTTTCGCTATAGGATTAGAATACGGTGACGAGCGGCTCACCAATCTCAAGGTATTTGTTATTACTTCCATGATTTATCTTCCAACATATTATTCAAGGTTCATTATTGTGTTATTACAATGTTTGTTATTATCTTCCTAAGTTACGTACTTCTAGTGCTTTATGTCTATACAAGTCTTCTTTTGCGTACATCTAAGTCAGTAAACTGAACTAGTAAAGCATGCCAGGTTCTGCCTCTATCAAGGTCAACAAAGTTGATTTTAACAACAACAATAGAAAACACAACATAATTTCAGTTTTAACTTGAATATTTATGTCAAATATGTATCTGAATTGGATTTAAGTATACAGTTCTTTCACTTCAATAGGAAGTAATACATGGTTACCATGTTTTGGTATAACTCACTCTTTTATCCTTTATTTGTTTGGTCATCTTTTCCTTAATTATCTATAAATTGTGAACTACAATCTAACATTCCTTGCAACAAGGCTGAAGTAGTCGGTCGAGACATATTTACTTTTTCTATTTTCATTGATGCCTTAGGCAATTGAAATTTTATAATCCTTTTATGTGCGATGTTTCAACATTATATGTGCTTGCATGTGCATGTGTGTGTGTGTGTGTGTGTGTGAATATGCTGTCCTCTTATACTCTCTGTAAGGAGTGATTAACTAATACCACAGAAAATTTATCTTAACTGATCAGGGTGTCATTGCTGGCAATCCATTGACTGATACAACGATGGGCGTCAACGCTCGAGTTCCATATCTTCATGGGATGGGAATTATACCAGATGAACTCTATGAGGTGACATAGTGAAATAATATACGTTTATCTTTTAAGATCTAATTCTATACCACACGAAAATGACAAGTATATCATTTCCACACATCTAATCGATGCTGGCTAGCTTCTACTCCCTCTCAAGAAAAACAAAATGCTTCTCAATCAGAATGACTGAATAAATTGACTTAATTACTGAATAAGGTCAAGTGTGTTCCTATTTTCTTGGAATATCGTTGAACAGGACAAATCCTTAATCCGCAGGCTGCTCGTGAAGGCTGTAAAGGAGAATACCGATGGCCATCGAATGCTAATTGTGCCAATTCCGTCCAAGCCATCCACGACGTAAGTGACAATACTGGCCATGAATATGGTGATTACACGATCAACTTAGATAGTATTGAGATCTGCTGGGTGTAACTGGTAGTTTTGGCCTGGGATGCAGTGCACAAGGGGTTTAAATGATGTACACATCTTGGAGATACTCTGTCCAGAATATCCAAGCCTCGCCATTCGGAAGCAGACGACGTTGCAAGATCATGGTAGGAAAAGGCTAATAGAGTCCGCGGTTTCGTCCGTGTGCAGGGTAAACGTCTCAAATATTAAGCTTATTTCCTTCATAGTTTTTTTCTGTTTTAACTCCTTGTTTGCTCTTTATTTTATTTCCAAACTTCTTATTGCTTTCATTTTATCGTTATGATTGTACGGCGTTAACCATTTTGCTTCATTCGGTTGATGCAGAATGCCACATACTTTCTATCCGAGTTATGGACAAATGACGAAGCTGTGAGGGAGACTTTGGGTATTCGCAAGGTATGATATGGATATATATTCAATAGAATGCCCTATACCATTTTGCAGCGAGCGAATTCTCCGCAAGCCATCAAAGAAGCTCCCGTTCTCTCTGTAACAGAGGGCTTATTTCGTCGATATGGTGTATACTGTGTAGGAAACAATTCCATCATGGCTACGATGTGATTTTGATCTACCTTACACATATGAAATTGTCAGTACAGTGGATGATCATTTATCACTGATTAGTAAAGGATACCGAGCCATGATCTACAGGTAAGCGAGTGACTTCTCTCTCTAAAACTTTTTCTCTCACATCTCCGTAATTCTGGAGTGAATTCCAGTTTTCACCCATAGTCTGTCATTTGTGACACTACTTATCTTGTTTAGCAAGTTTTGATTATAATTACCCTATTTAGAAATAGTTGGGCCCATTTTTTTTTACCCCTTAAAAATGTTTGATAGCAATCTGGGGGATGTCAGTACACGTGACGTAGCACGTTGCGGATTTTCTCTGGTGCCATTTGGCCCAATCCTGCTCCGAATGTCTTAAGAAAAAACTCCTGTGTGACACGCCATGTGTATGTGACTCACTGGGCCACCAGTAAGAATGCACCTAAAATCTTAGAAGGGGTAAAAATTGACACAACTTTTATTAACTATGATAATTAAGATAATAACTTGCTAAATGAGTGATTAGTGTCAAAAATGACAAACATGCGTACAAACTGAAATTCACTTAATTCTATAATGTATTTGACTGAATAATTAAGAATTTTACTTTTAATGCATGACGCTGCAGCGGTGACCATGACAGTAAAATATCCTTTGTTGACACCCAAACATGGATCAGACAACTTAACCTTCCCATCACATCCAAGTGGCGACCATGGCATGTGGACGGCCAAGTTGTAGGGTAAGGACCGACTCATAATTTATATTTTTTGTAATATTATTGTGATATCCTAGATTCAGTGACGACCAAACTTTAACTTTGATCAGTAAATGTCCTCACGAATGCTATATTTTAATACTCTCTTTGTTCTGAATTATAGGATGTTTTAGATATTTCAATTTAAATTACATAAGGACTGAAATGAGTAAACAAACACACTAAAACACATCTAGATACGTCTGAATCTGGAAAAAGAAAAGCTAAAATAACTTGCAATTTAGAACAAGGGAGTATGTATATAAAACCTAGCAAAACTACATATGTATGAAAATACCACTAAAAAAGATGCACATATATTTCGCAAGTCTAAATTCTAATATTTCAAACATTAATAAACCGGCAAATAAATAATTGAACTGGTATGTCCATAATGATAGCTTTTCAAATACAGGGAATGCAGTAGTACACTTGAGAGATGCAGTTGAACATTCAAAACACTTGTGGTGTTAGTGAAAGCTAAACATCCGTAGTTCAGATTATGCGCGGCAAGTATCATTGCATTGCTTTTCTTTCTCTTACTTTCGTAGGTACACAAGGACTTACTCTGAGAATCTGACATACGCGACTGTAAAGGTACGTGTTCGATACATAAAACCAGCTATCAGTTTCAACTTGGATTTACCGGAGTACATATCCATATAGGAAACAGTTGACCAGATTAATGAACTGGTTTATTAATTTACTTGCACATGTAGGGTGCTGGACACACCGCCCCGGAGTACATGCCCAAGGAGTGCCTTGCTATGATAGATAGATGGCTTTCTGGTGAACCTATTTGAGCGATCGACTCACATTGTGCTACAAGCGGACTTTGTGAATCTCAATTGTGTACTTAGGAGAATATATGTATGTAAGATGGCAGATATTGGATTAATGTAGTATGCTTGTGTGTATATCCTACTTATTCTGTACGTGATAGTGAATTTCCTGGACTGAACGAGTGAACAGGCTGAGGTGAACATGTGTGTATGCCCTTTGAACAAGTGAACTTTTCGCGTGTACAAAGTGATCATCCCCAACAAAAATGAACTTCCCTAAAACAGCACAAGTTTGGCACAAAAAAGTAATTTTCCTGACAAAAAGTGAACTTGCGCGAGGACAAAGTGAACTTCAGACAAAATACGTGAACTTACCCCAGAAAAAAGCCGAGTCAAAAGTACTTCCTATAAATTTTGCAGCGTGCTTGTATCAAACCATCTTGATCATCGCTGGAGTTCCTTCACGAGATTAAACCTCATGAATAGGTTGGCGTCTTGCCTACACTATCTCTTTTCAAATTCCGCCAAAACAAAAAACTACAACTACACCATCTAATAGAGTCATTTATCATATTCTTGTGATTTTAGAATGTCATGTTCAAAGAGATCCTAGAAGGTTTGAGTGAATAGAAGCTTCACGTTCCATATAATGCAAATGAGTCCTTATATTTTGGACTACATTTCCTACAAATCAAGCAATCAACATATGAAAAATAACGATAACATTACTATAGAATTTGGACGCGAGTCATTTGAATCAAGGAGCCCCTCAGCATAAAAAGCAGAAGGTCTGAATTCCTTCTATCAACATAAATTCAGCACGGTGGAAAGAATTTTCAAAACCAGCTCGAAATAACCTCCACACCATCTCTCAACTAAATACAACAGCATATTTCCAAACCCTGGACCTCATGTTTGTATATGGTATGAACAACACTAGCCATCTGAACATGCATGTGGTGTTTTTAGAAGGCATAAATACATATTGTTCTGCGTATTACTAGCCAATCATTCAGATTTTTTCATGTGACCCACCAAGCTGTTTGCCTAACTCTAGGACGAGTTAGCATATGTAGCTAATGGTTCGCTAAGACTAGCGTTGCTTGTGCACCATGACATGGGTCTCTCGAGCGGCCCATTTTGTGATGCTATTTGAGCAGCTCAGGGGATGTTACTATTTTTAAAATGAGTTCTTCCCGAAGACCGAAAGTCATGCATACCAAGGGACCGGACCGACAAAACTGAAATGGCCGAATAACCGGTCTTAGGAGAAACATGTCCAAGTTGGTGAAAACGGTGCATGCCGTAGTCAGCGACACCGTCAGGGTAGCGCCCAGGTCGTTGACAAGGAAATGAGTTGTTGCTTGCTTAGAGCAAAGAGACCCTGCATGCATGTGAACATATTCTAGTGCTTCTAATCGACTTGGTAGCATGTGATAACAACTGAAATGCGAGATTGAGTTGAATTTTTAGCATAAATAATCTTAACATGTTGTATTCCAAGTAAATTGTAGTTAGCAGCTCACTAGGTTATAGTTATCACCAAGGTTCCGTCATGTTTAATTACCATGCTATGTTTTATAGTTATCACAATATAACCGGTGTAGAGTTATTCTACTGTTTCGTACATAAGTTGCATAGTTATCACCATGGTGATGAGAATTACAGGGTGTTGAGTGAAAAGTTACCGCCATGGTGATAATCCAGTTATGAAGTTGTTGGGGGGAATAGTTATGTGAATAATATATATGGTAACTCACATGTTATCACGTCATAACTTATGATCTAAAAGTAGTAGCCAAAACGATGGTAAATACTCACAGTGGACAATACCCCTATAGTCCCGGTTGGTTTGGGCCATTAGTCCCGGTTCCCCAACCGGGACTAGCAAATCGGGACTAATACTAGTCCGGTTGGGACACGAACCGGGATATTGTCCTGGGCTTTAGTCCCGTCAGATTTTTTTACTTTTTTTCAGAAATTTCAGAAAATTGTTTAAATTTGTAAAATCAATAATGCTTATTCTGTAATTCATAAAAATATGAATAAAATACCAAAATGTTCAGAAAAATAAGACCTATTTGATTATGTCAAATGCATGCATGTTTAAAAAACTTAAATTAAATATTTTTTAGAACTAAAAAATGCCACTACTAGTTAAATATGGGGAACCAGTATTACACATCATCGTCACGAATATATTACAGACATCTCATTCGTCGTGCTTGGTCAAACATATTACAAACGGTACATGTAGTACACACGAGTTTCATTCTTATATATATATACATCTCTTTTACACTCACTATTTAATTTCAACCTAGCTTATAGTATTCTCCTTTCGGATCTAGGACCTCTGCATCTAAGAATCCAACAATTTCCTCTTGAATTGCTCGTACGCGATCCTGTGGTAGAAGGCCTTCTCGCAACCGTTCGATCTAATTAAAAAAGGGTCAATATATATGAATGAAAGTAAACACAATTGATGGCAATAAACTAAAATTATGAATATTGCATACGCACTTCAAGTTGTTCTAAGATTCTGCCCTTCTCACAGCACGTCTGACGAATGAACTCGCAGACGTAGTATCCACATAAATGATTCCCACTTCCCTGCCTCAAGCACTTTACGGGAACAGAGTTCAATCAAAATAATAATCAAGAATGGTAATGGTATTGAACTAGAATCAAAGAGATGCGCGGATCTAGGTAGTAATACTTACATTTATTTGTTTAAATGTAAGCTCCTTCGCCCAATCACCCCTAGCCCTGGCGGTGAATCGTTTCCAAGCTCTGCCCGGCAAAGAAAATGAATAAAGGAGTTATATATTAATTACTTGCTATCAGTAAATGAACGGAAAGTTGCCGATATAGTGCCATAATATGATTGAAATTACCTCTGAGGCATTCCTGCATGTCCGCCCAATCCTTAAGGGGTTTATGTAACGAGTCCATGACAAGTACTACTTTTGTCAGGCAAATGATTAGCAGAATAAAGTGGAAGCTGCGCACGCATAAGTCATCAATTATACAATTAACATCGAGAAATTAAGCGAAATAGAATGTACAAGACAGTAACACTTACTTGAAGTTGTAAGGAAATAGTATTTCTCTTTTGGTTTCGTTAAACCGTAACGCATGTACCAAGTTATTCTCTGTATCGTCGTAAAAATCATGGAGACTTGCTTCATGAACGTAATTTGGGTCAACGAAGCCAATGTCATAGATTTGTCCTCTTTTGCATTNCGCGGGAATCGAGGCGCCATCATCATACCACGAAAATTTCGCGCCCAACGGTCAGAACAGTCAATACTGACACTGGGACCACTCTGTTACGTCCCATCGGATGCAGAGCACGCCGAAAACGTCAGCCCTGACGTCATCAGCGGAGGCGTATCAAGTAAGCCAACGGGCTGATGGAGCACCCGGACAGCTCTTTCGAGTGCAATAAGGATACAGTAAGCTCTGAGAGCTGAGTCGACTCGACAAACTCGTTCGAGTGCCAGACAAATACGGTAAGCTCCATGAGCTGAGCAAACTTACGCAGTAAGCCAAATTGGCCAAGTACGTAGTAAGCTTTACAAAGCCGATGACACCCGAATTCATCATTCGAGTGGATGAACAGCAAGTAAGCTTTCAGAGCTGAGTTTAAGTCAATTAAGTAGACCATCAAGGTTGAGTACAAAGTAAGTCGAGCAAGGCCAGTTTTGACTCGGGCATTTCGAGTCATCTTTTTACTCCCATCGGGAGCGGACTTTTCGACTGAAGAAAAATTGAGTTTAACCTCAATTGCAAGCAATTCAGCTTAATCTCGGGGGCTACACCCATCAGGAGCGCTGTTCGCGCACCCGATGACTAAGGACAACGGCAGTCGAAAGTTGGCGAATCAAGAAGATCATGAGGCGCACCCGATTATTCAAGACGATTACAGCCGAAGGTTGACTTGTAAAGGAACCAGGTGGCGTGCCCGGAGGAAGGAGTCCTTTACTCGACTCTGCGATTCGACTAAGCACTCGGGGGCTACTGTCGTGGGGATACCTTCCGGGTACCCCACGGTGGTGGTACCTGGGTCACGCCAAGGGAAGCCCATTGAAGCCCATGGAGTGTACCGTGTGGCCCAAGTAGCTGGTTAGGCCGGTGATGATTTTCCTTATTCTGTAACGTGCAATCCGCACCGTCCACCCGAGACCTGGCCTGTGATATAAAGGCCAGGAGGGTGCGCCACCTAGGTCAAGCAAGACACACGCAAACCCTAGCGAGATTTCCATCTCGCCATTGTAGCCACCTCGATAATACCAGACAAGCAGGAGTAGGTCTTTACCTCACCTCGAGGGGCCGAACCTGGGTAAACTCGCCCCCTGTTAGCCGTCGTAATCACCAGCGTTCCTACTCTCTCCCCCTCAATCAACCCGGGGTACACAACCTTGGGATTTGCCGAGTCCATACCTCGTCAGGATGCCCATGCCGGTATTTGTATTTTGGAACTATTTCTTCATGGAATTGTAATTGGTCTAAGTACTGAGCAATAGACATGCCCCGAGCAGAGGCTGCTTCTCCGTACAGTGCAACAAACTCAGGATCGATGCCGACCGCACGTTTGCTCGACCCCACCTCGGTATCAGAAAACACTTTGAGCGGGGGGCACGATTGTTGAGCTGGGCAACTGATTTCCGGCTTGCACTACCATTCTTTGACCGCTGTTTATTTGCTTGAACCGACTTGAGAATAGAGCGGTCATAGTCTGGTGTCAGCTTTGGCGGGGGTTGTTCAAGGGTCTTCAACATTTTTAAGACGACGGCTTTTTCTTCTGGGGTGTCGGGGAACTCTGGCGGTTTCAGCTTCTTTAGCTTCAAGTTAGCAAACCACTGGTCCGTTTGGGCTTTTGCGATCGCCTTATTTTCCTCCACCGTACAGTCGTAAGGTCTCTTGGGAAGATTCTTATGAGGTACTTTTGGGAGGGGTGACCTTGCACGTTTCGGTGATCGGTTACCACTCCTCGTAGTACGCGGCGGCGGAGACGGCTGCTCTGGAGACTGGTGAGGCGGCGACGGCGGCGAAGAGGACTGTTGCGCTGGAGAGTGGTGAGGCGGCGGAGACGGCGCCTGAGGCGGCTGCGGTGGAGAGGACTGTTGCGTTGGAGACTGGTGAGGAGTCGATGGCCTTGGCGGCCAGTTTGGAAGCATGATGAATTCCTTTGGCCATAGAATGGTCCCTTTCCTGGCTTCTCCAAGTTCAACCACCTCCCCATCTTCACCTGCAGGGTGTTCCAGCTTCAGCTCCTCAAATCCTTTACTAACTTCATCCACCCCGACAACAGCGTAGCCATGAGGAACCGGGGAGCAATGAAAAGTTGGTGTAGGTCCAATTGGTACGGCATAGCCGACCGCCACCTTCATGGTTAAGTTGAGCACTTTCACATGTAGCTCACAAGGTGTGCTCTCCGTAATACCATCCACTGGGTAGCGACGAAGAGGATCCGTCGTCAGTGCATCATCATCACCAGTCGGGACCATGCTCGAAGCCACGCTGCTTTTCCGATATGATGGGTCGGTAGCATCGACTGCAACTTCTACAACGTGCTGCTGAGATAGGCCGGCAGTGCCTTGCTGGCTAAGTCGGTCAATTTGATCCTGCTGCCGCTTCATTGTTTCTTCTATATGACGCAGCCGGTCTGCAGCAGCGCTTGCTTCCCTTGCCTCCCTTTCCTTTCTCCTCATATGATTTTTATCGGAAATATTTTCCTTTCCGCGGAAAACCCATGTACCCACGGCTTGGAGCCTGAGCTGCCTCGTGTTCATCCTTCGTGTTCGGGATTCCCAAGGGCGCGTGCAAGCTCGTCATTCTCTCTATCGGGACGGAACCGTCCCTCTTCAACATCCTTTACTGCTTTCCTAATTTCTTCGATGGGTAGTAGGGGACTATCCTTGTGTCTTCTGTTATATATGCACTTTCCTTCTGCGTCCAATGTGCCCCCATGCCCGTAAAACCAATTTCTTGACCGTTCGATCCATCCTTCTTTTATAGGCTCCGGAACGATCCCTTTAGCCAGCAGGTCGGCCTCAAGTTTTTCCCACTTAGGCATGGAACAGGCGTAGCCACCAGGCCCCATAGTATGGTGGTACTTCTTTTTAGCAGCATTTGCCTTATTTATTGCAGACTTTGACTGAGCTTCCTCCGATTTCTTGTACGCCACAAAATCTTTCCAGTAGTCTCTTATCTTCTCATACCTGTGATCGAAATCCAGAGTTTTATCTTTCAAGATAAAGTCGGTGTACAATCTTTTCTTAAATTTGTTGAATAGCTCGGCCATCTTCTTAAGAGTCCATGCCTCGACTTTATCTACTAGAGCTTTTTTTGGGCATCCATCTCCTCCTCATCTGGCTCCCCCTCCTCTGGATCCACCTCTGGCAACGGCAAGGTGAAATTAACCATGACCTTTTCAAAAAGGCGTTTTTTGCCTTCAGGGCCGAGCCAGCTAACTTCAGGATCCCTTGGCTTATTCCATTCTCGGATGGTGATCGGGACGTAGTCCCTAACAACAACACCGCATTGCTTCACAAATTTTGTTCTAACATCAATTGGAGCAATGGGTTCGCCGTCTGCAGCGACTTCTTCGATCTTGTACCGGAGATGGTCCTCCAACTTTTTGGTTGGGCCTCGTTTCGTCCTCACAGAGGATTTGCTCAATCCAGATGGCTAAAAGAAGAAAGACCGTTAGTATTTGTATATAGACAACAGAGGCTAAATTAATTAATATAAATATATATGCACCTCATCGGAGTTTGTAATAATCAATGTTGCACCGGAGCCGCCGGCTTCTGCCTTGTCGGCTTCTCCCTCATCGGAGACGCCGAGTTCGGCCTCTTTCCAGACGTTGGAGACGACGTCTCCTCGGTTGAGAGACTCATCCCCCTCACCGGAGTCGTTCAGAAAGTGACTTGCGTCATCCTCGCCGCGGATCATATCCTCGAGGATATTTTCCTCATTTTCGTCTCTGCCGTGTGGTTCCATAGTTTCTGCAAAATACGAAAGTTATTTTCGGAGCCGTCTCTGCCGTGTAGTTCAGAAAACGTTGCTGCGCCCGTTGTTTCTAAGCGTCGTCATGGTGATATATATGACAAATAATTCAGCATTTCATCTTGTCTGAAACGGAACAAAATGAATTGTAGTAATAATATGACACCTATGAAATAGGAATCATTAACTAACTACACATTTCGATATCATTGTACTTCACATGAACATCACTTGAGCAAAATTGTACACAGCTCCAATTACACGGTGCACCGATTAAAAACATCAGAGTATACAATTCTATCAATTCCATCAATTCATACAAATAATTCTATCAATTCCATCAGTTCATACAAAACTGTATCAAATCCACTTATATCGTAAATAAATAAATAACTGTATCAAATCCAATTCTATCATACAAATATTTATTTATACAAATATGAAGCCTAAAATCATAAATAAATATGAAGCCTAAAATTAACTAACTAAAACTAAAACTAACTAACTAAATTACTAACTAACTAAAATTACTAACTAAAACTAACTAACTAAATTACTAACTAAAACTAACTAACTAAATTACTAACCCTAAAAGCAGCAGCAAATTCAACAATTTAAATTACTAACTAATTTAAATTACTAACTAATTTAAACTACTAACTAATTTAAATTACTAACTAAAACTAACTAACTATGGAGTAACAAATAGTTCTTAACAACAATATTGCAACTAATTATGGAGTATTAATTTTGATTTCTAACTTTGCTAACACAATCATCAAATAACATTGCTTTGCTAAATTTTCAAACTTTGCTAGAAAATTTAACTTTGCTAAATTTGCTACATTTACAAATTTTCTAAAATAACAACCTAAATTTGCAAGATAACCTAAATTTGCAAGACCTAAAATAACAACCTAAATTTTGAACAAACATTAATAAAATAACTTTGCAAATTTTTCTAACTCTTCTAAATTTGCTACATTTTCAAATTTGCTAAAATTCTAAATTTACTACACTAATTAATAATTTGCTACACGAATTAATAACTTTCAAATTAATAACTTGCTACACTAATTCCTAACTAAGCTACACAAAATTGCTAAGTTTACTAAAATGAAAAAAAACAAACCTGCGGTGGTGGTGGAGGCCAGAGTAGGCCGAGGCGGTGGTGGTGGAGGCCGGAGTAGGGAGCGCGGTGGTGGTGGCGGCCGTAGTAGGCCGAGGCGGTGGTGGTGGAGGCCGGAGTAGGGCGCGCGGTGGTGGTGGCCGAGGCGGTGGTGGTGGCGGCCGGAGTAGGCCGGGCGCGCGGTGGAGGCGAGGCCGGAGGAGGAGGCGCAGCCGGGGGAGGAGGCGCGGCCGGGGGAGGAGGCGCGGCCGGAGGAGCGGGCGGCGGAGGGCGGCGACGCGTGGAGGCCGGCGGTGGCGGGCGCGTGGAGGCCGGCAGCGGATTTGGGCAGCCTGACGGCGTCGGCGTCGGTTCCTATAGCGCGCTGGTCCTTAGTCGAAAATGAGAGGAGTTGGGGGAAGAAGAAGAGGCCGGCCAGATTTAAAGTAAGGACCTTTAGGTCCGGTTGGTGGCACCAACCGGGACCAAAGGGTCTTTAGGCCCGGTTGGAGGCACCAACCGGGACTATAGGCCTACCCTTTAGTCCCGGTTGGTGGTACCAACCGGACCTAAAGGTCATTTTCGGCGGCACCGAAAAGGCGCGCGCCAAAATACCCTTTAGTCCCGGTTCGTGGCATGAACCGGGACCAATGCCCTGAAAATTTTAATGCCCTGAAAATTTTAAGTTCTTAATGTTGTTCCCGCCTTTTCTTTTTTCTTATTAAGGTGTTTGAATATGAATTTCATATGGTTTTGAATTTGAAAATACTTTCAACATGAAAAGTGTTTAAATTTGAATAAATAATTTTTGGAATTTGAACTTAATTAAGTCATTAATTAAATTTATAAATTCAATATCTTTTCATCTATTTATCAGAAAAATGCAATTAAAATATCAAATTGTTGATAAAAATGTAATCTATCTATTTATGGAAAATTCATTTTTTTAGATTATAGGGGACTTCATTTAATTACAAAATTTGGAATTTGAACTCCATTAAGTCATTAATTAAACTTATAAATTCAATATTTTTCATCTGTTTATCAGAAAAATGCCATTAAAATATCAAATTGTTGATAAAAATGTAATCAATCTATCTATGGAAAATTCATTTTTTTAGATTATAGGGGAATTCATTTAATTACAAAATTTGGAATTTGAACTCCATTAAGTCATTAATTAAACTTATAAATTCAATATTTTTTCATCTGTTTATCAGAAAAATGCCATTAAAATATCAAATTGTTGATAAAAATGTAATTTATATATTTATATAATTTATATATATTCATTTAATTTATATCTATTGAATTAATTCATATCTATTTTTGCCATATTATTGAATCTCACTAAACTTTCAACATGAAAAGTGTTTAAATTTGAGCTCCAACGGTGCATTTGATACGGTACAGAATGACAACAGTGGATCAGTTGTCCTAACAATCTTAGTCATACTCCTGCCTAGCCCTATAATACTCGTACTCGTAGTCGCCGTCATCGTCGTCGTCGCTGTCATCGTACTCATATGGCGCTCGTGGCTCGAACCTCGACGGGTGAGCACCCCCGGACTGCATGTTAGGGTAGCGCAGGCGGGGGTTATCGCCAGCCATGATGTAGTTCATAACGCCCTGGAGAGTCCGACCAGCCCACCACAGCTGACGGCCGGCCTCGTTGAAGTCCGAAGGAGGCGGGCTGTCCCCCTCGTACCTGGCGAGCGCCCTCTCATGCCGATTGATGAAGAAGGCTTCCCAAGTCGGGCGGTAGTCGGGATGCCAGCCCGGATCCATCCGCTACTCCGATGTGAGCTCGAGGTAGTAGTGGTTCGTGATGGCCGCCCGGCGCGCCACACCTTGAGGGACAGGAGGGACCGGCACGCCTCCGGCGCTCAGCATCCAGCCGGCGGGGACGCGGTAGTCGGGCGGGCAGGGGTAGTTCGAGGCGGAAAGCTCCTCCGCCTGACGGTCGGTTAGTATGGTGGAAGCCATGGAAGAGTGATGAGGTTGCAGATATGAGTTTAGATGTGATATATATAGTGAGAAATTGCGGGAAGATGAAGGCGGGAAGCGGTGGAAGAAGCACACGGATCGTGTGTTTCCTTCGAGCGCTTGTGAGCCGTTGGATCAGAGTTGTGTTTCTTTCGAGTGCTTGTGAGCTGTTGGATCATGTGCACACGGATCGTGTGTTTCTTTCAAGCGTTTGTGAGCTGTTGGATCAGGGCCTTTAGTACCGGTTCGTGTTACCAACCGGGACTAAAGAAGCACACGGATCGTGTGTTTCCTTCGAGCGCTTTTGAGCCGTTGGATCAGAGTTGTGTTTCTTTCGAGTGCTTGTGAGCTGTTGGATCGTGTGCACACGGATCGTGTGTTTCTTTCAAGCGCTTGTGAGCTGTTGGATCAGGGCCTTTAGTACCGGTTCGTGTTACCAACCGGGACTAAAGCTTTCAAGTGCTTGTGAGCCGTTGGATCAGGGGTGTGTTTCTTTTGAGGGCTTGTGAGTTGTTGGATCTGCACTCCCACCTCATCCACAGGTACACCTTCTAATCGCCTATAAATAGCGACATCCCTGCAGCGAACGGCACACAACGAGCGTCTACCTTTGCTACCGAACCCAATGGTTGGATTTAGCCACCTGCTGGCATGTTCCCTGGCATTATTGTGTTTGTCCTTGTTCGTCGGCCAGCCATTGGAGCCACCTCCTGTAGGTCGGTGAATAAGGACAACACAACGACGCTGTTGGAAACACAAGCCCTCAGGTAGGTTGAATCCAACCACTGGATTAGGGTGACACAATGATGAATTGCCGAGGAGGTGGGAGTGGTGGTGGTGGAAGTGGTATCCATGCCCCTCGGTTGGATCCAAGCAGCTCCAAGGTGCTCTGATGATCTACAACATTCTCAACACTTTTTGGGACGGTCGTTAGATCAGCAGAGAAGTCTTGCGGCTGCTTGGATCGAAGGTAGATTTGCTGCTCACCAGTGTTGGATCAGCCACATGACCCTATATATTACAACCAGTACTAATGGGCTTTTTTTCTCTCTCTTATTTTTTCTTTCTTATGTTTTCTGTTTATTTTTTCTTTCTTATGTTTTCTGTTTACTTTTTCTCTCTTATTTTTTCTATCTATTTGTTTGAGTATCACACACATCTCCGGAAGTTTGATACTTTAGGTCGCAAGTTTTCAAAAGCAAGTAGTAACCTAAACTACGATCATAGACAAGAGAACTGCAATGGCGACCACCTACCGTTGGGCTGTATGCAGGTGAAACCGTGTGTTTTGTTCTATACAGAAATCCTTCAGATAATCGACCGAATACAAATTACATAAAAGGTTTAATGCATTTGGGAACACTCGATCATACATATATTAATTGTGTAATGCATTTGACAACACTCATACATAAAAAGTTTTTGAGAACACTCATGCATTTGACATGATCTCTATGATCGCTTCTTCGGCCGTAACTATGGAGTTTCTTCATTATGTAACGGGATGCTTGGGTCAGTTTTCACTGTGAAGGGCGGAATTTCATCAAACTTATTATAGTCTGCTGACATGTCTGTCTTGTCCTCGACTCCCACGATGTTTCTTTTTCCTGAAAGAACTATGTGACGCTTTGGCTCATCGTGTGATGTATTTGTTTTCATATCTTTTCTTTTTTTCGATCTGGAGATCATGTCCTTCACATAGAAAACCTGAGCCACATCATTGGCTAGGACGAATGGTTCGTCTCTGTACGCAAGATTCTTGAGATCCACTGTTGTCATTCCGTACAGCTGGTCTACCTTTACCCCTTCTCCATTCATGTTGACCCAACTGCACCGAAACAAAGGGACCTTAAAAGTAGGTCCATAGTCAAGTTCCCATATCTCCTCTATGTAACCATAGTATGTGTCCTTTTGTCCATTCTCGTCTGTTGCATCAAAGCGAACACCACTGTTTTGGTTGGTACTCTTTTTATCTTGGGCGATCGTGTAAAATGTATTCCCATTTATCTCGTACCCTTGGAAAGTCAATACAGTCGAAGATGGTGACGCGGCCAATAAGTAGAGTTGATCTCCAACATCGGTGTCATTCATGAGATGTAATCGCAACCAACTGCCGAAAGTCTCCATGTGTTTTTGTTTAATCCAGGAGTCAGGCTTCCCTGGGTTTTTGGAGCGTACAATATTCTTGTGTACCTCGATATACAGAGCCACGAAGGTGGAACTTTGTAGAACTGTGTAGTGTGCTTGAGTGAAAGAATGCCCGTCCCTACATATCATTGCTTTCTTTCCTAGCGTGCCTTTTCCACTAAGTCTCCCCTCATGCCGCGATTCAGGAAGACCAATCGACTTAATATCGGGAATAAAGTCAACACAAAACTCAATAACCTCCTCTGTTCCATAGCCTTTGGAGATGCTTCCTTCTGGCCTAGCACGGTTATGAACATATTTATTCAAGACTCCCATGAACCTCTCGAAGGGGAACATATTGTGTATAAATATAGGACCGAGAATTGCAATCTCATCAACTAGGTAAACCAGGAGATGCGTCATAATATTGAAAAATGATGGGGGGAACACCAACTCAAAACTAACAAGACATTGGGCCACATCCTTCTGTAACCTTGTCAGACTTTCTTGATCGATTATCTTCTGAGATATTGCATTGAGAAATGCACATAGCTTCACAATGGGTACTCGAACATTTTCCGATAGAAGCCCCCTCAATGCAATCGGAAGCAACTGCTTCATAATCACGTGGCAATCATGAGACTTCAGGTTTTGGAATTTTTTATCTGCCATATTTATTATTCCCTTTATATTTGACGAGAAGCCAGCCGGGACCTTGATACTGCTCAGGCATTCAAAAAATATTTCCTTCTCTGCTTTCGTAAGAGCGTAGCTGCTTAAGTAATGACGCCCTTTATCCGTATGCTTGTTGTTTGGGTCTTTCATATGCTGCTGGTCCTCCCTTACTTCCGGTGTATCTTTTGTCTTCCCATACACACCGAGGAAGCCTAGCAGGTTCACGCAAATATTCTTTGTCATGTGCATCACATCGATTGAAGACCGGACCTCTAGGACTTTCCAATAGGGTAGCTCCCAAAATATAGATTTCTTTTTCCACATGGGCGCGTGTCCGGTAGCGACGTCTTTCGGAATAGATTGACCTCCAGGACCCTTTCCAAATATTACTTCTATGTCCTTGACCATACCAAATATAGCACCACCATCAGGGAGGTTAGGCTTCTTCCGGTGATCTGCCTCACCTTTGAAATGCTTGCCTTTCTTTCTTATGGGATGACTGCCTGGAAGAAATTGACGACACCCCAGGTACACGACCTTCTTACATTTTTCCAAATATGTACCTTTAGTCTTATCTAAACAGTGCGTGCATGCGTTGTATCCCTTGTTTGACTGTCCTGAAATGTTACTAAGAGCAGGCCAATCATTGATGGTTACGAACAGCAATGCTCGTAGGTCAAATTCCATCTGTTTGTGCTCATCCCACACACGTACACCTGGTATGGCCCACAACTGTAAAATTTTATCAACTAATGGCCTTAGGTACACATCAATGTCGTTGCCGGGTTGCTTCGGGCCTTGGATGAGAACGGACATCATAATGAACTTCCGCTTCATACACAACCAAGGAGAAAGGTTGTAGATATATAGAGTCACGGGCCAGGTGCTGTGACTGCAGCTCTGCTCCCCAAAAGGATTCATACCGTCTGTACTTAGACCAAACCATAAGTTTCTTGCGTCACCTGCAAAGTCCGAGAACTCTCTCTCGATTTTTCTCCACTGCGACCCATCGACGGGGTGTCTCAACTTCCCGTCTTTCTTACGCTCTTCTTTGTGCCATCGTAACAACCTGCCATGCTCTTTGTATCTGAACAGACGTTTCAACCGTGGTATTATAGGAGCATACCACATAACCTTAGCAGGAATCCTCTTCCTGGGGGGCTCGTCATCGCCCTCAACATCACCAGGGTCATCTTGTCTGATCTTGTATCGCAGTGCAGTGCATACCGGACATGTATCCAAATTTTTGTACTCCTCACCGCGGTAAAGGATGCAGTCATTGATACATGCATGTATCTTCTGCACATCTAATCCTAGAGGGCAGATAGCCTTATTTGCAGCATTAGTCCCGGTTCGTGGCACGAACCGGGACTAATGCCCCTCCCCTGCCTATATGTCCCCAACCGAACCGGGACCAATGCTCCATGGGCTCCTGGCAACTCGAACCGGGACCAATGCCAGGCATTAATCCCGGTTTGTATGAGAACCGGGCCTAATGCCTTTTTCTGGCTTTCCCAAAGACCATTTTTCTACTAGTGTGTTCGTTAGTCGAACTCCGCCATTGTTGTGCTCATCGGAGGAATCTCGTCGTCGAGTCTTGCATCCATGCTCCTTCCTCAGGCGGAAGGCACAACTAGCCCGTCAACTTCAAGAGGGCGAGACAGTGGGTTGGTTCTAAGGCCTAAGGGCATACGAACGACATGGTGATAGGGCAAAGAGGAAAGATAATGATGTGCTACTTGGTAGGGACGGGAACACTGCATGTCAGTGCTAAGGAAGGTGGAGGGCGCCGCTGCTATGGCTTGGTGGCTAACATGGTGCTTGGTGTTTGCAAGTGCACATGACGGTTGAAGCACACTTTTCTGTAAGTATTATCCAAGTTGTATATAGAACCATGGAAGCTATTAGGAAGGAAACTACCAGCACCGCAATTACAACGTCACTTACGCAGCTATGCTTCACCAAACCATAGGATGAAAATAGTTTATTCTATCGGTTCCTAGGCGTTGGAGAGTAGGACACCACAGGGTACCCCATCGACTGTAATTCAACTTTATGTCTTAAAGTAATTTTTTTTAACCTGAAACTTTTTTAGATGAGAAACACATTATAATTCTCACAAATATGTAACGCACACACGCACACATTACTTCATATTATGATTCTGCATGCCCCAGCCTTGTGTAAATACACAAGTTTACTTCTGTCTAATCAAATGGCAGAATGATTATTTCTAAGAAATAAACGCGTTGTTGTTCAGTTTCGTCTAAAATAGAACCGATGTAGAAGATGGAAGTGGCCCAACTCTTTCATTAGGTTTAGTTTCTACACCGGTGGTGGCCATATCGTGATGCACCCGAGCCTTGTGTAAATACACAATTTTACTTCTATCTAATCAAATGGTAGAATGGTTCTTTCTATAAATAAATGTTGTTCAGTTCTATGTTAATTAGAGCCGGTGCAGAAGAGAGCGAAAAGTTAACGCAGATTTTTTTTGTGAGAAATAGTTAACTTACGCTATCTAACAATCATATTCTGATGATGGAGGAAGATCAAATGAATAACTTTATATTTGGCGAGATGCCCATCGGGTGTCCCTAGAACAAATAACGGCGCATGGTTTTTGGGAAGAGAGTTAACATACACAATATGACAATCACATTTCACATACTCCTATTTCTTGATATTACATTGTTAATTAAATAAATGGAATTTCGTGGAGACAACTATGGCAGGGAGGTGACTATAAATAATCATCAGAAAATCCTAACCAGTAACATGGGGATGCCCTACACTTTTAACATATGAACACAACTTGTTACTCTAAAAAGGGAAACATAGAAACACTTGCTATTTTAACCGGTGATAAGAAATGAGGATGTGATGTTGTTCACGTAATAACTCATGAGCACCAACTAATTCTGCATTTAGGATCTTCGCAGCTAAATCTGGAAATCTGATAAGAGTCCATGTGACAGAAATCAAATACCGGAATTACACAACAACTGAAAACTGCAAGTCTTTAAGCTCCAGAGATGAAACAACACATCTGCAGGGCACAACACCACGATCCAGTGAACTAGAATGAATTAGCCGGAGCTATATAACTGAAACCTGCAACAAACCTCAGGGGATGAACCAAATCGGAGCTGAGTAGTTCGACAATTCCTTGTCCGAGAACCAGCGTCTGAAGACTTGGAGGCGCGACTCCCCGTCCGCCCACCGACACCTCCCATTGTCACTGCAGGTGTACCGCCGGATCGGCTCGCTCTCCACCAACTGACCCCACCCGCTCCCATCGTAGCTATGGCTGTACTGCGCGATTATTCCAAACTGGGACACCACGACCACATCGGCTGAGTTCCGGTCATCCAAGAAGTAGATGCCGTCCTCAAAGCCAGAGCCAGGGAAGTCGGCTACCTCGTAGGCCCTGGAGCACCCACGCGCGACGAACAACATCCTTCCATCTAGCGAAGGCAGCTCGGTCCAGGCGTGCTGAACCAGGCCGGCGCCGGTACACCTGGAACGCCCCTATCCATGTCCTTCGAGGAGAATTTCCCGGGAAACTCACGACCATCAGCAGTTCCCCGCAAGACTCCACGAGGTAGCGAGCGACGACTCGCACGCTGTTGCTGCGAGGTTCCCCCTGCATGAAGCGGCGCTCCTCCGCACCTGCTCCCAAACATATACCTTCTTCGTCTTCTTGGAGCTTGAATATGTCATACACCACGACATCCTCCTCCTTGGTGAGGAAATGGAAAGCTCCTTTGTGATGTAGGACATCCTCAAATCGGGGCCACCAACACCCCGAGAAACCAACGGCCACCGGACGACGGTCACCTGCCCCCTCCATGCTCCAGAAGGCAACTTGCGGGCAACAGTCGTCAAATGGTGGGCCGACGATGGCAGCGCCAAAGCACTGCGCATTCCGCCCCGGCGGGGAGGTGAACGTGGCGGCGAGGATGGGGATGGGTACGGTAGTGTAGGAGTTATGACCTAGAGGCAAATAATAAAGATGTTTTATTAGCATAAATCATATGTTCATAATAAGTATTATACCATGCTATAACTGTATTAAGCGGAAACATTAATACATGTGTGGTATATAAACAACCAGGTCCCTAGTAGCCTCTACTTGACTAGTCCATTGGTCAACCGATGATCAAGGTTTCCTGATCATGGACATTTATGTCAATTGACAATGGAGTCATGTCATTGGAGAATGACACGATGGACACCACCCAAAGTAAGTAATCGCAATAATATCTGTCACGAAACATCGACATTGCGATAACTTAAATGATACGTAGTAGTAACCAAGTTCTTAGACCGTGAGATCATATTTAATCACTGTTCCGGAGGGAAGCTTTGACTGCATCTACCGTCACACCTTAACAGGGTGATCATAAGGGAATACGTTGAGGCGTATGTATCAAGAGCGGTATTTTTCCATCCGCGTGACGGACAGATATCACTGGGCCCACTCGGTGATATTACATCAAGTCTTGCAAGCTTGTGACCAGGTCACGGAGATGTAATATCATGGAGATGAGTAAATAAGTTTGTCGGGAAATGAGATGGGGATCTCGGACAAACTTGATATCATGTGACAAAAGGAATGGTGAACAACGATAAGGTTCAAGTGACAAAGAACTTCGTGGAACGCACAGGGGCCATCATGGGTGTCCAGATCCCGTTGTTGGTCATTGATCGGAGAGGGGTCTCGATCATGTCTGGAGTGATCCCGAACCGTAGGGTGGCACACTTAAGGGTAGACGACGCTTAGGAATAGTTTGATACCGAAAAGAAATGAGAAACCAACTCCGGAATTGTCCCATAGTTATCCGATAATGATCGGAGGAGTTTCGAAGTGTTTCAGACTGAGAGAGAGATTTCCGATGGAGATCGGAGTGGTTCCGAAGGTGTATCGAAATAAGGGAGAAATATCCGATGGAGATCGGAGGGCAACGAAAGGTGTTTCGGAGCAAGAGAAATTAAATAATATGTATTTAATATTAATTAATGTAATTAATAATAAATAAATATTTTATTTAATTAAATAAAGGCAGTCCACATACATGGGCCTCACCCGAAGGGGAGGCCCAAGAGGGGTGGCGCCCCAAGAGAAGGGGGCTGGCCGCACCCTAGTGGGCTGCCCACTTGGGGCCCATGAGGGGGCCGGCCTCCCCTCCTTGGCCGGCCAACACCATGTGGGATTAGTCCCACATGGCTAAGCCAAGGAGGTTGGATCCCCTCCTCCACCTATATATATAGGTGCACCCCTCCTCCCAAAGGCATCTAAATTCCTCTCTCTCTCTCTCTCTCATGTGTGGTTCCGGAATATTGGAGCTGCATATGATAGAGGGGTTTCTCCACCAAATACCACCGCCGTGATATTGGTGCTTCGGTCGAGCTATTCATCTTCCGCTGCTGCCGCTAGGCCGGAGCCGGGGGAACGTCGTCTACACCGTACGTGTGTAGAACTACGGAGGTGCTGCACTTGCGGCACTCGTCGCCGGTACGACTACACGACCTCGAGGTCGGCGTCGCCGTACGTCTTCATCATGCGTCGACACAGATCGGTTGATCGTCGACGCTTTCGGTCTTCAAGGGTATGAATACCGATTCCCTCCATTACTTTATATCTGCATAGTAATAGATCTTGGCTAGTTTGTGGTTCGCGTTGTTAGGAAAATTTTTGTTTTCTGCTACGGAACCCCTTCAGTGGTATCAGAGCCGATCTATGCGTAGATATAGAGTACGGTTAGAACACATAGAAATATGTGGGCACTCGATCATATAATTGTTACCCTCTCTCATGCATTTGTTCATACTATTGAATTGCTTGATGAAGCGGCCCGGACCGACTTTACGCGTACTCTTACGCGAGACTGGTTCCGCACTTGACATATGGCTTGCACCATATATGCGGCTGGCGGGTATCTGTCTCTCTAGCACTGGTAGTATGGCATTTTCAACGGAGGGCCCCGAAAGGGGTGTAATAGAGACAATTATTTATCGGTGTTGTGGTTGCAGGTTCGTAAGTTAGAAGGCGGTTCTTTTTGCGAAAGCCCCTCAGCCACGTAAAATATGCAGAAGATAAAGTAGAGATGTCTAACTTTATTTTGCAGGGGCGCATGATATGATATGGTAACGGTAAGTATTTAGTGAAATATTTAATTATTGGCGTGGAGGCACAGTGACCCGGTGCGGCGCCGGAGCGCACGATGGAGATCATGGCGCGGGATACCATATCATGTCACACACATTTTGTTAGATGGTTAATAGATGTTGTGTGCTACCTATATTGTTTGTATTAGATATACGTCGGTAGCAATATAGGGATCCCTCGATTAATACCAATGTCGTGTTCTCCCTTAGTATGCACCACCAAGAAAGTTCGCTGTTGTGGAGGCAGTGATGGGGTCGCAGCATGGAAAACAAAAATTTTCTACGCGGCAAAGCGGAATAAACCCCAAGGATCTAGATCTATGAGATGAAGATAGCGAAGATGAGATCCAATCTCTTACCCTCGAAGATCAACAAACGCGTTTTGTCGGTGCAGGGGTTGGCTAGTCGATCCCCGCAACTAGACTCGTCTAGTCGCGAGGAGATGTATTATCCTCGAGATCCAATCCGGTGAAGTGCAGCAACGGGCAGCACCTCCGCGGTGTCCACACATACAGCTCGATGAAGACGTCGACTCCTTGATCCCGCAAGCGAGAAGACGTGGCCTTGATGATCTCAGCAGCACGACGGTAGTGCCGGTGATGATGACGATCTCCGCGAGCAGGGCTTCGCCAAGCCAAGCAAGAGGAGAGGGAGAGAAGCAAGGTGGCGCAGCCCCTAGGGCAAGGGGGTGCGGCTAGGTGTGGAGGTGGGATGGCGGCAGCCCTCCGGGAGGGGAGGGGTGCGGCTAGGGTTTGAGGGAGAGAGGGGGGTGCAGCTAGGGGGGCAGCCTCCAAGGTGTGGTGCGCCTCCCCCCCCCTCCCCTCCTTATATAGGTGGCCGGCTAGGTCAGGGCAGGGGGCCGGCCGGCCCCCCTTTGCTTGCCCCCCAAGTTGGAGTCCAACTAGGACTCCTCCTTGGGCCCCCTTTCCTAAAGGGGTGGAGAGCCCACCTCCTAGTCCAACTAGGAGTGGGACTCCCCTTTTCCTTAGCCGCACCAGCCCATGTGGGCTTAGGTGGTGCGCACCACCTAAGTGGTGGCAGCACCCCTTTGCACCATGTGGGCCCCATACAAAATATGGTCCCACTTCTAGACCCTTCTAGAACACTCCGGAACCTTCCGGTACCCTATAAATAATTTCCGGAACTTTTCCGAAACCTCCGGAAACCACTTTCCATATATGAATCTTATTCTCCGGACTCCTCCGGAACCTCTCGTGACGTCCGGGATCCCATCCGAGACTCCGAATCACCATTCGTTCACTTCATCATTTAATTCATCGCAAAACCTAATTTCATCGGAACGTTAAGTGTGTGACCCTACGGGTTCGAGAATGTATAGACATGATCATATCAATAATTAATAGCGGGACCGGGATGTCCATATTAATTCCTATACACTCAACGAAAACCTCTTCTCGATTGAACCACGATGCCGGAGATTCAATTAATCTCATATACGATTCCCTTTGTCTCACGATATTTTACTTGCCCGAGATATAATCGTTGACATCCCCATGTCTAGTTTAATCTCGTTACCGGCAAGTTCTCTTTACTCGTCCATAATATAGGATCCCGGTGATTACAACTTAATCACATGTCTGCAGACTTTTGATGCTATATTACCGAGAAGGCCTGGAGATATCTTCTCCGTCACATGGAGGGACAAATTCCACTCTCGATTCATATCACCCAACAACCCACCATCGGAGATACCTGAAAGCCACCTTTATAATCACCCAGTTACGAAGTGACGTTTGATGTCCACAAAGTATTCCTCCGGTGAACGGGAGTGATATAATCTCATGGTCTAAGGAAACTATATTTGGCATATTAAAAGTGTTGACAACAAAACTTTTGTGACACGATTAATTGCAACTCTTATTTGGGTCATGTCCATCACACCATTACTCCTAATGATATGACTCCGTTATCAAGTGACTATAACAAGTCCATAGTTAGGAAACTCTAACTATCTCTTGATCAACGAACTAGTCCTGTAGAGGCTCACTAGGGACTCCGGGTGTTTATATTCCACACATGTATTATGTTTCCATTTAATACAACTAGCAAAGTGGCCCGCGCACATGCGCGGGCAACATCTTGATAGTCTATTGTTATGGTTTTTCATTCCATACATGGTAAAATGCATTAATATATCTTGTATTTCATAACTATTCTACAAATATTCTTTGCCTTCGTAAAATATAATCAATATATCCTTACATGATCCAATAATCGTAGAGTCATAAACTTAAGGCCGTTGGATCTGAAAAAAATCATATAAATTGTATTTGCAATTAGATTAACCATATGCTTGGAATAAAAAATGTGTTGAATAGGAACTCAAATAAATTTCGTGGGCACTTTTTATTTGGCAAATGATGGGCACTTGAACCTATGTTGTTGTATTTTGCATCCTCTCTCAAAAAAGTGAGCTTGGCTCAATTACCTGTTGTGACCATTGTGTTCTCTTTGATCTAGGGAATTTATACTTAATATTGCAACCATTGTCGATGGTATATAAAAATAGAAACTTATGATACACATTTTTGTGGGTCAAACTGCTACTTCTGTTGATAGTGTACTATTGGGTGATAATCAAATGTATATTTTGAGATATTTGTTTTTTACTTTGCCGATCAAGCGCCAATTATATATTTCTAATGCTTTCCATTGATTTCCGTCATATTTTATCAGGATATGTATCAAATGTAAAGGAATTTGTCAATAATTCAAAAAAATAACAACATAATTTTATTGCATGGTAAAGAAATGTTTCACATACTTTATGATGTATGCTAAGTACATATGTACTCTTAGTTAAGGGTTCTCTGAGTGTATCGAAAATCATAATAAAATTACCTATGATGTTTGATTAGGGATAAAACAGATCTTAAGATGGAAATTAAGTTTTTTATTGCATGGACATGGCAACTAAGTTTCACATAACTTGATAGGTTAGAAATATAGTATAGCCTAGATGTTCTATATTATTTGTATAAGTATGATCTTTTTAATTAATGTACACATAAATAGATAATCTAGCAACTGTTGAAGACAGTGGCAGAGCTTGACAGAGATTGTACAGGAGGCCAAAGGCAAATTATTAATGTCTGGGGGGATACTTTTTTCTCTCATTTAAGCCCTCCCCCAAAAAACTGGCGGAAGATAATATGAATGGAGTCCAAGAAAAAATTCAGATGAGAATGCCACAACAAAAATTATGTATCTAATATGACAAGTATGATGAAATCTAACTGTAGATATGTCCTAAGCCAGTTTGGCGACATCGCGACTGAAGTTAGCTTATGGGAAGTAGTACGATAAAAAGGTGGATTTTTTTACACACACGAACAAACATCTCATATGCACTAAGCAATTTTGGCGACATCGCAACTGAAGTTAGCTTATCCGAAGTGGTACGATTAAAAAATGGATTCTTGACACGCACATGAACAAAAATCAAAGGCATGTGACGACATATTCAATAGTCCGAACAAAGTTATTTAGATAGATCAAGGGATATGCTGACATTTATCTTATTTATATAGGCGCTTTCGATGAAAATTTGGTACTGTAGCCTGTTGATGGTGTTCAAACACTGAATATCCAGAATTTAAGAACACGGTATAACTTGCAAGCACTGGACTACAATGAAACCTGCAAACTAATTTGTATAACATAAAAACAAAAGGAGGATATCCATATAAAATTTGGTCATCGTAGAGATAGCAGGGAACCTATAGCATATATTTATACTTATATATCAGAGAAGAGAAGACTTGTTCATGCCCCTTACTTTTTTTTGACTTATTATATTAGAAAAGAAGAGGAAAAAGAAAAATAATTATTGAAACCTGTTGCTCAAAGTGCGTGCTCCAATGTGGAAAAAATCATGCCTTTTAGTAAAAAATTGTGCATGCTCCAATCCCCTTTAGTATTATGGTATCAACATATCGCATGATTTACCTTGAAACATACGAGTAGGATAATGAGCAATAATTGTGGGTGTTGTATAAAGAATGTGCAAGGAGTTAGGAACTAATTAAACATTATTGCATATACATGTTGAAGAAAAAATAGTCAACGTAATATCCAAATAGGTTGTAAGTAGCTTCCTGACCTCCCTGCAAGGCGCATGAACAGAGTTCAAAATGCATAAATGAACGACATTGATATTCACATGAATCAGGAAAAAATGTAGGTATCATTACACATGATGTCAGTACACATCGACAGGGCAAGTTAAAAGTATGAATGCTGCTGTTAGAGCGCTTCAATATGTTATTTAGGTAATCAAATAAATAATTGGTACATTAACCTAAAATAAAAAATTGGTACATTAACCTAAAATAAAACTCTACGTATCACTAATTCAACCATGAACTGAAATATATAAATTAAAGGTCCATTGGGTCTAGAACCCTCTAACTGAGATAAGCTAAAGTGAATTAACCATAAATAAGAATGCATAAACAAAGATGGAGATAGCTGGGAGCGTAGACCAAAATAGTTCTACCCAGTTAAAGGCCTTACCTATTAATTACCAAGACTGACATAGAATACTGATCACTCCATCACAATAAGGTAAACAATACATAATGAACCATTACCATTCAAACATGAATATGGGTAAAACTTTTTCTCTCCTATTAAACATATAATTGATGTTTCAAGCATCTTCTTAGTCACTCACCTCTCCCGAAAACACCAATGCACCACATATTTCTATAAGAATAAAAGAAGCCACTACCTGAAGGATCTGAATGTGTACTTAAACCAAACTATTTGGTATAATATTTTGTAGACCCTCCAAATGACGCGAAAACAACAATTACAACCATCACTCAAATTGCCACAGCTTGCTGCTCCATAATTGAATTAAGTTTCGTCTTAAAACTGAGAGGATTTATTACATGATCGTTTAACTACTACCAAAATCACATTATGACATACTAAGTAATAGCTGAAGAAGTATACGCAAACAATAGATTGGACAAATGATAAAATTGTAGAACACTTTTGGGTCACCTGGACTTTGATAATGGAGGTATCCTTTACCAACGCTCTGAAGGAGATGTGATGCCGCTCTACTTGGAGGATGCACCAATTCAAGGGAGCTAAGTGGCCCCTCTTCGGCGGTGATCACGCCCCAATCTAATAAATGTTTTGACGATCAGACGCTCCCTCGCCAGGATATTTTAGGGTAACACGGTAAGCAGGCATTGATGATTTTTTTTAGACTGAAGATACAAACAGAAATTAAGAGCATTACCGTCTGACTCACAGTTGTATAATAGTTCTAATTTCTTATGAAAACATTATTTTTAATTCTATTGACATGGATATAGTTTGTCATCTCAACGTTAAATATAACCAATCCTAGAGATCCCAAAGAATCCAACTAAAAGTGTATTGTTTTTATATGTCAACACACTTATAGCCAATAAAAGTATGAAGGTTTTAACATCATTTTCTTGAAGAAACATTGAAAATTGTAGATATGTGCAACACATATTGTGGACTATTGTTTTATTTATATTAGACATAATGATGCTACTATGTAACAAAATAAAGTAGCTACATTGTTCCATGAGGTTAAAGATAAATGGGTAAATCACAATATAATATCTAAAGGAGCGCTTTTAGAAGGCATACTATTTTTAGTCGACATCAAGCAACAAAATAAATCATATGTTATAACTCTTTTTGTGTCATGTATAATCCAAATCTCTTCTCAGAAAGTTGGCCCATCAATACATATGAAATATTAATATGTTTCTTATAAATAATATTTTCTCAACACCTCCACAACCTACAGAGAAAAATCAACATCCCCCACGATGCTCTTAGGAAAAATGGGAGCATCTTTTCCACCATAGAAATCAAACACGAACGAATGATATTAAGAAAAAACTTACATTTAACAAAATGATTATTTCCATGATGTATGTTGATGGAGAATTGCTGAAGTGAACATTTTTTGTACATTATGTAGGTCTTATTTTGTTTAGAAAAATCAGTAAGAATTGAAAAAGAGTGAGATCCCCACCGTAAAAAGAATAGCTTGATGAGGCACCTATGACAACCAATTTTCTCAGCCACATCACTGACACTAAAGTTACGTTCATACTCACTGTAGTTTAGATGTAAGATGATTCTAAAGTTTGACTTATCACTGCAGGAAATACACATTAAAATGCAATAAATATTCACTAATAATGATTACTATGATAGCCAATGTTCTCAGCTACATCACTAACCTTTTCTGAAGCTGACCTACATCACACTAATTATTAAATGGGTTCCTGTAGCAGTTAGATATTGATGAATCTAGAGTGCGGTTAGAAGATTGCCTCATAAAGAAAAGTAAGACAAAGTGCAACAGACAGTAAAATGACGTTCTTACATACTGTAGTTTATATGTAAGATGATTCTAAATTAAGTTCGAGTAATGAACGCGGTAAAACACATTAAGAAAAAATGGAATGCAAATTCAGTAATTATGATGACCTATGATAGCCAATGTTCTCAGCTACATCAATAATTTTGTTTCTTAAGCTGACCTATATCACTAATTATTAAGTGGGATCCAGCAACAGTTAGATATTGCTGAATCTAGGGTGCAGTTAGAAGATTGCCTCACAAAGAAGAGTAAGAAAAAGTGGAATAGAAGAAAAAAATAACTGGACGTTATTAGGGCCAAAAGTAATCAATAATATAATTCTGAAGCATCGCTAGGTTTATTTTCTCCCATGTTAGAAGATTGCCTCACGCAGGATTTCTTTTGCTAACTAATCATAGTCTCGGCCCCTTGGTACTCAGTAGTCAGGACACAGAGATGACACATCATTTGATAGAAAACTGATTCACTACCGGAATGGAATAATCGATATACTGCTCTGGACATACCTACGAAATTTCAATCCTAGTGCACAGGGGTACACATCTTTCCTGAACTGGACAACGATCTATATCACTTGAACCACGCACCACGAAATATGCCGCCGGATTTCTTCGCCTGCGCAGCAGCACGATTAATTAGGGCTAGCTAGAGTTAGACCGGGTGATGCACATATCCTTAGAGCCACTGCTATGCAAGGGCCAGGCCGTGCTAGGGGCATGAAAAAAGGACCAAAGTTACGTCTTTGCAGCCAAGCACATGAATATGCCACCGTTTTACTTTGGAGTTTGAGCCAAGGCACCGAACTCCTCAAGGAAAGGAGCGACCTCCCAACTCGACGTACATGTACTACAGTCGGGGCCATCCACGACCAGTGAACTCTAATGAAAAACAATCTACTAACAGCTACACGTGCAATTTTTCTCAAAAAAAAAAAACCCTACCGATGGAGCTGAGTGGAGCGGACGGTCGGGTGAAGCTTGCTAGAGAAGCAGGTCCGGGAGACCGGACGTAAGCATGGCGGCAGCTCGAAAAGTCTTTGGGGGCGGGCACCATAGATTGGCGTCGGCAGAGGAGAGCTCGAGTAGGCACTGGGGCGGCCAAGAGCCATCGTTGCCGGAGAAATTCGTCGGGTTGCAACGTGCCGATCGGATGCAGATGTTGGGGGGCGGCCATGTACTTGCAATCTAAAGGAAGAAAAGAGATTTGGGACTCGACCTCCGATCCCTTACTTGCCTCCTTGATCGTCTGTATCTTCAATGCATGCATGCAATGTTCTTTATTCATGGCGGCCAAGCTGTGGATAAAATTCATGGCGGCCAAGATGCATCGAGGATTATGCGACGTGGCGGCCAAGATGTGGAGAAAAGAAAACCCTACAATGAGGGAACACGTTATTCCTATTGCGTATTGTAATGGCAATGGTGGGTAATTTTTCACTTAATCTAATCCAATGGCTATAGATTTTCAGTCCATCAATTAAATGGCCAGATGTTTCTGATTATTGTGGGATTTTCTAGCCTATTTCTCTAATTTCTGGTGAGCCCGTCATGTACCTTTAGTATATAATAGATTATAGCATNTTGTAGAAAAGCTTTTGGGTCACCAGTACTTTGATAATGGATTCATCCTTTACCAACGCTCTGAAGGAGATGGGCTGCCGCTCGACTTACTGGAGGATGCACCAATTCAAGGGAGCTAAGTGGTCCCTGTTCGGCAGAGATCACGCCCCAATCTGATCAATGTTTTGCCGATCAGACGCTCCCTCGCCAGGATATTATATAGTAACACGATAAGCAGGCATTGATGATCTTTTTTATAACTGGAGATACAATAGAAATTAAGACCGTTACCATCTGACTAACAGTTGCATGATAGTTCTAATTTCTTATGAAAACATCATTTTTAAAAATGCTATTGACATGGATCTAGTTTGTCCTCTCAACATTAAATATAGCCAATCCTAGAGACCCCAAAGAAACCAACTAAAAGTATATTGTTTTTCTATGTGAAAACACTTATAGCCAATAAAAATATGAAGGTTTTAAGATCATTTTCTTGGAGAAACATTGAAAATGATAGATATTTGTAACAAAAAGATGCTAATGTGTAACAAAATGAAGTAGCTACATTGTTCCATAAGGTTAAACAATAAACGGGTAAACCACAATATAATATCTAATTGAGCTCTTTTATAAAGCATACAATTTTTAATCGACATCAAGCAACAAAATAAATCAGATGTTATAACTCCTTTTTTTGTCAAATATAATTCAAATTTCCTCTCAGAAAGTAGACACGTCAACACATATGAAATATAATATGTTTCTTAAAAATAATATATAAATAATATTTCCTCAACACCTCCTCAACCTAAAGAAAAAAATCAACATCCCCACTATGCTCTTAGGAAAAATGGAATGAATATTCACTAATAATGATTAACTATGATAGCCAATCTTCTCAGCTACATCACTAACCTTTTTTGAAGCTGACCTGCATCACTAATTACTAAATGGATTCCTGCAGCAGTTAGATATAGACGAATCTAGAGTGCGGTTAGAAGATTACCTCATAAAGAAAAGTAAGATAAAGTGTAATAGATAGTAAAATGACGTTCCTACTTACTGTAGTTTAGATGTAAGATGATTCTAAATTAAGTTGGAGTAGTGACTGTAGCAAAACACATTAAGAACAATGTAATGAAAATTCAGTAATTATGATGAACTATGATAACCAATTAATGTTTTCAGCTACATCACTAATTTTCTTTCTGAAGCTGACCTATATCACTATATTAAGTCGGTTCCTGCAACACTTAGATATTGATGAATCTAGAGTGAGTTAGAATATTGCCTCACAAAGAAGAGAAAGAAAAGTGCAATAGAAAAAATAATAATAATAACTGGACGTTATTAGGGCGCCAAAAGTCATCAATAATGTAATTCTGAATCATCGCTCGGTTTATTTTCTCCTAGAAGATTTTCGCACACAAGGTTTCTTTTGCTAACTAATCATAGTCTCGGCCCCTTGGTACTCAGTAGTCAGGACACAGAGCTAGATGACACACCATTTGATAGAAAACTGATTCACTACCGGAATGGATCAATATACAGCACTGGAGACATACCTACGAAATTTCAATCCTAGTGGGCAGTGGGTACACATCTTGCTTGACCTGGACAATGATCTGTTTCACTTGAACCACGCACCACAAAATATGTCGCCGGATTTCTTCGCCTGCGTAGCAGTACAATTAAATAGGGCTAGAGTTAGACCGGGTGATGCACATATCCTTAGAGACACTGCTATGGCGAGGGCCAGGCCGTGCTAGGCGCATGACAAAAGGACTAAAGTTACGTCTTTGCTCACAAACGCATGGATATGCCACCGTTCTGATACTTTGGAGTTTGAGCCAAGGCACCGAACTCCTCAGGGAAAGGAGCGACCTCCCAACTCAACGTACATCGTACATGTATACTACAGTCGGGGCCATCCACGACAAGTGAACTCTAGTGAAAAAAAATAATCTACTAACACTTACACCTGCATTTTTTCTCGAAAAAAACCCCTACCGATGGAGCTGAGTGTGGAGCGGACGATCGGGTGGAGCTCGTTAGAGAAGCAGGTCCGGGAGACCCGACGCAAGCATGGCGGCGGCTCGACGAGTCTTAATTTGGGGGCTGGCACCACTGATTGGCATTGGCAGAGGAGAGCTCAGGCTCTGGGGTGTCGAAGAGCTTGCCATCGTTGCCGGAGAAATTCGTCGGGTTGCAACGTACAGACCAGATGCAGATGTTGGGGGCGGCCATGGTCATGCGATCTAAAGGAATAAAAGAGACTTGCGACTCGACCTCCGATCGTGTCCTTGCCTCCTTGAGCGTTTGAATCTTGTTCAATCCATGCATGCACTCTTCTTTATTCATGGCGGCCAAGCTGTGAAGAAAATTCATGGCGGCCAAGATGCGTCGAGGATTGTACGATCTGGCAGCTAAGATGTGGAGAAAAAGAAAACCCTACATTGAGGGGACACGTTATTCCAATTGTAATGGCAATGGTGGGTAATTTTTCATTTAAGTCTAATCCAATGGCTATAGATTTTCAGTCCATCAAATAAATGGCCAGATGTTTCTGATTATTGTGGGATTTTCTAGCATAGCTATCTTTTTTCTGGTGAGCCCATCATGTACCTTTAGTATATAATAGATAGATTAAAGAAAATGGCAGATTTAAATCAATAATTAGAAATATCATAACTCGATAAATATTGATCCAAAAATTGCAATGATATACCAAAATGATCAGCAAAGAATTTGCTATCTATCTATGTTAACTTCACAGCATGACAACAACTTTTCCTTTGATGTCATTTTCGAATTGGTTAAAATGAATTAAATTGAATAACCGTTTAAATCACCATTTCTTCATCGTTAATCGGAAAATTGCAAACGAAGTACCAAAATGATCAGTAGGACAATACCTATCTAATAATGTCATTTTCATGCATTTAGGACCCATATTTCAGTACTGGACATTTTGGATAATAACGCAATTCACTAAGTTAAATATGGAATTTTAACCCGTTAATTGCAATATTTATTTTAGGGGTTCCATTTAACTTGTGGGACATGCCCAATATTATTTCAGTGCATAATTTGACCATCTCATCATGATTGTGCATTGCACCTTGTATTCGTGTTATTTATTTCGTTTCCTGTATTGGTTGTGTTTCGTTAGATTCAGGAGTCGAGGTTCCACCACAATACCTCGACGATCAACGCGACCAGTACTATTAGCAAGGCAAGAGCTAACCTAACCTTCTTGGCATTCTAGAATCCTATTGTTTTATAAACTTATTTCCTCCACCAGAATATTGCATGCGATTCCAATGTCACTTTTGATCAAGTTAGAGAATCCTATGATATGCATCGTCCCCTGAACCATCACATGCTTCCCCTCCTATGAAACCTAGGTTTGATGTGTTGGCCGGAGATGAAGATACAATTGTAGTATGTATTTATGCTTAGTGATGCTTAGCCATGCTTAGTTAAATGTTATATTGTCCGGTGATTTAATTCCATGATGTTGAGGTTGATGGAATGATTCGGACATGGTGTTTATGTTTGGTACTTAATTAATTTGTTAAAAGGCTTGGATGAGTTGCCATCGGGGATGGTGTTTTGCCTCATTCCTGCCGCCTAGGCTGAGAGTGCTTTTAACTAGAACCAAGAACCGAGCGTGCTACCATTGGTGGGGGTATGGGCTCCTTACTAGTCGAATAACTTGTGCGGGTGTATCCAATGGTCCTCTAGTTTGCTATTTCCATTTGCGCGTGCATGTGTGAGCAGAAAAAGAAATGATGAGGATGGTGGTGTTTAGGACATGGCGATGGGGGCAGGGGCTGAAATAGGCTGGGTAAACTTGTCCTGTCGCCACAAATGATTCTTGGATAGTCTCACGCGAGGTAAAGGTTTAACCGCGCCCACTTGCCAGCTTTCCTCGGAAGAGAGCTAACTAGGCGAGCCAGACGGTACCAATGGGTAAATTAGTACACCCCTGCAGGGTAAATCTTTTCGAAAAGCCGTGTCCACGGTTATGGACAAACTCTTGGGAAAGGCGGATTAGGTCATAGAGAACCTGAACCTAATTAATAAATTTGGCAACTAGAGGTTGCAATCCAACATGTGCTAAAAGGTTCATTTCCTCGAGGGTGATTCGAGGGAGTGCCTTGGTGGAGATGAGATGTTTCTGGTTACAAATGCTTCGTTGAGAACCAAAGATGAAAGTTTACTCTCTTATCCCTTTTCGGAAAACATTCTGAGTAGACGATGCAATGGGTCTTTATGTCTTTTAAAAGGAAAACTAGCTTTATGCAAATTAGCTACATTATGCAGCATTAGAGCCTCCGTCAGCATTGGGCCTATATCGCTCTACTAATTCTTGCGAGTACGTTGTACTCAGCCTTGCTTTGTTGAATATTATTTGTTTCAGAGGAGGACGTCACCGAACTGGAAGGTGGGTTTTTTATTGACATCAACGAGTAGTCTGGGGTTCCCAGGTGGCAGCTTGGGACGTCTCGGAACAGGCTGGCTGGGATATGTTATTTGTAGGCCTCTTAGGCCATAATTTGGATCTTGTTGTTAGACAACTATATTTGCTTCCGCATGATGTAATGATGGGTCTGTGACCTCTGATTGTGATATTTGTATCTTTCTCATATATGAGTTGCTATATGTTCTCTTGTGTCGTAGAGTCTGTGAAGTGTCAGTTGTTCCGCAGGCTTGGTCTCTCTACTATACGTGATAGCGATGCCTGAGCTTATGGCATGATCGAGGTGTTGTGTGCCGATGATCCATTCCGAGCACACCTGCAAATGAGTTTTGGCCTGGGATTGGTAAACCCAGTAACCTTCGATTGTGTAGCATGATCGGTTGCACAACGCTTCGCTGTATAGTTCTGGGGTCGGGGCGCTACAAGTTGGTATCAGAGCAGGACTGCCTGTAGGAAACCCTTTCTATTGGTCGATGTCGAGTCTAGTTCGTGAAAATTATTTATAACCTAAAAATGAGTTGTGAAAACCTTCTTAGGATTCTTTTTACTCCTCATCCAATTCACTCTGATCTCGGTGCCATCTTACCTCTATTTGATTTTAACGGTTCTTCTGATCGTCTGCAAAATTCTAATCTTTAGGATCACAGGGTGGGTTTCTACCTTTAGTTACTGGTTATCTCTGATCGCCTGCCAAATCTAAAGCCCAAGAGAAGGAGTGTTGCGGACCGTCATGAAATTCCTTTGCTTTAGCCCAAGATCTTGAACCGAAGGTCGCGGATTGTGCTAGGGCTCAGGTGTAATGATTCATGAGGGTTGTCACCCTTGTGAGCATTATGCTATTGTGAGTCCCGGTGCATGAAGCTGATATTTAACCCAAGATCTTTTCCGTTGAACCCTGTTGTTAATTCAAACCTAACATCAGGTTGGCAAAATTGAAGTTAGTCTTCAAACTCGAGGTTGCAGCCGTAATTGTTTTCCTCACCGATGCTCTTCTCTGTCACTAGCTTTAGCTAGGCTTTTTGTTAGAGAACCATCTAAATCACGACGGGATTGCTCTTAGCGAGTTTTTCCAGCAATAATTGTGTTTCCTCTACTAACACCCGTTCCTAAAACCCTTTCTGTCGGCAAAGTGGAAACCAGGGTACCACGGGCCGGCCTACCAGGGCCCACAGGATTCCTCAGAAGTTTTCGCTAAGGACCAGGCTCTCCATGCCTGGCGAGCCTTGCGAGGGTTTTTCCTTGCGAGGGAGCTTTTCTCCTCGCCGAGGGTTTTCTCCCTTGGCGAGGGACCTCTCCTCGAGAGGGCGTCTCGGACGCCGCCAGCAATTCTGCCAAGGACCAAGCTGAAAGGCTCGGTGAGGCCTTTCGCCTCGCCGAGTTTTCTTCCTCTCGAAGCCAGTTCTGCCCCCGCTGCAGAGCGCACATGGGCTATGCATCCTCCGCAGAGTGACGACCGCTCCAGCGCGCGGTGACAGCAACGCCCCAGTTCGCTTTCTTGTGTATAAAGGAGTCAACAAAGCTGCCCCAAGCAAAGGAGCCCCAAGGATTGCCACTTTGGTGATAAGGGAACCGTCTGCAGCTACCCTCCAAGGACGACGTCACCGCGGGACCCGCCCTGCCTCAGCAGCGCCAGCCCACCGTCCCGCTTGGACGGTGGCTTTTCCAGCTTTGGTGACGCCGCCCCTGCCGTGGACTGCGTCCATGGACCTTACCTTTATGGTGGACTCCACCTTTTTGGTGCACCGCGCCTCCTCCTTCGTCGCTATGTGGTAGCCCTTCCCGCCAAGATGTTTTGGGGAAGAGGCCCGAGACGCCTATAAAAGGAGGAGGAGCCTGTTCGGGCAAAGGGTTCAGACTCTGGTTGGTTCACAAGCCCAAACCCTAGATCTGAGGTTAGCAATAGCCATTGTTAGCCACTCAGAGCTCGCCAAGCTCGCCCTGTACTGAAAACCTCTCCAAGCAAGTGCAATACAACTCGAAGCAGGACGTAGGGGTTTTACCTCACCTAGAGGGCCCTGAACCTGGGTAATACCGCACGTTCCTCTCTGCAGTGCTTTCCCCGCAGCGATCCAGGCGAGCACCGTCGCCGAAGCACGTTGAGGGTTGTTTGATTCCGTGTTCAGCCCCTTACTCGATCCTTCGTGAGACACACCCAGTTCCTGGGACAGTTCTCCGACATTTGGCGCGCCAGTTAGGGGGCTGAGGTGCATCTTCAACCTCGACACCGCCATGGCCAGCTCTCGCGCCGAACGACTCGCTCGCCGGACAGCTAGTGCCGCCACCGCTCCTCCTGCCGGCCGCCCGCGCGGCCGCCCGCGTGGGAGTGCTGCTCCAGAGCGCCACGTCGACCCCGAGCCGCGCATCGAGCACCCGGAGGACGACGACATCGACCACGCTGAGGATGACCTCGGCGAAGAGGAGGCCTCCTCCCTGCACCTGTCGCGGGACCATGCTGCCTCCTCGCTGGGCCGCCCTGCGCCCAGCCCAACGACTACGCTCCTCATGGCGCAGGAGCTGCTGCAGTACCGCCCCACGCCAGAGGCCAGGAGGCTTGGCTCAACCGCGTCTCCGAGCTCGTCGGTGCCGCTCGCGCCGCCGCTCCTGCACTGTCTCGCTCGCTGGTCCTCTCTGCCCGCGTAGGGGACGTGGCGCACGGCGCGCCTCATGCTCCCCCCATTCCTCCTCGTCACCCCGCGCCCACTCCCGCTCCGGCTCCACCGCAACCTGCTCCTGGGGCTCCTCCTCGCCACAACCGCGCCGCATCGCACGCGTCGTCGCCGCGCGACTGCCAAATCGTGCAGCGAGCCCCGGAGGACGCACGCGTGAGCATTGAGCGCAACCAGGATCGCCACAACCGCGCCGTCCATGACGTCGCCACCGCAAGGCGCCACCGCCGCGCCACCCTCGCCAACGGCACGGTCACCCAAGGCACGACGGCCGCGTTCACTCGCAGCCTCTGTCGCGTCGTCTGGCCGGTCAAGTTCCGGCCGGATCTTCCTCCGCGCTACAACAGCAAGAACAACCCCCTGGAGTTCCTGCAGCTCTACACTCTGGCCATCCAGGCCGCCGGGGGCGACGACAAGGTCATGGTGAACTGGTTCCCCATGGCCCTCAAGGACTCCGCGTCCTCATGGCTCACCAACCTCCCCACCGAGTCCGTAAACACCTGGGAGGACCTCTGCCGGTGCTTCGTCGCCAACTTCAAGGGCACGTACGAGCGCGGCCTCACGTACAATGACCTCCGCGCCGTGCATCAGAAGCCTGGCGAGACCCTCCGCAAGTACATCCAGCGCTTTAGCCAAGTGCGCAACAAAATCCCCAACGCCACCGACGCGCAGGTCATTTCGGCCTTCCAGGCTGGGGTCACGGATGTACGGATGCTCGAGAAGCTTGGCATCCACGACAACATCACCACCGTCATCAAGCTTTTCGACTTGGCGGACAAGTGCGCCAAGGCTGAGGAGGGCCGCTTGTTCGTCAAGAACGAGCCAGGGGACCCCGCCGAGGGGTCCAAGAGGAAGAAGAAGTCCACCGAGAAGCGCAAAACCACTGCGGTCCTCGCGGCAGAGCCGGACGCCAAGCAGCCTCGCCAAGCTGCCACTCCAGCCGCAGGACCCGAGAAGAAAGACGATCGGCCCTTCTGCGTTTACCACAACAGGCATTCCCACGCCACCGAGGACTGCTACGACCTCAAGAGGCTTCGCGAGGCTCGCGAGGCAAACAGTCGGCCGCATGGCCGCGGAGGCCGCGGGGGGCGACGCTGGAACAACAACTACGATGACAACTACCAACAAAACCCCCAGGCCAACGCCGCCCAGCCCATGAACTACAACCTCCCTGCCGAGACTCCTGAGGGCTACCAGGTGCCTCGCGGGACCGCTTGCATCCTTGGCGGGGCTCAGGCCCCCAGCTCCAACCGCCACTTCAAGCAATTCGCTCGCGAGGTTGCGGCAGCCCTTCCCGGGGTTGAGGCCTCCAGGCCCCTCAAGTGGTCCCAGTGCCCCATCACCTTTGACTCCACCGACCACCCCAAGTCCACCTCAACCGTCGGCACCATCCCGCTGGTCTGCACTCCCACCATCAACAACATTGGAATCTCTAAGACGCTCATTGATGGGGGTGCAGGCCTCAACGTCATCTCTGTCGAGACATTCGAGAAGCTGCAGGTGCCCTACGAGTGGCTCATGCCCACTAGGCCCTTCTCGGGGGTGACTGAGGGTCTCACCACCCCCTTGGGGCAGGTGAGGCTCGCCGTCAATTTCGGCACCCAGGCCAACTACCGCACCGAGCTGATCGACTTCGACGTCGCGCACATCGGCCTGCCCTACAACGCCATCCTCGGCTACCCCGCCCTCGCCAAGTTCATGGCGGTGACCCACCACGCCTACAACCTCGTCAAGATCCCTGGCTCGGGTGGCACCATCGTCATCCGCGGCGTGGTCTCGGACGCCTTGTACGCTGCGCAAGCGTCCTACAAGGCTGCCGCGGTGGCGCCACCCGCTGACGAGGACGAGGAGCCCCTGCCGAGGCCCCCCGCGAAGCAGAAGCAGCTTTTCTCTCAGGAGAAGGCCGCGACAAAGCAGGTGCCTCTTGAGGCGAACGGCTCGGGGGCTAGCATCACCATCGGCGCCAACCTGCCTCCCAAATAGGAAAGCACGCTCATCGCCTTCCTCAGGGCAAATGCTGACATGTTCGCATGGACACCGTCAGATATGTCTGGAGTACTGAGGGAGGTGATCGAGCACCACTTAGCCGTGTGTCCAAACGCACGCCCCATGAAGCAAAAGGTGCGGCGCCAGTCGCCAGAGAAGCAAGACTTCATCATCAAGGAAGTAGAGAAGCTGAAGAAGGCCAACATCATCAAGGAAGTGGTCCATCCCACTTGGCTCGCCAACGGTGTGGTCGTCCCCAAACACACCGGAGGAAGCCGCCTCTACATCGACTTCACCGACCTCAACAAGGCCTGCCCCAAGGATCCCTATCCCCTCCCAAGGATCGACCAGATCGTGGACTCCACCGCCGGATGCGCGCTCCTCTATTTTCTGGATGCCTTCTCTGGTTACCACCAGATCAAGATGGCGAAGGAGGACGAGGAGAAGACAGCATTTCTCACCCCTTGTGGTGTGTTTTGCTACGTCTGCATGCCCTTTGGCCTGAAGAACGCCGGCGCCACTTTCCAGCGCCTCATGAGGATCGCCTTGGGGGCTCAAATGGGGAAGAATGCAGAGGCCTACGTCGATGACATCGTCGTCAAGACTCGTGAAGAAAGCACGCTCATCCAGGACCTCGAGGAGACCTTTGCCAACCTGCGCAAGGTCAACATCAAGCTGAACCCCGCCAAGTGCGTCTTTGGGGTCCCTTCAGGCAAGCTCCTCGGGTTCCTGGTATCCCACTGCGGCATCGAGGCCAACCCCGACAAGATCAAAGCCATAGAGCAGATGCAGCCTCCTCGTCGCCTCAAGGACATGCAACGCCTAGCGGGATGTATGGCCAACCTTGGCCGTTTCATCTCCAAGTTCGGCGAGAGGGCGCTGCCATTTTTCAAGATCATGAAGAGGTCCGGTCCTTTCAAGTGGACCCCTGAAGCAGCAAAGGCCTTTGAGGACCTGAAGAAATACCTGGCGAGCCCACCCATCATGGTTGCCCCATGCCCTCGCGAGCCTCTGAAGCTGTATCTTGCAGCCACTCCTCAGACGACAAGCGCGGTCTTGGTGGCTGAAAGGGAAGAGCCAGACCTCGCCAAGCAGAACTCCGCCTCGCCAAGCCCAGAGCCAACCGACAAGGAAGCACCCTCGTCAAGCATCCAGCCTCATGCCGAGCCTCTACAAGCGGGGCCTCAAGAAACCCTCGCCGAGGACTCCACCAAGCCTGGAGAGGAGCCAGCCGCTGCCACGCCAACGACTACCCTCGTCGAGCATCCCGTCTACTTCGTCAGCTCCTCTTCTCGCTCCTCAGCGCCTCCAGGAAGCTACGCCACTACTTCCAGGGTCACCCCATCAAGGTGGTCACCTCATATCCCCTGGAGCAAGTCCTGCGCAACCCAAACGCAACAGATCGCGTCGCAGGCTGGGGCATCGAGCTACAACCTTTCGAGCTGGAGTTTGACACCACCAGGGTCATCAAGGGCAGGGCGCTGGCCGAGTGGACGGACACACGCGAAGAAGAGCCTCAAGAGGAGGAAGCCACAGCCTCAGGCGGGACGGAACCAGGCTCCTGGACCATGCACTTCGACGGCGCCTTCGCGGCCATGAGTGCAGGGGCTGGTGCCGTCCTCACCTCACCAGCAGGCGACAAGCTCTACTACGCCGTCCAGCTGTGCTTCAAGGACAATGACAAGGTCTCCAACAACATTGCTGAATATGAAGGCCTACTCGCCGGGCTCAAAGCCGCCATTGCCCTCGGCGTCAAGCGCATCCTCATCAAGGGCGACTCTCAGCTCCTCGTCAACTTCTCCAACAAAAGCTACACGCCTAAGGACACCTACATGGTGGCCTACCTTGAAGAGGTACGCAAGCTGGAGAAGCATTTCAGGGGCATGGAGCTCAAGCACATCCCGCGAGCAGAAAACCAAGAGGCAGATGATCTCGCCAGGCGAGCAGCAAGAAGGGAAGCCCAGAAGCCTGGAGTGTTCGAGGAGAGACTCACCAAGGCCTCGGTCAAGCAGCCAGTGGCCAATGTCAGCATCGACGAGGAGCTCCCACCAGCCTCGTCAAGTGGAGCACCAAACTGCGGGCTGCCCGCAGGCGATCGCTTGCTGCTGACCTTGGTACGACAAGACACTAGTTGGATCGACGAGATTAAGAACTACCTGCAAAATCGAGTCCTCCCCGAAGAAGACGCTGAAGCCGAAAGAATTGGTCACCAGGCCAAGTCTTACTGCCTCCACGACGGAGACCTGTACCGTAAGCGCCCCAATGGGGTTGCCTTGCGGTGCGTCCCTGCCGAGGAAGGCCGCCAGCTCATCGACGACATCCACAGCGGAGAGTGCGGCCACCATTCGTCCTCGCGCACACTTGCAGGCAAGGTCTTCCGGAGTGGCTTCTACTGGCCCTCAGTGCTTCAAGATGCAGCCGCAATCGTCCAATCCTGCGACGCCTGCCAATTGCACGCCAAGCAGATCCAACAGCCCACGCAAGGACTCCAGACGATCCCGCTCTCCTGGCCGTTCGCGGTCTGGGGGCTGGATCTCCTGGGACCCTTCCCGCGAGCGCTCGGGGGCTACCGCTACCTCTACGTCGCCATCGACAAATTCACCAAGTGGCCTGAGGTGGAACCCGTGCGCACCATACCGGCGAAGTCGCCGGTGACATTCATCAGGAGCCTAGTCTGCCGCTTCGGCGTGCCCAATCGCATCATCACCGACAACGGCTCACAATTCATCCGCGGCGCCTTCAAGTCCTACTGCGGCAGCCTCGGTGCCCAAATCTGCTACGCCTCGGTGGCGCACCCACGAAGCAATGGGCAGGCTGAGCGAGCCAACGCCGAGGTGCTCAAGGGCCTCAAGACGAGAAGCTTCAACCGCCTCAAGGCCAGCGGCAAGCACTGGATCGACAAGCTCCCCTCGGTGCTCTAGTCCATCCGCACCACGCCAACAAAGCCAACTGGTGAGACGCCGTTCTCCCTCGTCTATGGTGCTGAAGCCGTCCTCCCCAACGAGATCACTCATGGCTCTCCCCGAGTCTTGGCCTTCAAGGAGGCTGAGCTGGACGAGCTGCGCAACAACGACCTCCTGCTGCTTGAAGGGCTCCGCCGCAATGCGGCCCTGAGAGCGGCAAGGTACCAGCAAGATCTCCGCCGCTACCACAGCCGCCACATCCACCCGCATACTCTCGAAGCAGGAGACCTCATCCTGAGGAGAATCCTCTCCAGGGCAGGCCTCCACAAGCTCTCACCAATGTGGGAAGGACCCTACAGGGTCGTCCACATCGCTAGGCCTGGCTCCGCGCGGCTCGAGACGGAGGACGGCATCCCTGTCGCCAACCCCTGGAACATCCAGCACCTGTGCAAGTTCTACCCCTGATCGTCCTCGACGAGCAATTTTTTGCATCAAGGGAGAACCTCGCGCCATCATCCTCCACGAGGAAAAATTTCGGGCTCCCCTCTCTACTACACGCTGCCGCGGGCCGTTCGAGAAGACTCCCAAGCCACCGCGCCTCGGCAAGGTGACTTCTTCAAGCACCATGCCTTGGCGAGGTGGATCCCCATGCCCAGCCATGGTGGACCGCATGCTCTACAAGCCACCCCCGCACAGGGGCCCCTCTGAGCTCTCTCTACATGTGTCGCCCCGAGCACGCCCCCTCGAGAGTCTCAGCCACAGCATGTGGCACCCCATGCCTGACATGGCGGATTTTTTGTGTTTCTGGCCACGCCAGTGTAATGAACCTCTGTTTCAGGTAGGGGTGGAAACGGATCGGATGCGGATCGGATAGTGCCCTTCCCACATCCGTTTCCATATTTTTTAAACGAATACGGATACGAATTCGGATGTTGTCGAATACGAATGCGGAGCGGATGTTAATCGAATACGAATTCGGATCGGATGTTTTCTCAATTCGGATCGGAAACGAATTTAACGAAATAGTAGACTCGTATCTTATAACGAGTCAAATATACAATGAAATAGTGATAAATATAGCTATATAATACACACTTCTTTAAATTTCAATCATAGAATAATATAACTGATCACTTTATTACTATTTTAGGTTGAGAAATTTCCATATCGGGCTAGAATTATCAAAACTTACCAACAAAATCTTATTCGGATACGGATATATCCATTTCCATATCCATATTTGTGTCAAAATTCAATACCACATTTGTTTTGTATTTGTAAAAACGGATTCGGATATTTACCACTTCCATTTTTATTTCGTCCGGATTCGGATATTTACCACTTCCATTTTCAATTTTCGAATACGAATGTCGGATAATTCGGACTATCCGCTACCAGTTCCCACCCCTAGTTTCAGGTCACTTTGAACCTTTGCGCTTCGCGCCAGCATATGTTGTTGCTTTGGTAAGCTTTTATGTTATTGCTGTTTCATCCTTGCTCGTATGATCCCTCCTGTGTATCTTACGAGCGGGGGCTAGCATGGTGCCATGCCACGGGAGCATCCCGGCAGCGCCTCAAACCCAAGGGATCTGAGCTCTGAACTCACGGGTCAGCTTTCATGCATGTCAACTCCTAAGGAGCTCTGAACTCATGAGCCGGCTCCCGTGCACGTCAACTCACCAAGGACCTTGGTGCCAGTTCTCCTCACGAGACGCACATGAAGGAACCTACGAGCGCGCATAAGTTATCTTGCTATGTATTGCTTGTGGGTACGCCTATCTGTCAAAACGCAGGAAGCAGGCCCAAAGCACCTCGTCAGGGAACCGACACCCTCTCCAAGACGAAAACACCCCACCAGGGAACCAACACCCTCTCGAAGGCAAAACGCCTCGCGAAGCTAAGTCCAAACACTTGGTTAATTTTCCCCCCGCTGGTTTTCACCCCTCGAGTCTCTTTCCTCTCTCCTGCGCCTCATGGGCTGCTTGCGCGTTGAAGGGGAGCCCCAAGCATCGCGACTTGGGGGCTCTTACCTCTTGAGGCCTCACGCACCCCCCGGCCTTGTGGAGCCCTGACTCTCACATACCGAAGCGGCAGTGGTGTAGCGCTAAGAGAGGGTCCTAAGACGCAGAGCGAAAAAGACATGAAAGGGAAGACAAAAGCCTCACGAGGGACGTTCACCAAGCAAACAAAGTTTAAAACAAGTCTTTACAGGGCTATTACAAATAAATGCTAAGATAATTCGTGCCTCTGCACGTCTAGATACAGGAGTTCAGGCCATCGCGCCCCCCGAGGTGCCCGCTTTGTCCACGGCAGCCTCCGCCTCCTCCTCCAGAGCATCCTCCTCGCCGTTGCCTTCGTCCTCATCGACCACGACTTGGTCGAATTTCTTGGCGTACGCATTGGCGGCTTCCCGCGCCTTCTTGCTGATGTCGACCGGCGCCGTCACGGCCCCGAGGTCAAGCGAGGGCTGGAGCCTCACGAGGTTGCTGAAGATGCGGCTGGTGGCGATGACAAGGAGATCGCGGCTCTCCTCCACGAAGCGCTCATCAAAGCTCTTCGCCACCTCCTCAAGCTTCCCAAGGAATTGCTCGAAGAAGAACGAGTACGCGGCCTCGTCGTCGATCCCTGCGGAGAAGGGGGAACTTCGACCCTCAGATCACCCCCGACCGCGCGCGCGCGGTTCACCAAGCTCTGGAGGATGCCCTAGCGCTGGCGCGTCATGGACCGGCCAATCTGGCGCTGGTCCCGTGCCCGCTCCGCGAGATCCGCGGCCGGCCCCACCTGCTGTCGGAGCTCGTCCAGGTCTCTCTCCAGGGCGGCGGCGTTCCCCTCTGCGCGAGCCTGGGCCTCCCTTGCGTTCTCAAGGCAGGAGGTCATCCGCTTCTCCTCCAGCTCGAGCTCCTTGATGCGGTCCTGGAGCTCCTTGCGCTTGGACTTGAAGCGGTCCTCCTGCTTCGTGACCATCTCCTCGTAATCCTTGGAGAGGCTTTCGCGGACAAGCTTGACCTTGAGGTCGGCCTCATCCTGGATTCTTTTCTGCTTCACCTCGAAGTCGGCGTTGGCCTTCTCGTGGCGCTCCGCGTAGGTGGCCTCATTCTGGGCCATCGGGCCCTCGCGCTCCTGCAGCTGCCCCTCGCGGGTGGCCTGGGCCTCCTCGAGCAGCTGGGCCTGCTCCTCGCGCTGGCACAGCTCCTCCTCGCGGAGGGAGAGCTCTCCCTCGCATCGCGCCAGCTCGGCCTCGCGCGGCGCCAGCTGCCCCTGGCGAGCATCCAGCAGCTCGCGGAGCTCCTTCAAGCTGGCCCTTGCGACCTCGGAGTCAGCGGCGAATTTTTGCTCCGCGGCCGCTAGCTCCTCGTGCCTGGAGGCGGTCTCCACCTTGAGCGCTTCCCTGGCGGCGTCCAGCTGGTCCATCGCCTCCTCTGCCTCCCGCTTGACGCTGTCGCGGGTCTCCTTGGCAAAGCGAAGGGCCTCTTGGCGCTCCGCCTGGGCCACCGCATCCTGCCGGTAGCACATCCCCACCCTCTCGTGGAGGAGGGCCCAGGCCTCGCCAAGCCTTGTCCGTTCCTCCGCTAGGGCGTTTTCTTCTTCGGCGAGCTGCTCCTCCAGCTCGTCGAGCGTCCGCCGCGCCTGGTTGAGGATGACTCGGCGACGAATTGCTTGGCGCCGCGGTTCCTGCAGCGCCAAGGTCCTCGCACCACTGCTGGGTGCGGAGGCCTCGACCCTTGTCGAGGCACCCGAGGCCTCTTGCCTTGGGCTCACGGCCGCCTCTGGTGCGGCCCGGGGGCTCGTGGGGGCGCCTCCCTCGACACTCGCTTCGGGTGCCCTCTGGGGGCTGGGCATCCTCTCGCGCCCAGCTCCGGCGCCTGTGGGCTCCGGAGGAGCCTCCGTCTCCTGCTCCTCAGGGGCGCTCCCTGCCCCTTCCGTGACGGCCGCGTCCGCCATGGCCTCGGGCGCATCGGCCCCTCTTGAGGGAGCCTCCTCCTCCTCTGGAGGCGGCTCCATGACGATTTCCTCGTCCACCCTCTCCTCCTCCGTCTCGAGCTGGACGGGAGGAGTGGCCGTCCTAATTGGCGACGGCGGCGCCACCTCTTCTCTCACCTCCTCCGCGCGGTGCTCCACCACGGGAGGAGTCGCCGCCCAAGCCGAAGACGGCGCCGCCTCTTCAGTCACCTCCTCCGCGCGGTGCTCCACCACGGAAGGAGTTGCCGCCTGAACTGGTGACGGCGCCACCTCTTCAACCACCACCTCCACGCGGTGCTCGCCCGCGGGAGGAACAGCTGCCTACCGCGGCTCGTCAGCCGCAGGCGTCTCCGCGACGACGCTGGCGGTCTCTCCAAGCTTGCGGAGCCGCCGCCTCTTTGGCTCCGCAGGTTGCCTGAAAGGACGACAAGTAGAAGATCCTTCAAGAGGGTTTTCCAGAAGCAAAATGATAAAAGGAAAGAGGAGTCGAGGCTTAGTCGTCAGCCATAACCCACACCCTCTTCTTCGCCTTGGGCGGTTGGGTGTTGCTTGCTCCGGCCTCCTCTTGAGGCGCCCCTGCCTCCACGCGAGGAGCGCTCCTCGCGGTCGCGGCTCTCCTGTCGTGGATAGCCTTGGAGCGGGGCTCGCAGCGTCCTCCCCCGCCGCCGCTCGTCTCCTCCTCCTCTCCGACGCGTCGAGAGCGGGCGATGCAGAAGGCACCCTCCTCATCGCTGGAGGAGAGCACCTAGAGGTCCACCTCGGCAGGAGCGCTCCTTGAGGAGCCGGCGGAGCCTCTCGAGAGGTTGGCGCCTGTCGAGGCCTCGTCCTCGCCTATGGGGTCGGTGCCCCTCGAGGCCTCGTCCTCGCCGAAGGGATCCACGCCTCTCGAGGCCTCTTCCTCGCCAGACTCCTCGACCTCCTCCGGCTCCGGAGACTCGTCCATGTACTCCGGCTCCGCCGCCCATGGGTTGGGACGAGGCCCGCGGTGCCCTGCGGGCACAATTCCCCACTCGTCGAACACGGGCATGCACCGGCGTTGTGCCTCAATGCTCTCCTCGGCAAAGCTGATGAGTGGCCGGGCCTCGTCGTTGGTAGGAGACGGGATCTCCGTCGTCGCGAAGAGGACCCCCATAATCTGGCGTAGCACCTTAGGCGCGAAGCCGTCCGAGCTCAGCCGCATCGCGTCCCCCTTGCCTGTGTACCGCCACACCGGCTCGGAGTGCCACTGGAGGGGGGCGATCCGGCGCCTCGTGAAGTCTCTTGCCACCATCTGGCCGGTGACTCCTGCCCCGCGGATGCGCCGGATGCACTCGTACACCACGTCAAGCCTCTGGCCCCTGAAGTCTGCGCTCGCCCAGCGCGCCCACTTCCTCGGGGGGGGGGCCTCGGGCACCTCCAAGAAAGGATTTGTCTTCTTGGTGTCGACGAAGAGCCACTTCTTCCGGAAGTCCTCCACCTTCTTCGTCACCTTGGTGATGGCATTCTGTGGGGACCCCGGACTAGCTGTCCGAAATACCCGATTATGATTCACACAACGATCCCATGATCAGTCTGTCGTTGCCCATAATCCGAATTGGATACCAAAGTTTACATCCATTTCAGTACCGCATTAAAGTCTTACATAGTAGGTCACCTAGACCAAGTCTTACATAGGTGCCTTCAAGGGCCAAAACAAAAGCATTCAGCGGAAGCTACGTAGTAGAAGTCCAACGCGTCCTAGCGACGACCGACAGGCAGTTGACTCATGAAGATCCCTAGTTCGCATAGACGTCTCCATACTCCGCTTCAGCGTAGTTTTCCTCGGGATCTGGCTAAGACAATAGCCAGGGACGAAACCAGTATGAGTACAATTTGTACTCGCAAACTACTCCTCTACTGAGTATGCACCAGTTTTAAGTTGTTCTCTACAGCACTTTTAGTTATTACTCTATCTCTATATCTTTGTTGAAAAAGATCTCTATATCTTTGTTGAAAAAGGTAAGAAGAGATTTACTACTATCTTTAGAGAGAATCACAATTTTATTATTTATCCAAAACTCCTCCTTTTTCCCGACCACGACTCATCATGATCTCTTTTCCTCCACAACTCATACCACTCCATTTGGTATAGTTGGGAAACATCAGCCACACCTTTGTTTCTTTAAAGTTACCTCCTTTTGTAAAACTTGCACATAGTCTAGTACAGCCTCCCAACTGTCCATATCCGAGGACTCGGCTATTCGAATAGTTTTTACCCTCTGCAGAGGTAGCACGCTTTTCCCACACCCATCCGGTAGCTCATCGTGTCTGCCACGTCCCGCCATACAAGGTGTATGCGAAGTTGAGCCACCGACCATAGCCTGTCCTTTGCTCATGCTAGTATAGGACCCTGCCCGTACGAATTCACCATTCCTTCAACACCTAGTACAGGATCCTCCGTCGAGGAACCTAGATGTAAGGACTCGTAGTTTTGCCCGGCGAGCACGAAGCCCTTCAATCCCTCAATCCCTCAGATTGCCGGGACCCAGGTCAGGGGGTAGGTCGCCATGACCATCCCCTCATGCATAACGGAGTCATCTCCGTAGATGAGGTATCCAGTACTAACACGAGCAAACTCTATGACTACGCCCATTCCCATATTTGGGTAGATGTGGTCGCACAGGTTATCGGCTGGTCGTCATGGTACTAAGACACAATGTGCATTTTTCATAAACAACTCCCTTTATCACTTTTCCACTTTAACACCGATAACTCGGCATTTCATCATCAACTAGGTACTTTAAAAAGGAGTTTGGAATAATCATATTTTTCCCATCCTATAGTTTTAGGTGACTACTCTACATTCTACATAGGGTGAGCAGTTTTATATCCCTTGTGATAAGGTTTCCTTTCAGAAATCAGTACCACTACTTTAGGAAATTGCATGTGATTAATTTAGAGGTATGTAAATGCAAGCTCAGCGAAGTAGCTTGCCTTGCTCAACAAAGTGCTCGGGTTCCTGCTGCTCGAAGTAATCTCCTTCCTCGTAGTCTCCGGCAACGTTCGCGTCTAATCGATAAACAAACAATACAAGCAAACAATCACTAAACTAAACAAGCAAACATCACATCACAATCAACATAACATCACAATTAGCTACTGAACACCCAATATAACACAATTTGGTTTCAAATTGACTTCATTAACCATTATTCATTTGCATCACAATTATGGCAGAAACTAGGGTTTCATGTTTAATTGCATAACTTGGGTTCTATTGGTCACAAAAATATGAATTAAAATTCTACAGATAGCCACTGATTTATAGGAAACAACCCAATTGGATTTATTTCAATTTGAGTTATTAAAAACCCTGTATAAATGTTTTAATCCAGAATGTTGGTTTTCTTGTTTTTGCTACAACTCAAGTTAATTGTATTCAAAAATTAAATCCTTTTAGGGGTAACTAGTATTGCTTAAATGTGAGCTAACAAAATTGGATTGACCTCATTTGGATTAGTAGAGTATCAGAAACAAACAAGTTTAGGTTTTATACCTTCTGTGGCATTTTGATTATCATTATTTATTTAATAACCTAAATGGGGTGAAACCACTTTAGTTAGTTAGATAATTTCATAAGATTTCCAGAACATTTTCATTTGCTATTTTTAGATTCCTAGATCTCAAGATATTGAATTTCAAAGTTCTAATCAAATTTCTGACAGAGAAATCTACCCATTTTAAGTTTATCAATTAGCACATTTGACATTTTCATTTTAAATCAGGGAATTACTCTTAATGATCATGGCTTGCATCTCTGTGAAGATGGCATATTCTTCTAGCTACAAGATTTTAGTTTGCTATTTTTAGGCCTCTGGTTCAATAGCAATTTGCATGGGAAGTGGGCTATGTTCTGTTATTGCAGTGTTGAGCTAACTGATTAGCTATATTGTCCAATTTAAATCTTTTAGCCAGATTTTAATTCAGGGTTCAAACTACTTGCTCATGACAGTATGCTAACTATACTAACATTCTGTGCTAAGAATTACTCCTAAATAAAATTAGGTGAATTAAGATCAACAGCTAAAGACAGAAATAAATATCTGTTTCAGAAACTTTTCTGAAACAGATAGGACATAGCTACTTTGTCCATCTATTCGAGGATGCTAGACTAATCATTTTGGACATACAAGACTTGCAGATGAGTCTATGAATCGAGCTCTTTCCAACCATATAAAGTTTGTAAATTTTGGTTCAGTGGATTTTTCATAATTTGATTGCAAAGTGAGCTAATCAACTCGGTTATTTCCAGACTTAGCCGTTTTCAGAATCTAATCGAACCGGTACGCTGCCGTTGGATCTAGATCCAACGGCCCATGTTCAAATCAACGGGGCGACCTAAAATCGGCGGCGCCACCCGCGCCGGCGGCACGGTGGTGGACGGTGGGCTCACCTAGAGGGCTCGGTTGACGGCGGTGAGGGTGCAGATCGACGGCGGAGGCGAGGGAAAGTCGATGGGGTGAGTTGCAGGTGCTGGGGTGGTCGGGTTCGTCGGCGTCGAGCTCCGCGTCGCGTCCGTGTCCTTGGCGCAACTCCGGCGAGCTCCCGTCGGCGTTCCTGGGCACACGACAGAGAGGGGAGAGGGGCACGTGAGTGTGGCGGCCATGGGGAGTGCAGTGGAGGGCAGAGAGGGAGAGGGAAGCGACGACACGACGGATTCGTGCTCGACATCCACCTCGGCTCCGGCGGAAAAATTGCAGGGCAGCAGCGGCTCTGCGGCTGCGATTCCGTCCTCCAGGCGGTGCAAGGTGAGAGTGGAGTGGAGGGGAGTAAGGTGGCGAGGTGGGGTGGTGTGGTGCGGACGAATTTGCGCTCGGGGCGGCTCGCTTTTATAGCCGAGCTCCGGCGCACGGTGGACTCGGTGCTGGGGCGGTCCAGCGGCCACACGGGCTCGCCGTAGGGTTGGCGCGAGGCCGGCTACGGTGTTGGGCTACTGAGGGGCACGGCTGTGGCGTGGAGGCGAGCTGGGCGTCGTGGTTGTGGGGGACGGCCGCGGAAGAGCTTGGGCGGCGCACGGGCACGCACGGGCGGCACGCCTCCGGCGGTTTAGGGCTGCTGCTGGGCACGGTGCAGGCGAGAGAGGGGGCAGGAGAGGTGTAGGGTGCGGCGTTAGGGCTAGGTGGCCGGTGGGGGACGGTTTCCTCCACGGCGCGGCACGGCGGCATGGCCACAGGAGCGCTGCTCCCTGGCGATGATGAACGGCGATCAATGCGGCGGCTAGGGTGCTTCCCGCGTGCAATTGAGGTACTGGGCAGGTTCGTGGGATGGAGAGAGGGGTTGGGGTGCAAGGAATCGACGAACAAACAACCGAATCCGTGGATTCAATCCTCAGTTCATCGGGTTTGGGGAAGAACAGGGTGGTGCATGCCACCTGTTCGACCAAATGTCTCAACAAAATTTAAATTCGAATTTTTGAAAATGGTTTCCACCATTGGTTCCATACATATTAATAATGATTTGTGGTGCTATGATGGTATTTTTTGATAGGTGCATCATAGCACATTTTGTGGTTAAAGATGAATAAAGAGAGAAATAGAATTTTATATTTTGGAATTTTGAAAATATATTTTGAAGAGGGAAAAGTTATTAGAGCTAAGTGGGAGTGAGCACTATGTCACCCCACTGGTTTTTGATTTAAAAGAAAATATTTATTTCTCATTAAGAGAAATTTGTGTGGCACTTGTCCCATTATTTCATGTGGTGGGGTTGCTTTCATTTTCTTTCTTTTTATTCACACCTTTGCTTAGCAATCACACACATCAAGCAACAAAATGCAAGCAAACACACATAAGATAATAAAAATTTTTGTTGGCCCACATTTTTGGAATTAATAATACTTATATTAATTCTGGGATGTTACAAATCCTTCCCCCCTTAAAATAAATCTCGTCCCGAGATTTGCTAGGCTTAGGAGCTAAGGAAGTCTAGGAATTCGCGTCTAAGATAATCCTCACGTTCCCATGTTGCTTCTTCTTCAGAGTGGTTAGTCCACTGGACTTTGTAGAACTTGATCGCACGTCTTCGGGTAAGACGAACATCTTCTTCGAGAATCTTAAGGGGTCTATCACGATAGGTCAGGTCATTATTCAGGTCGATGGAGTGGTGGTCAATGTGCTTGAAAACATCCGGCTGGTCAGGAACTTCAAGACACTTCCTCAGTAGTGAAATGTGGAAGACATCATGAAATTCAGACAGCTCTGGGGGTAACTCTAGCTGATAGGATACTTCTCCTCGGCGGCTAATGATCTTGAAAGGTCCAATATACCTTGGTGCTAACTTCCCTTTGACATGGAAACGTTGCATTCCCTTAAGAGGTGTCACTCGGAGATACACAAAATCTCCGATGTCAAAAGTGAGGTCACGACGCTTAGGATCGGCATAACTCTTCTGGCGGGATTGGGCAGTTTTGAGACGCTCGCGAATAAGCTGGACTTGCTCTTCGGCTTCACGAAGGGTGTCAGGTCCGAATAATTTACCTTCTCCAGTGTCGGACCAATTCAGGGGTGTACGACACTTCCTGCCATACAGTGCTTCAAACGGGGCCATTTGCAAACTAGACTGGTAGCTATTGTTGTAGGAGAATTCTGCAAATGGGAGACAATCTTCCCACTTGGAACCATATGATAGAACACACGCACGAAGCATGTCCTCCAAAATCTGGTTCACTCTCTCGGTTTGACCATCAGTCTGAGGGTGATAAGCTGTGCTAAAGGTTAACTTGGTTCCGAGGGTTTCATGAAGTGCTTTCCAGAATCTCGAGGTGAATTGGGTCCCTCTATCAGACACAATCTTCTTGGGTACTCCATGTAAACTTACTATTCTGGACATATACAGGTCTGCTAACTGGGCTCCATTGTAAGTGGTCTTGACCGGAATAAAATGAGCAACTTTGGTCAGTCGGTCAACGACGACCCAGATTGAATCATGACCTCAGTTGGACCTGGGCAGTCCGGTGATGAAGTCCATTCCAATCTCGTCCCATTTCCATTCAGGAATTTTCAAGGGTTGAAGTAATCCAGCGGGTCGCTGATGTTCAGCTTTGACTCGCTGACAGATATCACACTTGGCTACGAATGAACCAATCTCTCGTTTCATTCCATGCCACCAAAATCTCTCACGAAGGTCTTGGTACATTTTGGTTCCTCCAGGGTGGATTGAGTAGGGGGTTTCATGGGCTTCTTTCAGGATCAACTCCTTTAGTTCACTATTGTTGGGCACACAAATACGACCATTGAATCTCAACACTCCTTCAGCGTCTTCGGCAAAACCAGGGGCTTTATCGAGAGACATTTTCTTTTTAATCCCTTCGATGCTCTCATGACCTCTCTGGGCTTCTTTGATTTGATCCATTAGGGTTGGGGCTAACTCAATATTGGCGAGATACCCATGGCTAACGAGTTCGAGTCCAAAATCTTCAAACTCCTTGAACAAGGTTGGTTGTTCGACTCGAATCAAGGCATTCAGGGTACAGGGCTTGCGACTAAGGGCATCGGCAACAACATTAGCCTTCCCCGGGTGATAATGGATTGCAACATCGTAATCCTTTATCAGCTCCATCCATCTTCTCTGTCGCAGGTTCAACTCTTTCTGGGTAAAGATATACTTCAAACTCTTATGATCTGTATAGATCTCACAGCGATGTCCCACAAGATAGGAACGCCATGTTTTAAGAGCAAAAACAACGGCTGCTAATTCCAGGTCATGGGTTGGGTAATTCTCTTCATGTGGTCGCAACTGTCGAGACAGATAAGACACCACTTTGCCTTCATGCATCAGAACGCAACCAAGTCCAAGACGTGATGCATCGCAATACACATCAAAACTCTTGGTGACGTCTGGCATTACTAGGACTGGGGCTGTGGTTAACTTCTTCTTCAACTCCTGGAAACTATCTTCACACTTCTGGGTCCATTCAAATTTCTGATCTTTCCTCAATAACTGGGTTATGGCTTTGGCTATCCGAGAAAATCCTTCAACGAACTTGTGGTAATAACCCGCTAGTCCGAGAAAGCTACGAATCTCGGTCACATTGGTAGGGGTCTTCCAATCAAGAATGGCTTTAATCTTCTCCGGGTCAACAGAAATTCCTCCGGCAGATATGACATGTCCGAGAAATGCCACCTCCTTAAGCCAAAACTCACACTTGCTAAGCTTGGCATAAAGTTGGTGCTCTCGGAGTGTCTCCAAAACTAGGCGTAGGTGAACAGCATGCTCCTCTTCGGTTTTGGAATAAACAAGAATATCGTCGATGAAGACTACCACGAAATTGTCGAGGTACTCCATGAAGATCTTGTTCATCAGGTTCATGAAATAGGCTGGGGCATTGGTCAGACCAAAGGACATTACGGTGTACTCAAACAATCCGTAACGGGTAGTGAAGGCAGTCTTGGGAATGTCTGATTCTCGGATTTTCAACTGGTGATATCCTGTCCGTAGATCGATCTTTGAAAAGACTCGGGCTCCGTTCATTTGATCGAACAGATCCTCGATCTTGGGAAGAGGATACTTGTTTTTGATGGTCACCTCATTAAGCTTACGATAATCCACACACAGTCGTGTGGTACCGTCTCTCTTGTCCACAAAAATGATAGGTGATCCCCAAGGTGAAGCGCTTGGGCGAATAAGACCTTTGCTGAGCATATCAGCCAACTGCTTCTTCAACTCCACTAATTCTTCCGGATTCATCCGGTAGGGTCTCTGGGATATAGGAGAGGTTCCAGGGATAAGTTCAATCACGAACTCAATATCCCTGTCTGGCGGCATACCAGGCAATTCTTCCGGAAAAACATCTCGGAATAGGTGAACAACACGGATCTCATCAAGGGTGGGTCGAGCTATGCCCTCATGGCATCCTGGTCTGGTTTGGCTGGTCTCAGATACATACTTCACTTCAACTCCATTATCAGAAGTGAGGGTAACGGCTCTTCTGGCACAATCAATTTGGCCGTGATACTTGGCTAACCAATCCATTCCAAGGATCACATCTATGCCTTGGGTGCCTAAAATGATTAGGTTGGCTGCAAACCTTTCTCCTCCAATCTCTATGAAGGTTTCGGGACACATCTGGTTGGTCGTGGCTAACAAGCCTGGGGTTTGTATCAACATAGGTTTGGGTAAAAGACTTCCAACTAACCCTCCCTTGGACACAAATCCTTGGGTAACAAATGAATGGGTGGCATGTGGGGACCCCGGACTAGCCGTCCGAAATACCCTTGTGCCTACATCAGCGATCCCATGATCAGTGTGTCGCTGAGCACAATCAAACTGGTAATCAAGGAACATCCATAATTACCGAAGGAATATACTTGATTGAAGTCATACTCTTCAATAGGTACTTGCAGCGGAAAATCACCATACGGCGTGGAGCCCAAGTCATTCGCCTTAACCCTACAGGCAACTGACTGGGAAGCGCCCTAGTTCGCATTGACGTCATTTCCTTCTCCTCCTTCAAGCTACTCTTCCTTAAAATCTGGCTAAGACAATAGCCAGGGACGAAACCAATATGAGTACAATTTGTACTCGCAAACTACTCCTCTACTGAGTATGCACCAATTTTAAGTTGTTGCCTATAGCACTTTTAGTTATTACTCTATCTCTATATCTTTGTTGAAAAAGGTAAGAAGAGATTTACTACTATCTTTAGAGAGAATCACAATTTTATTATTTATCCAAAACTCCTCCTTTTTCCCGACCACGACTCATCATGGTCTCTTTTCCTCCACAACTCATACCACTTCATTTGGTATAGTTGGGATACATCAGCCACACCTTTGTTTCTTTAATGTTACATCCTTTTTGTAAAACTTGCACATAGTCTAGTACAGCCTCCCAACTGTCCATATCCGAGGACTCGGCTATTCGAATAGTTTTACCCTCTGCAGAGGTAGCACGCTTTTCCCACACCCATCCGGTAGCTCATCGTGTCTGCCACGTCCCGCCATACAAGGTGTATGCGAAGTTGAGCCACCGGCCATAGCCTTTCCTTTGCTCATGCTAGTATAGGACCCTGCCCTTACGATTTCACCATTCCTTCAACACCTAGTACAGGATCCCCCGTCGAGGAACCTAGATGTAAGGACTCGTAGTTTTGCCCGGCGAGCGCGAAGCTCTTCAATCCCGCACAAGCCAACATATTGCCGGGACCCAGGTCAGGGGTTAGAGTCGCCATGCTCATCCCCTCATGCATAACGGAGTCGTCTCCGTCGATGAGGTATCCAGTACTAACACGAGCAAATTATATGACTACGCCCGTTCCCATATTTGGGTAGATGTGGTCGCACAGGTTATCGGCTGGTCGTCATGGTACTAAGACACAATGTGCATTTTTCATAAACAACTCCCCTTATCACTTCTCCACTTTAACACCGATAATTCGGCATTTCATCATCAACTAGGTACTTTAAAAAGGAGTTTGGAAATAATCATATTTTTCCCATCTTATAGTTTTAAGTATCTACTCTATATCCTACATAGGGTGAGTGGTTTTATATCCTTGGGGATAAGGCTTTTCAGAAACCAGTACAACTACTCTAGAAATTGCATGTGATTAATTTAGAGGTATGTAAATGCAAGCTCAGCGAAGTAGCTTGCCTGTTTTCAGCATAATGTCCCTGGACTTCTCCTCACTGATCAAATAAATAAACTCCGGTTCTTCTCAAATAATTCCTTTCCAAGGTTCCCTCTGATAGCGTTTGCATCTAGCGTCGTAAAAAGGAAAGAACACAATCAACATACAGTAGGACACTCCAACAAACATCCAGCAACACTAACAAACAACAATCATGAGGGAAGATTATTATTTAACAAACAAGTTTGGCAATCACCAACACTACTCATATTTAAAAGTTATGTTTAAAGTTGTGATTAAGCATCCTTATTTAAACAGGAAATACTTCAGACAAAAGTTAAGCTACCAACTCTTTTATGTAATTCTAAATATCTTACCAAGCTATGGTAGAGATATTACTAGATACTCAACTTAAAGACCACCAAGTTTAACAAGCAAGGTAGTCATATTAATTACACAAAATGATCTAACATGAGAATAAACAAGAAATACCTACCATTACCAAACTACTCAATCAAGCATCACAACAACTCTCAAGCATCACACAGGGCTATTGCACTCACAAAGCAACACGATTTGATTTCGATTTAATCGAATTAACCATCATTTAATTGTGTCACAATTATGGCAGAAACTAGGGTTTCATGATTAATTACATAACTTTTGTTCTGTTTGTCACAAAAATGTGAACTAAAATTCTACAGATAGCTACTGATGGGTAGAAGCTAACCCAATTGGATTTAATTCAATTTGAGGTATTAAACTCCCTGTATAAATGTTGTAATCCAGAAGGTTGGTTTTCTTCTTTTTGCTACAACTCAAGTTAATTGTATTCAAAAATTAAATCCTTTTAGGGGTAACTAGTATTGCTTAAATGTGAGTTAACAAAATTGGTTTGACCTCAATTGGATTAATAGAGTATCAGAAACAAACAAGTTTAGGTTTTATACCCTTTTTGGCATTTTGAATATCATTATTTATTTATTATTCTAAATGGGGTGAAACAACTTTAGTGAGTTAGATAATTTCATAAGCTTTCCAGAACATTTTCATTTGCTATTTTTAGATTCTTAGACCTCAAGATATTCCTTTTCAAAGTTCTACTCAAATTTCTGACAGAGAAATTCACCTATTTTAAGTTTATCAATTAGCACATTTGTCATTTTGATTTTGAATCAGGGAATTATCCAACAAGATCATGTCCTATATCTAGGTGAAGATGGCATGTTATACTAGCTACAACATTTTAGTTTTCTATTTTTAGGCCTCTGGATAACATAGAAACTTGTATGGGAAGTGGCTATCCCTGTTATTTCATGTGGTGGAGCACACTGATTAGCTAACTTCCCTAGATGTTATTCTTTGCACAGAATTTATTTTGGGGTTCACATCACTTGGTCATGGCAGTACTCTAACCATACTAACATGACATACCAATACAAAAATCTAAATAAATCTAGATTAATTGCTAAGACCAGATCAAAAACCTAAGCAGTAATCTGTTTTCAGAAGTTTCTGAAAACAGACAGAACATAGCTACTTTGCCTCATGTTTCCTTTGAGCTAAACTAACTATTTTGGAAATCTAAAAGTTGCATCTAAATCTATGTAACTTGTTCTTTCTAACCATGCAAAGATTTCAATTTTTGGTGGAGTAGATTGCTCAGAAATTGCATGCAAATGTAGCTACTCTATTCTGTTTCCAACACAGCAGTTTCTCAGGATTTTCGAATCGGGCGGGAGTGCATCGTGGCCGTTGATCCAGAGATCGACGGCGCACAGCCGCCCTTGACCTCCCGACGGACAGAGAGCTAGGGGAGAGAGAAGGGGGCTCGGGAAGCAGACGGGGAGCTACCTACCGGCGGCGAGGGGCGGCGGTGGAGCTTGGGGTCGACGGTGGGTAGTCTGGGCAGCAGCTGGGCGGCGGTGGCGTCGCCGGAGACGGGCTACGGCGGCGGCATGGCTTCGGCGGCCGAGCAGCTCGAGTGGAGCTCGAGCTCCTCTCTGCTGCTCCTGGGTGAAGGGGGAGGGGTACGGTGGTGGTGTGGTGCTGGGTAGTGGCCAGGGGTGGCCTTTATATAGGCGGGAGCGGCTTGGTGCGAGGGGGGCACGGGCGCGGCCAGGCATGGACGCGGGCGGCACGGGCGGCGTGCGGGGGCGGCTTGGTCGGCGACGAGCAGGGCGAGTGAGGCACGGGCGCGGTGCCTGCGGGTAGTGGGGTAGCGTGGGCGTGCCGTGGACGGTCGGGGCCGGCTCGGGAGGGTGCTGGTCGGCCGGGGTGGCTGCGGTGCAAGCGTGCCCGCAGGGTGCTCGACAGCAGGTTGGCCGGCAGAGCACCGGCGAGTGCGGGCAGGAGGAGGGGCCTGGAGCAAGGAGCTCGAGTTGGGGAGCATCTAGGGAGCAAGGGGCAGCTCCAGGACGTGGTGGTCTGCTGTTTTGCTGCTGGTTTGGTCAAGTGCCCATGGTGGTGGCCATCTCCATGCCATAGGTGTTCTAGGGTTAGGTTTAGGTCATGGGGATGCTTGGGTGTTGTCCAGAACGTGCAGGGGGGTGCTGGGAGAGTGCTGGACAAGGAGGGAACAAGCCTAGGGCTGGTTTGGGGGCTACCATTTGAATATAGGGTGGAGGGCACCATTTTGCACTATTTGCCACTATTTGCATTTTAATGCTAAGGAAAAAGGTGAGGTGCAAGTGTGCAATTGCTGTGGAAAATAAGAATAAGTGTTTGGGATTTTTGGGGCTATGATGGAATTTATTTGATAAGTGCATCATAGCACATTTTGTGATTTGGTAAGATTGAAGAAAGGAATAGAAATGTAAATTTAGATTTTTGAAATTATATTTTGAAGAGGGAAGAAATATTAGAGCAAAGTGGGAGTGAGCACTATGTCACCCCACTGGTTTTTGGTTTAAAAGAAAATATTAATTTCTCACTGGGAGAAATTTGTTTGTCACTTGCCACATGATTTTATGTGTTGATGTTTTGATTCTGTTTCTTTTCCTTTCTTCATGATTTTATTTAGCAAACACACACATCAAAACAAACAACAATGAATAAACACAAGCAATACCAATCATCACAATCAAGACCACACAATTCAAACCACATGAATTAATCACACCACCATTTCCATAATTAACAATACTATCTTATAAAATGACCACACTTAATTATGACAAGATGATGTTTAAAGAAATATCTCAACTCATAATTTAATTGTTTTCAAAAGGTTTGAGAAAGGAAATATGTGGGGTAATATATTTCCCACTAGAGTTGTTTTCAAATGGAGTGGAAATCAGGGTTTATAAAATGGGGGTTGCATATACATGCAAAATATCATGGTTAGCTTTAGATAGGAGATAACATATAGATCTCCATATTTTTGGGAACACATAATTCTTGGAAATACTTTTACTTTCTCAACTAAAAGGTATTTTATTTATTGCTGAAATCAAACATCATTGAAATAAACTTTGGCCAAAATAATGTTGGAAAAGATATATGGAATTTACTCTTGTCATAACATGAGCACCAAGTTTAATATATTTTTACTTGGGTTGAGTTCTTAGATTATTATTACTAGTCAAACAACTTAAACAACAAGTCACACAAGGTCAAACAGAACAATATAAAGGAAAACACAATCATTAGTGTAGTAATTTCAAAAAGTTTTTGTTGGTTCTGAATTTTGGGTCTTGTTAATTCTTATTATAAATTTGGGATGTTACAAATCCTTCCTCCCTTAAAATAAATATCGTCCCGAGATTTTGCCCGCGTACGGGGGAGTACGAGGGCACGAGTTTGGGCTGGCTATACTTCCGAGGTCGTTGCTTCTTCAGTGAGGTTGTCAGGTGAGATATTGACAACTTGATGTTGCGAGGTCGTTCCTGGTCGATAATTTTCTCTGGTGGGTTCAGATCCTAGATGTTAGGGTTGACTTGACGATCGATGCTGATTGATAGTCTTGGTTGGTTGTTTCCAGTTTCTACGGGGCTGAGGCGCAAGGAACTAATTTATTACCACGTTCTTGTATACCCATTGCAGGTCTTCCCCCCTTAAAAGGGGTTTTTAATCGGTCTTGCTGAAGTTTGCAGCTGGAGTTGACTTGGAGGCATTGTTCTTCTTGAGTAGCTTGACAATTCTTCGTCTCGGTTGTCAATCCTTGGTGCTTGGGGTTGGTGCAGATATCACTTCATACTATTTTCTCCTGACGAGGGTCGCAGATGGGGACGCATGGTTTTCAGGTTGCGTCGAGTCTCCGTACTCAACTATCTCCGGTTTCTAATTAGAAAAAGGATGTTATAAACGTCTAAGTTCGTCTATACTGGCTTGGTGGTTGATGTTGTCCATAGCAGGTGCTTTCGTCGTTTGGTCCTTCGGGGTAGTCCATTGGTTATTTGTCCTCATGCTTGTCCTTCTTCAGCTGAGTAAAGGAGGAACTTCATTGCTGACTTCCTTGGTTCTTGAGCTTCATGAAGCGTTGGTAAGGATCTAAAGAAGTACAACCTAGATTATCGAGCTCCCAGAGGAAATCTAAAAGTCAGTTCGAGTGTCCTGAGTAGGTGGTTTGGTCTGCTGTTTTACGAGGGTGCAAGGGTCGCGTTCTCATTTAGCCTTAATAAGTTAGAGAAAGAGCTTCATGTCAGCGGTCGATGTTCGTGCTTTCTTGAATCCTCCTTCGGTGTGATTGGTCGAGGCCAGTTGAACAGGATGATTGCTAGATAGGTAACGTTGACGGTGCTTGCTTCCTGGTTCAATTCCGCGCAGATGGTCTTCAGTGTTGATCGACTTCGGCCTTGATGATGGCGATCTTCTCATTACCAACTATATGTGATTCTTTCTATATCACCTCTCTTTTTGTCAAAACTTGTGGTTAGATAAGGCCAGTCAGTACTGTCACAAACTGGGGTTAGATGTTAATCTAGAATTTGGTAAGTTTGTTCAAAAAGTCACGGCTTAATGGACTTTAGAAAAAGGTTAGTGAAGAATCTTCACACCGTTTGTTTCCCAACAGGTACCTTTGACTTTCTTGTTTCGACTAGTTGAGCTGGGTTGAACTAGGATTGTTGTTCGGCAGATGGCGTCGATGGCGTCCTTTTTCCTGGGGTAACTTCATGTTGACGATCTTTAAAGTTGGTTCCCTTCGGGTTAGTTGGTGGCGATCTTCCTTGGATGAGTCTTGTGCTTGAGGCTTCATATAATCTTCAGAAAATCAGCGGCAGGCTAGGGTTCTCATCTATCTTCCCAAAGTTTGCGGTGATAGGTAGGAGTTAGTCGAGGTTTTTCTTTGATTTATTTCTCGGGACAAAATTTGGGTGGGTCAAACCTAGCAAAGTTAGCGTAAGGGATTAAGGTGCCACTAACTGCTCGTCAAGCGGGTAGGTACATGATCCTCTTTGAAACCCATCATTACCGTCGGTCTCTGAGCTCGAATCTTCGTAGCAACTCGTATGCACTCCTTGAGCTCTAGTTACCAATTCTAAATGAGTCTCCTTATGTCCTCGTTTCATGTCAAGGTTTGTGGTCCTATCATGGGCTGGAGTCAGTTGTTAACCTAAAGTTAGATACGATAAGTTAGTGTGGTATTCTTGTAATCTCCCAAGTAAATTTTGCGAAGTGGGTCTCGTGTCTTCACGAGGTTGGCGTACAATTGCAGTTTCCCTCAAGATCTTGACGCACTTGCTCCAGATGGTGCATGAAGTCCATGGTCTGACTTGCCGGTTAGGTTACAAAACTTTTCGGCTATTTGGCTAAGGATCGGGGGTCTTTTGTATCTTGCGGAACGGTCAGATCTTGAGATGAGAGGGAAAATTAGTTTAGAAAGATTTTCCTTGGCGGGTTTACATCCGCAACAAGGTGCAACTATGGTGAAGAGTTAAAGAAGAGAAGTTTGAGATTACTTTGTGCTGCCGACAAGGCGTGATAGTGAACACACAAGAAAAACAACACACACACGGAGAACTTGCAAACAACACACAAGCATATTACACCCAAGCAAGGTTCACAAAAGGTACGTCTAGTACCAACGGACGCCTAATACTCGTGGTAGTCGGGGTAACCAAGGTTCCTATCAAGAGCTTTCCTATGGGTCGTTGTTAAACATGGCTGGTGGAGTCTTCATTTTATCGCCTTAGTCTTCTGCTGGAGAAATTGAGATCGTCGAAGTTGCAACTTGAGTAGAATTGTTGATGTTGAGCTGAGGTCTTCGGAGGTTTGTTGCTTTGTTGACACTGACGATCTTGGCATTTGCAAATCAATCACCTTGATGTTGAATGTCGAGGATTTGGGATGGAACCTTCTTCTCCTTCTGGCTACTGGTCAGTTAGGTCTCACTTGGGTTCATCGTCGAGTATATATGTAGGTTTTGAATGAAGGTAAGATAATAGAAGAATGCCTTTGAAAATCTTAAAATAGAGGGGTAAGACGTTGAAATATTTGAGGAGATGAGAAGAGCGAAGCCATTTTCGGACTTCTCTAGATAAAAATATATTTTGGTAGAAATATATTTTTAACAAAAATATTTGCTTTCCTAACTAACGTCCATGCTAACTAAGGTCTCCTACAGTCAGGATTGCTCTGATACCAAGTCTGTGGGGACCCCGGACTAGCCGTCCGAAATACCCTTGTGCCTACATCAGCGATCCCATGATCAGTGTGTCGCTGAGCACAATCAAACTGGTAATCAAGGAACATCCATAATTACCAAAGGAATATACTTACTTGATTGAAGTCATACTCTTCAATAGGTACTTGCAGCGGAAAATCACCATACAGCGTGGAGCCCAAGTCATTCGCCTTAACCCTACAGGCAACTGACTGGGAAGCACCCTAGTTCGCATTGACGTCATTTCCTTCTCCTCCTTCAAGCTACTCTTCCTTAAAATCTGGCTAAGACAATAGCCAGGGACGAAACCAATATGAGTACAATTTGTACTCGCAAACTACTCCTATACTGAGTATGCACCAATTTTAAGTTGTTGCCTATAGCACTTTTAGTTATTACTCTATCTCTATATCTTTGTTGAAAAGGTAAGAAGAGATTTACTACTATCTTTAGAGAGAATCACAATTTTATTATTTATCCAAAACTCCTCCTTTTTCTCGACCACGACTCATCATGGTCTCTTTTCCTCCACAACTCATACCACTTCATTTGGTATAGTTGGGATACATCAGCCACACCTTTGTTTCTTTAATGTTACATCCTTTTTGTAAAACTTGCACATAGTCTAGTACAGCCTCCCAACTGTCCATATCCGAGGACTCGGCTATTCGAATAGTTTTACCCTCTGCAGAGGTAGCACGCTTTTCCCACACCCATCCGGTAGCTCATCGTGTCTGCCACGTCCCGCCATACAAGGTGTATGCGAAGTTGAGCCACCGGCCATAGCCTTTCCTTTGCTCATGCTAGTATAGGACCCTACCCTTACGATTTCACCATTCCTTCAACACCTAGTACAGGATCCCCCGTCGAGGAACCTAGATGTAAGGACTCGTAGTTTTGCCCGGCGAGCGCGAAGCTCTTCAATCCCGCACAAGCCAACATATTGCCGGGACCCAGGTCAGGGGTTAGAGTCGCCATGCTCATCCCCTCATGCATAACGGAGTCGTCTCCGTCGATGAGGTATCCAGTACTAACACGAGCAAATTATATGACTACGCCCGTTCCCATATTTGGGTAGATGTGGTCGCACAGGTTATCGGCTGGTCGTCATGGTACTAAGACACAATGTGCATTTTTCATAAACAACTCCCCTTATCACTTCTCCACTTTAACACCGATAATTCGGCATTTCATCATCAACTAGGTACTTTAAAAAGGAGTTTGGAAATAATCATATTTTTCCCATCTTATAGTTTTAAGTATCTACTCTATATCCTACATAGGGTGAGTGGTTTTATATCCTTGGGGATAAGGCTTTTCAGAAACCAGTACAACTACTCTAGAAATTGCATGTGATTAATTTAGAGGTATGTAAATGCAAGCTCAGCGAAGTAGCTTGCCTGTTTTCAGCATAATGTCCCTGGACTTCTCCTCACTGATCAAATAAATAAACTCCGGTTCTTCTCAAATAATTCCTTTCCAAGGTTCCCTCTGATAGCGTTTGCATCTAGCGTCGTAAAAAGGAAAGAACACAATCAACATACAGTAGGACACTCCAACAAACATCCAGCAACACTAACAAACAACAATCATGAGGGAAGATTATTATTTAACAAACAAGTTTGGCAATCACCAACACTACTCATGTTTAAAAGGTATGTTTAAAGTTGTGATTAAGCATCTTTATTTAAACAGGAAATACTTCAGACAAAAGTTAAGTTACCAACTCTTTTCTGTAATTCTAAATATCTTACCAAGCTATGGTAGATATATTACTAGATACTCAACTTAAAGACCACCAAGTTTAACAAGCAAGGTAGTCATATTAATTACACAAAATGATCTAACATGAGAATAAACAAGAAATACCTACCATTACCAAACTACTCAATCAAGCATCACAACAACTCTCAAGCATCACACAGGGCTATTGCACTTCACAAAGCAACACGATTTGATTTCGATTTAATCGAATTAACCATCATTTAATTGTGTCACAATTATGGCAGAAACTAGTGGTGCATGATTAATTGCATAACTTAAGTTCTGTTGATCACAAAAATGTGAACTAAAATTCTACAGATAGCTACTGATGGGTAGAAGCTAACCCAATTGGATTTAATTCAATTTGAGGTATTAAACTCCCTGTATAAATGTTGTAATCCAGAAGGTTGGTTTTCTTCTTTTTGCTACAACTCAAGTTAATTGTATTCAAAAATTAAATCCTTTAGGGGTAACTAGTATTGCTTAAATGTGAGTTAACAAAATTGGTTTTACCTCAATTGGATTAATAGAGTATCAGAAACAAACAAGTTTAGGTTTTATACCCTTTTTGGCATTTTGAATATCATTATTTATTTATTAATCTAAATGGGGTGAAACCACTTTAGTGAGTTAGATAATTTCATAAGCTTTCCAGAACATTTTCATTTGCTATTTTTAGATTCTTAGACCTCAAGATATTCCTTTTCAAAGTTCTACTCAAATTTCTGACAGAGAAATTCACCTATTTTAAGTTTATCAATTAGCACATTTGTCATTTGATTTTGAATCAGGGAATTATCCAACAAGATCATGGCCTATATCTAGGTGAAGATGGCATGTTATACTAGCTACAATATTTTAGTTTTCTATTTTTAGGCCTCTGGATAACATAGAAACTTGTATGGGAAGTGGCTATCCCTGTTATTTCATGTGGTGGAGCACACTGATTAGCTAACATCCCTAGATGTTATTCTTTGCACAGAATTTATTTTGGGGTTCACATCACTTGGTCATGGCAGTACTCTAACCATACTAACATGACATACCAATACAAAAATCTAAATAAATCTAGATTAATTGCTAAGACCAGATCAAAAACCTAAGCAGTAATCTGTTTTCAGAAGTTTCTGAAAACAGACAGAACATAGCTACTTTGCCTCATGTTTCCTTTGAGCTAAACTAACTATTTTGGAAATCTAAAAGTTGCATCTAAATCTATGTAACTTGTTCTTTCTAACCATGCAAAGATTTCAATTTTTGATGGAGTAGATTGCTCAGAAATTGCATGCAAATGTAGCTACTCTATTCTGTTTCCAACACTTAGCAGTTTCTCAGGATTTTCGAATCGGGCGGGAGTGCATCGTGGCCGTTGATCCAGAGATCGACGGCGCACAGCCGCCCTTGACCTCCCGACGGACAGAGAGCTAGGGGAGAGAGAAGGGGGCTCGGGAAGCGGCCGGGGAGCTACCTGCAGGCGGCGAGGGGCGGCGGTGGAGCTTGGGGTCGACGGTGGGTAGTCTGGGCAGCAGCTGGGCGGCGGTGGCGTCGCCGGAGACGGGCTACGGCGGCGGCATGGCTTCGGCGGCCGAGCAGCTCGAGTGGAGCTCGAGCTCCTCTCTGCTGCTCCTGGGTGAAGGGGGAGGGGTACGGTGGTGGTGTGGTGCTGGGTAGTGGCCAGGGGTGGCCTTTATATAGGCGGGAGCGGCTTGGTGCGAGGGGGGGCACGGGCGCGGCCAGGCATGGACGCGGGCGGCACGGGCGGCGTGCGGGGGCGGCTTGGTCGGCGACGAGCAGGGCGAGTGAGGCACGGGCGCGGTGCCTGCGGGTAGTGGGGTAGCGTGGGCGTGCCGTGGACGGTCGGGGCCGGCTCGGGAGGGTGCTGGTCGGGCGGGGTGGCTGCGGTGCAAGCGTGCCCGCAGGGTGTTCGACACGATGTAGGCCGACAGGGCACCGGCGAGTGCGGGCAGGAGGAGGGGCCTGGAGCAAGGAGCTCGAGTTGGGGAGCATCTAGGGAGCAAGGGGCAGCTCCAGGACGTGGTGGTCTGCTGTTTTGCTGCTGGTTTGGTCAAGTGCCCATGGTGGTGGCCATGTCCATGCCATAGGTGTTCTAGGGTTAGGTTTAGGTCATGGGGATGCTTGGGTGTTGTCCAGAACGTGCAGCGGGGTGCTGGGAGAGTGCTGGACAAGGAGGGAACAAGCCTAGGGCTGGTTTGGGGGCTACCATTTGAATATAGGGTGGAGGGCACCATTTTGCACTATTTGCCACTATTTGCATTTTAATGCTAAGGAAAAAGGTGAGGTGCAAGTGTGCAATTGCTGTGGAAAATAAGAATAAGTGTTTGGGATTTTTGGGGCTATGATGGAATTTATTTGATAAGTGCATCATAGCACATTTTGTGATTTGGTAAGATTGAAGAAAGGAATAGAAATGTAAATTTAGATTTTTGAACTTATATTTTGAAGAGGGAAGAAATATTAGAGCAAAGTGGGAGTGAGCACTATGTCACCCCACTGGTTTTTGGTTTAAAAGAAAATATTAATTTCTCACTGGGAGAAATTTGTTTGTCACTTGCCACATGATTTTATGTGTTGATGTTTTGATTCTGTTTCTTTTCCTTTCTTCATGATTTTATTTAGCAAACACACACATCAAAACAAACAACAATGAATAAACACAAGCAATACCAATCATCACAATCAAGACCACACAATTCAAACCACATGAATTAATCACACCACCATTTCCATAATTAACAATACTATCTTATAAAAATGACCACACTTAATTATGACAAGATGATGTTTAAAGAAATATCTCAACTCATAATTTAATTGTTTTCAAAAAGGTTTGAGAAAGGAAATATGTGGGGTAATATATTTCCCACTAGAGTTGTTTTCAAATGGAGTGGAAATCAGGGTTTATAAAATGGGGGTTGCATATACATGCAAAATATCATGGTTAGCTTTAGATAGGAGATAACATATAGATCTCCATATTTTTGGGAACACATAATTTTGGAAATACTTTTACTTTCTCAACTAAAAGGTATTTTATTTATTGCTGAAATCAAACATCATTGAAATAAACTTTGGCCAAAATAAGGTTGGAAAAGATATATGGAATTTACTCTTGTCATAACATGAGCACCAAGTTTAATATATTTTTACTTGGGTTGAGTTCTTAGATTAATATTTACTAGTCAAACAACTTAAACAACAAGTCACACAAGGTCAAACAGAACAATATAAAGGAAAACACAATCATTAGTGTAGTAATTTCAAAAAGTTTTTGTTGGTTCTGAATTTTGGGTCTTGTTAATTCTTATTATAAATTTGGGATGTTACATGGCACCGGAATCAAACAGAACATTTGCAGGTACAGAGTTGACAAGGAACGTACCCAGCACAACATCTGGCGCCTCCTCAGCTTCCTCAGCATTGATGTGGTGCAGACGGCCCTTGACAACAGCAGCATTTCCACGGGGTGCGGCATTCTTGCCATTCCCATTTCCATTTCCATTTCCATTGCGGTTTTGACCCTGGTTTGGTGCAGGCTTCTTGGGATTGGGGCATTCTCTGGAGTAGTGACCTTTGGTGCCGCATTCAAAGCAGACAACATTGGCCTTGGGATTGAGATTGTTGGGGTTTCCTCCTGGACGGTTGTTGTCAGTAGGACGGTTGGGGTTGTTTGGGCGGTTTGGAAAGGTAGGACGTGGGGGTTGAGGTGGCCTATAAGCAGGCTTGGGTGCTGGTGGGAAGGTACGAGGCTTCTGGTTGCTAGCACCTTCTGAAGCAATCATCCTTCTCTTGCGTCCTTCAAACATGGACTTGCGCTTGGTCTCCAGCTGGATAGCCTTGTCCACAAGTGACTCCAGATCAACGAAGTCATGGATCACCAAGGCGCACTGAAGCTCATCATGCAGTCCACTCATGAAGCACTCAATCTTCCTCTTTTCGGAGTCAACATCATCGGGAGCATACCGAGATAAATCGGTAAACTCATCAAGATAGCCAACCACGTCTTTGCTTCCCTGTCTCAGCTTACGGAACTCATCCTTCTTCCTTTCAATAAGTCCGCGAGGAATGTACTTCTTGCGGAACTTCTCCTGGAATTCAGCCCAATTGATCACATAACCAACCTGCTGGAGAGCCTTGGTAGTGTCCCACCAAGCTCGTGCAGGTCCAGCAAGATAGTGGGTTGCATAAAGAACCTTCTCATTTTCTCCCACTGCGGCAACTTCCAAATTGTTGTTAATGGTGCGAAGCCAGTCATCGGCCTCTAAAGGGTGAAGTCCCTTGGAATAGGTGGGTGGATTGGTCTTCTGGAAATCGCTCAAAGTGGACCTCAAGTGTCCATCTTCATTGCCATTGCCATTGCCATTGTGGTTGTTCTGATTGGGGTTCTGAGCATTAGCGGCGAGTTGCTGGAGAACAGCAAGGTGTGCCTGACGCTCCTGGCGAACAGCCTCACGGTCCTCCATGATGATCCTAAGAAGTTGGGCCGGGGTAGGTTCGGGTGGGGGTGGTGGATCATTGCGACTGTGGCTTCCTCCTCGGGTGTCAACCATCCTGAGATTAGATGGGCGTAAGAGTCAAGAACAGACTAAGGATATGCCTTACTCTAACAGGGTAGAAAAGTAGGGTTTTTCGTTTTGAGAGGTTGAGGTAAGAGTCTTTACTACTTAGAAGTTTTTCTAAAGGACTTTGCAACTTTTGAAAACTTCAAAGCACACAACAGTATCAAACAAAAGCATCACAACATAGCTCCACACATCATACATAGTGGCTACAAGCATATGGTTTCATAGGAACCATTACACTACTCAAAAGCGACTACAACTGGGTGGTCCTAATCCCTACGATATCTCGAGAACGACAAGGTGATCCAACTACTGTGGTGGAATACTCGGCACAACGTCGTCGGTGTCGGACTCGAAGGCGCGCTCCTCTGGGTCCTCCTCGTCCTCGTCAAGAAGGGGCTCGACTGGCTCCTCCTCCTCGTCGACGACCTCCTCCTCGTCGTCCATCAATATTTAGTGAAAATAAAATTTTGCACATAGGAGAAGATTGGGAGATAAGAAATTTTCGAAAATATTTTCACTCCTTTGTTTTAGAAATTACTTTTGTGACTCCTATCTAACGGCCATGCTAACTAAGGTCTCCTATGGTCAAGATGTGCTCTGATACCAACTCTGTGGGGACCCCGGACTAGCTGTCCGAAATACCCGATTATGGTTCACACAATGATCCCATGATCAGTCTGTCGTTGCCCATAATCCGAATTGGATACCAAAGTTTACATCCATTTCAGTACCGCATTAAAGTCTTACATAGTAGGTCACTTAGACCAAGTCTTACATAGGTGCCTTCAAGGGCCAAAACAAAAGCATTCAGCGGAAGCTACGTAGTAGAAGTCCAACGCGTCCTAGCGACGACCGACAGGCAGTTGACTCACGAAGATCCCTAGTTCACATAGACGTCTCCATACTACTCCTCTACTGAGTATGCACCAGTTTTAAGTTGTTCTCTACAGCACTTTTAGTTATTACTCTATCTCTATATCTTTGTTGAAAAAGATCTCTATATCTTTGTTGAAAAAGGTAAGAAGAGATTTACTACTATCTTTAGAGAGAATCACAATTTTATTATTATCCAAAACTCCTCCTTTTTCCCGACCACGACTCATCATGATCTCTTTTCCTCCACAACTCATACCACTCCATTTGGTATAGTTGGGAAACATCAGCCACACCTTTGTTTCTTTAAAGTTACCTCCTTTTGTAAAACTTGCACAAAGTCTAGTACAGCCTCCCAACTGTCCATATCCGAGGACTCGGCTATTCGAATAGTTTTTACCCTCTGCAGAGGTAGCACGCTTTTCCCACACCCATCCGGTAGCTCATCGTGTCTGCCACGTCCCGCCATACAAGGTGTATGCGAAGTTGAGCCACCGACCATAGCCTGTCCTTTGCTCATGCTAGTATAGGACCCTGCCCGTACGAATTCACCATTCCTTCAACACCTAGTACAGGATCCTCCGTCGAGGAACCTAGATGTAAGGACTCGTAGTTTTGCCCGGCGAGCACGAAGCCCTTCAATCCCTCAATCCCTCAGATTGCCGGGACCCAGGTCAGGGGGTAGGTCGCCATGACCATCCCCTCATGCATAACGGAGTCATCTCCGTCGATGAGGTATCCAGTACTAACACGAGCAAACTCTATGACTACGCCCGTTCCCATATTTGGGTAGATGTGGTCGCACAGGTTATCGGCTGGTCGTCATGGTACTAAGACACAATGTGCATTTTTCATAAACAACTCCCTTTATCACTTTTCCACTTTAACACCGATAACTCGGCATTTCATCATCAACTAGGTACTTTAAAAAGGAGTTTGGAATAATCATATTTTTCCCATCCTATAGTTTTAGGTGTCTACTCTACATTCTACATAGGGTGAGCAGTTTTATATCCCTTGTGATAAGGTTTCCTTTCAGAAATCAGTACCACTACTTTAGGAAATTGCATGTGATTAATTTAGAGGTATGTAAATGCAAGCTCAGCGAAGTAGCTTGCCTTGCTCAACAAAGTGCTCGGGTTCCTGCTGCTCGAAGTAATCTCCTTCCTCGTAGTCTCCGGCAACGTTCGCGTCTAATCGATAAACAAACAATACAAGCAAACAATCACTAAACTAAACAAGCAAACATCACATCACAATCAACATAACATCACAATTAGCTACTGAACACACAAGATAACACAATTTGGTTTCAAATTGACTTCATTAACCATTATTCATTTGCATCACAATTATGGCAGAAACTAGGGTTTCATGTTTAATTGCATAACTTGGGTTCTATTGGTCACAAAAATATGAATTAAAATTCTACAGATAGCCACTGATTTATAGGAAACAACCCAATTGGATTTATTTCAATTTGAGTTATTAAAAACCCTGTATAAATGTTTTAATCCAGAATGTTGGTTTTCTTGTTTTTGCTACAACTCAAGTTAATTGTATTCAAAAATTAAATCCATTTAGGGGTAACTAGTATTGCTTAAATGTGAGCTAACAAAATTGGTTTGACCTCATTTGGATTAGTAGAGTATCAGAAACAAACAAGTTTAGGTTTTATACCTTCTGTGGCATTTTGATTATCATTATTTATTTAATAACCTAAATGGGGTGAAACCACTTTAGTTAGTTAGATAATTTCATAAGATTTCCAGAACATTTTCATTTGCTATTTTTAGATTCCTAGATCTCAAGATACTGAATTTCAAAGTTCTAATCAAATTTCTGACAGAGAAATCTACCCATTTTAAGTTTATCAATTAGCACATTTGACATTTTCATTTTAAATCAGGGAATTACTCTTAATGATCATGGCTTGCATCTCGGTGAAGATGGCATATTCTTCTAGCTACAAGATTTTAGTTTGCTACTTTTAGGCCTCTGGTTCAATAGCAATTTGCATGGGAAGTGGGCTATGTTCTGTTATTGCAGTGTTGAGCTAACTGATTAGCTATATTGTCCAATTTAAATCTTTTAGCCAGATTTTAATTCAGGGTTCAAACTACTTGCTCATGACAGTATGCTAACTATACTAACATGCTGTGCTAAGAATTACTCCTAAATAAAATTAGGTGAATTAAGATCAACAGCTAAAGACAGAAATAAATATCTGTTTCAGAAACTTTTCTGAAACAGATAGGACATAGCTACTTTGTCCATCTATTCGAGGATGCTAGACTAAACATTTTGGACATAAAAGACTTGCAGATGAATCTATGAATCGAGCTCTTTCCAACCATATAAAGTTTGTAAATTTTGGTTCAGTGGATTTTTCATAATTTGATTGCAAAGTGAGCTAATCAACTCGGTTATTTCCAGACTTAGCCGTTTTCAGAATCTAATCGAACCGGTACGCTGCCGTTGGATCTAGATCCAACGGCCCACGTTCAAATCACCGGGGCGACCTAAAATCGGCGGCGCCACCGCGCCGGCGGCACGGTGGTGGACGGTGGGCTCACCTAGAGGGCTCGGTTGACGGCGGTGAGGGTGCAGATCGACGGCGGAGGCGAGGGAAAGTCGATGGGGTGAGTTGCAGGTGCTGGGGTGGTCGGGTTCGTCGGCGTCGAGCTCCGCGTCGCGTCCGTGTCCTTGGCGCAACTCCGGCGAGCTCCCGTCGGCGTTCCTGGGCACACAACAGAGAGGGGAGAGGGGCACGTGAGTGTGGCGGCCATGGGGAGTGCAGTGGAGGGCAGAGAGGGAGAGGGAAGCGACGGCACGACGGATTCGTGCTCGACATCCACCTCGGCTCCGGTGGAAAAATTGCAGGGCAGCAGCGGCTCTCCGGCAGCGATTCCGTCCTCCAAGCGGTGCAAGGTGAGAGTGGAGTGGAGGGGAGTAAGGTGGCGAGGTGGGGTGGTGTGGTGCGGACGAATTTGCGCTCGGGGCGGCTCGCTTTTATAGCCGAGCTCCGGCGCACGGTGGACTCGGTGCTGGGGCGGTCCAGCGGCCACACGGGCTCGCCGTAGGGTTGGCGCGAGGCCGGCTACGGTGTTGGGCTACTGAGGGGCACGGCTGTGGCGTGGAGGCGAGCTGGGCGTCGTGGTTGTGGGGGACGGCCGCGGAAGAGCTTGGGCGGCGCACGGGCACGCACGGGCGGCACGCCTCCGGCGGTTTAGGGCTGCTGCTGGGCACGGTGCAGGCGAGAGAGGGGGCAGGAGAAGTGTAGGGTGCGGCGTTAGGGCTAGGTGGCCGGTGGGGGACGGTTTCCTCCACGGCGCGGCACGGCGGCATGGCCACAGGAGCGCTGCTCCCTGGCGATGATGAACGGCGATCAATGCGGCGGCTAGGGTGCTTCCCGCGTGCAATTGAGGTACTGGGCAGGTTCGTGGGATGGAGAGAGGGGTTGGGGTGCAAGGAATCGACGAACAAACAACCGAATCCGTGGATTCAATCCTCAGTTCATCGGGTTTGGGGAAGAACAGGGTGGTGCATGCCACCTGTTCGACCAAATGTCTCAACAAAATTTAAATTCGAATTTTTGAAAATGGTTTCCACCACTGGTTCCATACATATTAATAATGATTTGTGGTGCTATGATGGTATTTTTTTGATAGGTGCATCATAGCACATTTTGTGGTTAAAGATGAATAAAGAGAGAAATAGAATTTTATATTTTGGAATTTTGAAAATATATTTTGAAGAGGGAAAAGTTATTAGAGCTAAGTGGGAGTGAGCACTATGTCACCCCACTGGTTTTTGATTTAAAAGAAAATATTTATTTCTCATTAAGAGAAATTTGTGTGGCACTTGTCCCATTATTTCATGTGGTGGGGTTGCTTTCATTTTCTTTCTTTTTATTCACACCTTTGCTTAGCAATCACACACATCAAGCAACAAAATGCAAGCAAACACACATAAGATAATAAAAAAATTTGTTGGCCCACATTTTTGGAATTAATAATACTTATATTAATTCTGGGATGTTACACATTCTCACCGCACCAAGCGATGGGAATGTAGTTCTCACTCTTGGCAGCGGCGATGCGGAAGGAGACGCAGCCGAGCCGCTCGTTGGAGGCGGTGTTCCGAAGGGAGTAGAAGCTACGGAAGAGCGCCACCGAGGAACGGACGCCGATGTAGGCCTCGCAGAGGTGGGCGAAGATGGCAAGGATAAGAATGGAGTTGGGATGAAGATGAAGAAGTTGGATCTGGTACACCTCCAGAATCGCCAAGAGGAACTCAGAAAAGGGAGGAACAAGACCGGCGTAAAGAGTATGGATGAAGATGGGGTAGAACCCCTCGGTGAGCCTGCTGCCGGAAGGCCTCATCTCGGTGGCGCCGTGCTCATTGGTGCCCGCCGCCGCCACATGGCGCACCTTTGCTATCGCGCGCCTCCTCGAGGGCAGCACCGCGCGCCGCCACCGCAGACGTGCCGGCCCGCATCACAGCCTTGCCCTTCGGGTCGATGTTTGCTTTCTTGGGAGCCATTGGTCGCCGGAGAAGGAGATGAAGACCCTGGAGTTGGAGTGCTCTGGGAAGAAGGAGATGTTTTTGGAGGCGTTGGGAGAAGAGTGCGGAGGAGTTACGGGAGAAGTGAAGGGCGCAGTCTGCGCGCCCAGGCTTTATTGACCAGCTCCCGAATCGTGGCGGGCCCCTCCACGTCGCCCGTTGGAGCCGAGGAGATCGTGGCCGCGGGCGCAACCGCTGCGCCCCACGTGTCATGGCCCCGGCAGGCACCGTTGGGCCCTTGACGCTTCGCCTTCATCCATGGGCCTCGGCGTGCCCATCGCGGGCCCGGGGGCTACTATCGGCACAGTGGAAACCAGGGTACCACGGGCCGGCCTGCCAGGGCCCATAGGATTCCTCAGAAGTTTTCGCTAAGGACCAAGCTCTCCAAGCCTGGCGAGCCTCGCGAGGGTTTTTTCCTTACGAGGGACCTTTTCTCGTCACCGAGGGTTTTCTCCCTTGGCGAGGGACCTCTCCTCGAGAGGGCGTCTCGGACGCCGCCAGCAATTCTGCCAAGGACCAAGCCGAAAGGCTCGGCGAGGCCTTTCGCCTCGCCGAGTTTTCTTCCTCTCGAAGCCAGTTCTGCCCCCGCTGCAGAGCGCACATGGGCTCTACATCCTCCGCAGAGTGACGACCGCGCCAGCGCGCGGTGACAGCAACGCCCCAGTTGCCTTTCTTGTGTATAAAGGAGTCAACAAAGCTGCCCCAAGCAAAGGAGCCCCAAGGATTGCCACTTTGGTGATAACTGAACCGTCTGCAGCTACCCTCCAAGGACGACGTCACCGCGGGACCCGCCCTGCCTCAGCAGCGCCAGCCCACCGTCCCGCTTGGACGGTGGCTTTTCCAGCTTTGGTGATGCCGCCCCTGCCGTGGACCGCGTCCATGGACCTTACCTTTATGGTGGACTCCACCTTTTTGGTGCACCGCGCCTCCTCCTTCGTTGCCATGTGGTAGCCCTTCCCGCCAAGATGTTTTGGGGAAGAGGCCCGAGACGCCTATAAAAGGAGGAGGAGCCCGTTCGGGCAAAGGGTTCAGACTCTGGTTGGTTCACAAGCCCAAACCCTAGATCTGAGGTTAGGAATAGCCATTGTTAGCCACTCAGAGCTCGCCAAGCTCGCCCTGTACTGAAAACCTCTCCAAGCAAGTGCAATACAACTCGAAGCAGGACGTAGGGGTTTTACCTCACCTAGAGGGCCCTGAACCTGGGTAATACCGCGCGTTCCTCTCTGAAGTGCTTTCCCCACAGAGATCCTTCGCGAGACACACCCAGTTCCTGGGACAGTTCTCCGACACTTTCGGCACTAGTTGTCGGAAGAGTGCTAACAAGGGCTTCTGCAATATCTTGAAATTGTTGTTAGCCCGTTCCTTAACCTAAATCTGTTGTCCGCCCTCTATCTGTCTGCTGACAGTCAAGTTTTATCGTGCATTGGGGTGTTCTGATGCATGTTATCCTTGTGGTTCGTCAAGGCATTCCACTTCGGGATGTCAGGAGAAACAAACTCCGGTACCTTGTCCTTGTCTCAGACCAGGTCAAAGTTTTGTGATTCGCGGAGTAAAAGCTTGTCTAATTTTGTTCCGTTCCACCTTGGAGTGTCACACTCTTTTATATCAAGAGGTCGTGCTTAGTCTCATGACGAACTTGATGAAGTGATGCTCTTACCCTTCCTTATCCATCTATCTCCGAGCTGTTCGGGCTCGAGAATGTTGAGGATGAATATCGTTGTGGTAATCGGATATTCTTAGCAATTGTTATTGTTTTTAAATCCAAAGACTTTGGTGGAACTCTTAGCATGACTGGAAATCCTATCATTGAGCTAAGTTGTCAGTGTTGCCAAGTCCATTTTGTTCAGGTGCACACCTTCGGTCAATAAGTTAGATTCGTGTCGAAACTCTAACGACCACAGTGTTTCGCTTGGAAAAGCAAATCTTCCTCTCGCAATCTAGCTCGTGTTCTGGAGCTTGACGCTGTGGTAAATTCTTGAGAACTTTACCTCTCGTTAACTGTTGTAACTCCTCCCTCGGACATGTCAAGTCTGAATTATCCGCACGCTTAACCAAATCTGAATCTCAAACAGAAATGATGGTTGGTGTTTCTTAAGAGTATAACATAGGCCTTGTGTAAATCCGACAAGTTTGAGGTGGTGGTTGCCCTACTTAACTAGAAGGTCTATTGTGATATCCTCTTGCCTTTCGTAAAATCAAACCACTCTCCATGAGGATTTGTGGTACTTATTCTAGAAGTTGCCCTTATGGTCTACTTGCAACCTTAAAGGTCCGACCTCCACTCGATGACCTATTGAAGGCTTTTCCGAAGCCTGATGGTGGTATCTAGAACATCGAGGAGAACATTAACGTGGTGTTGCTAAAAATGTCTCTCGGTCATTTCTTCTATCCTCTGCTCGACCTTTGTTTGGTCAAGTTGTTCCTAGTTTTCCCCAATGGCTTATGGCCTTGTGCAAGTTCATATTTCCAACCCTTGGAGAAAACTTGTCTATCACCTTGAACTATTTTCTGACTTTCTCGTCGGCACGTCATGCTTGTTACCTTACTCTCTGAAATGAGGAAGATCATCGTGGGAATCGAGAAGATCGTTGAAGTTAAGGGTTGCCATGTCTCCCTCATCCCTCTTCCTACTCTAGGAATCTCGGGGCGAGATTCTTGTAAGGGTGGTAGAATTGTAACAGCCCAGTTTTGGTACCGTAAAATTTGAGCCAAATTTTCACTTTTTGCTTTGCATTGCATCATGGCATACATATTTAAATTTCTAAATTAAATATTACAAACAATGGAAAACATTAAAAGGGAGCAAACACTTCCTAAAAATTCCAAACCAAGTGCAATTGCTCCATCTGGCAAAACCAAATTGTTTTAAACTTCCAATTTGTCCAGGAAGTTCCAAGTTTACCTTTCTTAAATAATTGTCAAAGACAATGGCTTGTTAAGCAAGGTAATAAATATTTGGAATTCAAAATTGGTTTAAACAAATTGTGAATTTTGACTCCAAGTTCAACTTCCCTAAAATTCAAAATAAAATTATGGGGAGCTTCATTACTATATTGGGAGCCTCCATGAATAAATTCATTATTTTGGAAATACTTAAGTGCTTCAAATAAATGCATTTTGCAATTTATCAAAAATGATCCTATTGCAACACTTTGAACAAATCTGAATCTAAACATTTTATTTGGCAGCACCAATTTTTGTGGAGTTGTTAAATGATATGGAGAGGTCACCTGAATAATTTCAAAATTTTCCAAAATGTTAAAGTGGCCCAAACAAATCCCTAAAGTTTGCTGTTCCTAAAAGGGGAAAAACAGAAAAATGGAAAAGTTTAAAACTCTTAAAGGTGGGGCCCCCATGTCAGTCACTCTCCCCCCCCCCCCCCCCCGCCGGCTCCTCTCTCCTCCTCCGCCTCGCCTCGACTCTGCCGCTGCCGTGCTCCATGGCCGCCGCAGACGCTGGCGCCGCCGTCCGCCTCGTCGACCTCGCCCTGCTCCGCGCCTCCCCTGCCTCGTCGCCCGCCGTCGTCTCCGTCGACCTCGTCCCGCGCCCGGCCCCGTTGGACGAGCCTCTAAACCTACTCCTCCACCTCGAATCGCCGCCGCAGACGCGGACGCCGCCGCAGCCGCGGCCGCCACAGACGCCAGCACCGCCTCCGCCACATCACTCCTGCTCCGTCGTCTCTCACCCGAGCGCTCTCCCTCTGCCAGAATCCAGACGACCACGAGCGGAGGCAGGGTCGAGCAGCGCTAGGTCGGCATGCGGAGATAGGCGAGCACAGGGATCAAGCCAGCTCCGTCTTCGCCAACCCAGCAATCTCCGGTCGTCATCGAGCCTGCTTGGTGGAGCTCTGGATCGTGTACACCTTCTGAACCAAATGTACACACTGTTTGCAGTGTTGTATCTGAAGCCATACACACTGCTCGTCCAGGAGCGTGGACCAACGACCACCAGATCCTCTCGAGGTATCTAGTAGATATTTTTCTCTGTTGATGCCATCATGTGTATTGATCTAGATGACAAGCTGCTCTATGATGCCGTCTAGAAGACAATGCTAGTATTTGATCTTGTCCTGTGTATTTAGTTAACATGGAAAACATCACTATTTAGGAATATATTTTATCATGAAAAGTGTTGTATATTTCTTCAAGTGGATAAAGAAAAGGTGAAGGCACATATCAAATTTAAGAGCATTATAGACAATACACAACAAAACAAACCCAGATTGCATAATCCCAAAAGAAGTGTAAGAACAGTTTCTAGGAGCTTCTCCCCACCGGAGTTTCTCCCCACCAAAATTCATAAGCCGGCTTCTCCATAAGCATAAGCCCAAAAGAAGTGTGCCTAAACCCTACATGTTGTTACCCTTAGTTGAAATTTTGGTTAAATTAAATTACCTGTTTTGATTAAATATAAAAAGGGCAGATTTAAATTAATAATTGGGAAATTTATAACAATTTGAATAATTATCCAAAAATTTCAAATAAGGTACCAAATTGTTCAGGGAACTAATATCTCCCTGTTAGTTATATTTAAATGTTAAAATGATTTTCCTAAAAGTGCTGTTAAATTGAAATAACTTAAATGGCAGAAATTGAGATGAACTTGTAAATTCAATAACTTTTGAACCACAAGTCAGAAAATTGCAAATAATATGTCAAATTTCTCAGAAAAATAATATCTACCTGTTAGCACCATTTCCATGACAAACTAAATTTATTTAATTGCCTTAAATTGATAAATACTAAAATGGCAGATTATACGTGGAAATTGGAAATTGCATAACTTGAGTTCTACTTATCCAAAAATTGTGTTTAATAGCTCAAAATGTTCAGTGAACAATGAACTACAACTTTATGTCATTTGAGAGAATTGTAGAATTAACTTTGGTGCTGTTTATTACAATTAATGAAAATGGCAGATTTAAATCAATAATTAGAAATATCATAACTCGATAAATATTGATCCAAAAATTGCAATGATATACCAAAATGATCAGCAAAGCATTTGCTATCTATCTATGTCAAGTTCACAGCATGACAACAACTTTTCCTTTGATGTCATTTTCGAATTGGTTAAAATGAATTAAATTGAATAACCGTTTAAATCACCATTTCTTCATCGTTAATCGGAAAATTGCAAACGAAGTACCAAAATGATCAGTAGGACAATACCTATCTAATAATGTCATTTTCATGCATTTAGGACCCATATTTCAGTACTGGACATTTTGGATAATAAGGCAATTCACTAAGTTAAATATGGAATTTTAACCCGTTAATTGCAATATTTATTTTAGGGGTTCCATTTAACTTGTGGGACATGCCCAATATTATTTCAGTGCATAATTTGACCATCTCGTCATGATTGTGCATTGCACCTTGTATTCGTGTTATTTATTTCGTTTCCTGTATTGGTTGTGTTTTGTTAGATTCAGGAGTCGAGGTTCCACCACAATACCTCGACGATCAACGCGACCAGTACTATCAGCAAGGCAAGAGCTAACCTAACCTTCTTGGCATTCTAGAATCCTATTGTTTTATAAACTTATTTTCTCCACCAGAATATTGCATGCGATTCCAATGTCACTTTTGATCAAGTTAGAGAATCCTATGATATGCATCGTCCCCTGAACCATCACATGCTTTCCCTCCTATTAAACCTAGGTTTGATGTGTTGGCCGGAGATGAAGATACAATTGTAGTATGTATTTATGCTTAGTGATGCTTAGCCATGCTTAGTTAAATGTTATATTGTCCGGTGATTTAATTCCCTGATATTGAGGTTGATGGAATGATTCGGACATGGTGTTTACGTTTGGTACTTAATTAATTTGTTAAAAGGCTTGGATGAGTTGCCATCGGGGATGGTGTTTTGCCTCATTCCTGCCGCCTAGGCTGAGAGTGCTTTTAGCTAGAACCAAGAACCGAGCGTGCTGTCATTGGTGGGGGTATGGGCTCCTTACTAGCCGAATAACTTGTGCGGGCATATCCAAGGGTCCTCTAGTTTGCTATTTCCATTTGCGCGTGCATGTGTGAGCGGAAAAAGAAATGATGAGGATGGTGGTATTTAGGACGTGGCGATTGGGGCAGGGGCTGAAATGGGCTGGGTAAACTTGTCCTGTCGCCACAGATGATTCTTGGATAGTCTCACGCGAGGTAAAGGTTTAACCGGGCCAACTTGCCAGCTTTCCCCGGAAGAGAGCTAACTAGGCGAGCCGGACGGTACCAATGGGTAAATTAGTACACCCCTGCAGGGTAAATCTTTTCGAAAAGCCGTGTCCACGGTTATGGACAAACTCTTGGGAAAGGCGGATTAGCTCATAGAGAACCTGAACCTAATTAATAAATTTGGCAGCTAGAGGTTGCAATCCAACGTGTGATAAAAGGTTCATTTCCTCGAGGGTGATTCGAGGGAGTGCCTTGCTGGAGATGAGATGTTTCTGGTTACAAATGGTTCGTTGAGAACCAAAGATGAAAGTTTACTCTCTTATCCCTTTTCGGAAAACATTCTGAGTAGACGATGCAATGGGTCTTTATGTCTTTTAAAAGGAAAACTAGCTTTATGCAAATTAGCTACATTATACAGCATTAGAGCCTCCGTCAGCATTGGGCCTATATCGCCCTACTAATTCTTGCGAGTACGTCGTACTCAGCCTTGCTTTGTTGAATATTATTTGTTTCACAGGAGGACGTCACCGAACTGGAAGGTGGGTTTTTTATTGACATCGACGAGTAGTCTGGGGTTCCCAGGTGGCAGCTTGGGACGTCTCGGAACAGGCTGGCTGGGATATGTTATTTGTAGGCCTCTTAGGCCATAATTTGGATCTTGTTGTTAGACAACTATATTTTCTTCCGCATGATGTAATGATGGGTTTGTGACCTCTGATTGTGATATTTGTATCTTTCTCATATATGAGTTGCTATATGTTCTCTTGTGTCATAGAGTCTATGAAGTGCCAGTTGTTCCGCAGTCTTGGTCTCTCTACTATATGTAATAGCGATGTCTGAGCTTATGGCATGATCGAGGTGTTGTGTGCCGATGATTCATTCCGAGCACACCTGCCAATGAGTTTTGGCCTGGGATTGGTAAACCCAGTAACCTTCGATTATGTAGCATGACCGGTTGCACAACGCTTCACTATATAGTTCTGGGGTCGGGGCGCTACACCGGCCTGCAGCCCGGCCTGGCCGGCATTAGGCCGGCCTGCCTGAGAGTTTTGTTTTCCTTTTTAAATCAAAATAAATTTGAATAATTCATATCTCTTTAAATATTGATTAAAAAAATAGCAAGTTAAATACCAAAATGATCAGGAAAACAAACTCTACAAGATGAAATCATTGTGACATTATTTTTGAAACTATTTTCTTGCTGTTTATTTATGAATTCCTAAAATGGTATAAATATAACCTAATTTGGGAAATTCATAACTTGTTGAATATTTGTCCAAAAATTATGAATAAATTACCAATGTGTTCAACATGTCAAATGCTATCAAACCATGCACTTATCACATCATGATCAGAAATATTTATTTGATGTTTTTCATAATTTGTTTAAAAGAATTAAATTCAATTAATTATTTATTTCACTATTTAATCATCGATAATTGGAAATTCACAAATGAGGTACCAAATTGATCGGAAGAACAAAACCTTTTTAATCATGTCATGTTCATGCATATTTTAGCAAATTCTAAATAATGTGATCATTTATGAACAATTGGACATTAAGTTAAATATGGGGTGTTTTCCAAATAATTGCACTAATTATTTGGCTCTCCATTTAATTTTGCTATTAAATTTATATGATGGTATCGTTGCATCAATTTGACATGTCATCATGTGATTGCGCATTGCACCTTGTGTTCGTGTGATTTATTTGTTCTTTGTATTTTATTTTGGGTACCGATAGATTCCGGAGTTGAGGTCACCCCGACCTATCACGACGAGCAGTACTACACGCCCCGGCAGCAAGACAAGAGATAACCTAACCTTCTTGGCATTTAGCATCCTAATGTTTTATAAACTTATTTTATCCACCATAATATATTGCATGCGATTCCAAAGTCAATTTTTGATCAATACTAGAGTATCCTATGAATGCATGTTATTCCCCGAGCCAATCACATGTATCCCTACCTATGAACCCTAGGTTTGATGTGATGGCCGAAGACAAGGTTTTAATTGTTGTATTTATATGCTTAGCTATGCTTAGCCATGCTTAGTTAAATGCTAGTTATGTCCGTTGTTTAATTCCATAATTGTTGAAGTTGATGGAATGTTTCGGACATGGTGGATATGTGGGGTGCTAAATTAAAATGCTAAAAAGGCTTGGGTGAGTTGCCATCGGGGATGGTGTTTTGCCTCACTCTTGCCCCAAGGTGCGAGTTCTTTACCTCTTGAACCAAGACGAGCGTGCTGCCATTGGTGGGTGTATGGGCGCCTTACTAACTGAATAACTTGTGCGGGCGTATCCAAGGGTCGTCTAGTTCGGTTTTTCCATTTGCATGTGAGTGGAAAGAAGATGTTGATGAGGATTTGTGTTTAGGACGTGGCAATGGGGCAGGGGCTGAAATAGGCTGGGTAAACTTGCCCTGTGGCCACAGATGACTCTTGGATAGTTTCACGTGAGGTAAAGGTTTAACCGCGCCTGCTCGCCGGCCTTCCCCGGAAGAGGGCCAATCAGGTGAGCAGGACGGTACCAATGGGTAAATTAGTACACCCCTGCAGGGTTTAATCTTTTCGAAAAGTCGTGTCCACGGTTATGGACGACTTGGGAATAGACGATAAGATCATAGAGAACCTTAACCTAATTGAAATGGCAGCTAAAGGTTGCATAATCAACGTGTGTGTAAAAGTTTCATTTCCTCGAGGGTGATTCGAGGGAGTGCCTTTGGTGGAGATGAGAGGTGTGTTGGTTACAAGTTGGTTCGTTGAGAACCGAAGATGAAATGTTACCCTCTTACCCCTTTTATGAAAAATATTCTGAGTAGACGGTGCCATGTGTCATTTATGTCTTGTTTATAAAAATTAGCTTTATGCAAAAACAACTACATATACAGCTTTAGAGCCTCCGTCAATCATTCGGCCTATATCGCCCTACTAAACTTGCGAGTACGTCGTACTCAGTCTCTCTCTGCTGCCTTTATATTTGTATTTCAGAGGATGACGACACCGAGCAGGTAGGTTGGCTCTTCGTGGACGTCGACTAGTAGTCCGGGGTTCCCAGGTGGCAGCTTGGGACCGTGGAACAAGCTGGCTTGGGTGATGTTTATCTGTAGGCCTCTTAGGCCATAATTTGCATCTTGTTGTATTAGACAACGCTACATCGCTTCCGCTTGATGAATTGATGGTCTGTGACCTTTTGATGTGTAATATTTGTATCTTCTCTTATATGAGTTGCTATATGCTTTTGTGTCGTAGAGTCTGCAATGTGCCAGTTGTTCCACAAGTCTCGGTCTCTTTGCTATACGTGATAGCGATGTCTGAGCTTATGGCATGATCGAGGTGTTGTGTGCCGATGATCCATTCCGAGCACACCTGCCAATGAGTTTTGGCCTGGGATTGGTAAACCCAGTAACCTTCGATTGTGTAGCATGACCGGTTGCACAACGCTTCACTGTATAGTTCTGGGGTCAGGGCGCTACAAGTTGGTATCAGAGCAGGACTGCCTGTAGGAAACCCTTTCTATTGGTTGATGTCGAGTCTAGTTGAAAATTATTTCTAACCTCAAAATGAGTTGTGAAAACTTCTTAGGATTATTTTTACTCCTCATCCAACTCGCTCTACTCTGATTCTTATCTCTATTTGTTCAAAGCTTGGTGTCGATGTTTAGGTTCTCGGGGTTGGGTTTCTACCGTCTAGAGTCGTCTCGTGTCCGTTGTATCCGTTTGTTATCGCCGCGATGACGTGATGTCATCATGGTTGCCTAAATCTATCTTAGTGTTTGTCATCTTCAATATCTATATCTGGAAGCACCCTAATGATCTATCCTATCTGTCGAAGGTGTTTACTAACTATGTCATTGTTCCAATTCTTCAGAATAACTGACTTGTTCGATCAGCTAGCTGGTGCAACGGTATTCTCCAAGATGGATCTGAGGTCAGGCTACCATCAGATTAAAATCCGAAAGGAGGATATTCCGAAGACGACCTTCACTACCCGCTATGGGTTATATGAATACACCGTCATGTCCTTCGGCCTCACAAATGCTCCGGCTACATTCATGAGGCTGATGAACTCCATCTTCCATGAGTACCTCGATAAGTTTGTCATTATTTACATCGATGACATCCTTGTCTACTCCAAAACCGAAGACGAACATGCTGAGCATCTTCGGTTAGTCCTGACCAAGCTTCGAGATCACCGCCTCTATGCCAAGTTCTCCAAGTGTGAGTTTTGGCTAAAGGAGCTCATTTTCCTTGGTCATGTGGTGTCAGCTGCTAGAGTAGCGGTGATACCAGACAAAATTCAGGCAATCCTGGATTGGCCAACCCCCAAGTCCGCCAAAGATATCCGAAGCTTCCTTGGGTTGGCAGGTTATTACCGCCGATTCATCGAGGGCTTTTCCAAAAGATAGCCAAGGCCTTGACTGACCTCCTCAAGAAGAACAAACAATTTGTGTGGTCAGACAAGGCTGAAGAGAGCTTCCAAACTCTCAAGGTCAAGCTCACTACCACTCCGGTGCTTGTCCTTCCTGATACCGACGAAGACTTTGTCGTCTATTGTGATCCATCACTCCAAGGTTTGGGCTGTGTTCTGATGCAAGAAGGCCATGTTGTCGCCTATGCCTCCCGTCAACTCAAACGACATGAGCGAAATTATCCAACTCATGATCTAGAGCTTGTAGCCGTGGTACATGCTCTGAAGCAATGGAGGCCCTACCTGTTGGGCAACCGTTGCGAGATCTATTCTGGTCACAGAAGTCTGAAGTATCTATTCACCCAACTGGATCTGAACTTGAGGCAGAGAAGATGGTTGGAATTAATAAAAGACTATGATGTGACCCTCAACTATCAGCCCGACAAGGCCAATGTCGTGGCCGATGCTTTAAGTCGCAAGGCCTATTGCAACACCGTGATGGTTGAAAAGGCACAACCGGCTCTCCACAAGGAATTTGCTCGGTTAAATCTGGTGATTGTTCCATCCGGATATCTAGCTAACCTCGAGATCAAATCCACCCTTGAGGATGAAATCAAGGCCGCCCAGCAAAATGATGCTGAATTCCTCGAGATCAAGGAGAAGATAGCTAATGGGAAGGCCAATTGTTTCTCGGTTGATGACAATGGTGTTGTCTATTTTGGTGACCGCCTAGTGGTGCCCAAGAGTGGGAACACAAGAGAGTTGATCCTCTCCGAAGCTCACGAGTCACCCATCTCTATTCATCCGGGTAGCACCAAAATGTATCAAAATCTGCGCCCTCAATTTTGGTGGTCTTGCATGAAGTGCGAGATCGCCGAGTATGTTGCAGAATGCGACGTCTGTCGCCGAGTGAAGGCTGAACATCAAAGGCCAGCTGGTACTCTTCGCCCCATAGCCATTCCCGAGTGGAAATGGGATGAAGTTGGTATGGATTTCATCACCGGTTTTCCAAAGTCGCAAAAGGGCAACAATGCTATTTGGGTCATCATCGACCGTTTGTCAAATGTCGCCCACTTCCTTCCGGTCCATGATGATATTCGAGCAAGCCAACTTGCCGACTTGTATATGGCCCGGATTGTTCCTTTGCACGGGGTTCCTTTGCGGATCATCTCCGACCATGGAAGCTTATTTGTGTCCAAATTTTGGCAAAGTTTCCAAACGGCTCTTGGAACCCGTCTCAACTTCAGCACCGCCTATCATCCTCAAACCGATGGTCAAATTGAGAGGGTGAACCAAGTTCTTGAGGACATGCTTCAGGCTTGTGTCATCTCCTTCGGCAAGGGTTGGAAAAAATACCTCCATCTCGCCGAGTTCTCCTACAACAATAGCTATCAAGCCAGTTTGCAAATGGCTCCCTTTGAGGTTCTTTATGGGAGGAAATGCCGGACTCCTCTAAATTGGTCTGAAACCGGAGAGAGGCCACTCTTCGGTCCTGATGTGATCAATGAGGCCGAGGAGAAAGTCCGTATCATCCGGGATAATCTCAAGGCTGCTCAATCCCGGAAGAAAAGCTATGATGACAAGCATCATCAAGAGGTCCACTATGAGATTGGTGACAAGGCCTATCTTTGAGTCTCTCCTCTCCGCGGCGTTCGTCGCTTCGGAATCAAGGGCAAATTGGCACCTCGCTATGTTGGCCCTTTCACCATCCTAGCCAAGAGAGGAGATCTCTCCTATCAACTTGAGTTGCCTTCCAACTTCCCGGATGTGCATGATGTGTTCCATGTTTCCCAACTCCGTCGTTGCTTCAAGGATCCAATCCGTAGGGTTGATCATGAGGCATTGGACATTCAGGAGGATTTGACCTATCGCGAGCATCCTATCCGCATCTTGGATGAAGCGGAGAGGAAAACCCGCAACAAGACCATCAAGTTCCTCAAAATCCAATGCTCTAATCATTCCGAGGAAGAAGCCACTTGGGAGCGAGAAAATAGTCTTCGACAGGAATATCCCGCCTTCTTCACTCAAGCCTAGAATCTCGGGACGAGATTCCTGTAAGGGGGGTAGAATTGTAACAGCCCCAACCTGGTAATGAAAAATACGAAGAATTTTTCCACTTTTTGCATTTCTTGTTTTACATCATAGCATCCATATGCAATTGCTAATTCTAACATCCAATTGGAAACAAATTGAAATGGGGAGGCAAACTTCCCAACATCCAAACCAATGCAAATGCTCAACTTAGCAAACCAAATCATTCTTGGACTTCCAAATGGTTTAGGAAGTTCCAAGTTTACTTTTTGAAACCAATTCTCAATTTCTAAATATTGCCAAATAAGAAATGAATTTGAGAATTCAAATTGGTTCAATTCAATTTCTATTTTTGAAACGAAATTAAACATTCCAAAAATTCAAACTAAAATCATGGGGAGCTTCAATGTTAATGTTAGAGCCTCCATGAATATTTTCAGTATTTTTGGAAATGTTTAAGTGCTTCAAATATATACAAATTGGAAATTGTCAAAAATGACTATATTTAAAAGCTGTGAACAAATGTTGCCCAAAACATTTTATTTTGGACCACCAAATTTTGTGGAGGTTCTAAAGGTTAAATAGAGCCTATACGAATTTTTGCACATTTTATAAAAATGTCCTGTTGCCTCAATTAAATTGTTAAAGCCTGCTGCTGGACCATTTTGCAAATTATTCAAAAGTTGTGAGGGGTTTTTTGTGAATTTTTTTCTTTTTCCCGCACAGTGGCGGCCATGGCACTGGCGCCATGCCGCCACCTCCTCTGCGCCCATGCCGCCGCCCCACACCCTCCTGGCCAAGCCGTTCGGTGGACAAGAGCACGAGGACCCCCCCACCTGCTCCTCACCCCGTTCCCCACTTGCTTCCTCCCTCGTCTCGTTTCTCTCTCCCCGCCCGAGCTCCTCTGTTTCCGCCGCCATTGTCGAGCTCGACGCCGTCGTCCCGGGCCACCCCGCACGAATCGAAGGCCGCAGCGAATTTCACCGCTTCCTCTTCTCCCTCCAGGTGCCAGGAATCGAGTCGGGACCGGCCGAATCAACGCCGGCGTCCTCGACACCGTCCGCACCCGGCCACCCCCTCGCCGCGCCGACCTCACATAAGGCCTCAGGGTTAGCTCATCCTCCTTTTGGCCCTCTCTCGCGCCCCTTTCCCTCTCTCTCGTCGGCGTTTAGCCGGAGTCACCACCGATTCCCCTCCGGCGCACTGTGCACCCGACCTGGACCCGGCCTGTGCGCCTGGCCTGGGCCAGACCTTTCGGCCACCCTCCCGGCCTGCCAGCCCGGTCTGGGCCGGCCAAAGGCCGGTGCCTTCGGACACCCACCCGGCCTGCAGCCCGGCCGGGCCGGCATTAGGCCGGCCTATCTGTGAGTTTTGTTTTCCTATTTAAATCAAAATAAATTTGAATAATTCATATCTCTTTAAATATTGATTCAAAAATAGCAAGTTAAATACCAAAATGATCAGGAAAACAAACTCTACAAGATGAAATCATTGTGACATTATTTTTGAAACTATTTTCTTGCTGTTTATTTATGAATTCCTAAAATGGTATAAATATAACCTAATTTGGGAAACTCATAACTTGTTGAATATTTATCCAAAAATTATGAATAAATTACCAATGTGTTCAACATGTCAAATGCTATCAAACCATGCACTGATCACATCATGATCACAAATATTTATTTGATGTTTTTCATAATTTGTTTAAAAGAATTAAATTCAATTAATTATTTATTTCACTATTTAATCATCGATAATTGGAAATTCACAAATGAGGTACCAAATTGATCGGAAGAACAAAACCTTTTTAATCATGTCATGTTCATGCATATTTGAGCGAATGCTAAATAATGTGATCATTTATGAACAATTGGACATTAAGTTAAATATGGGGTGTTTTCCAAATAATTGCACTAATTATTTGGCTCTCCATTTAATTTTGCTATTAAATTTATATGATGGTATCGTTGCATCAATTTGACATGTCATCATGTGATTGCGCATTGAACCTTGTGTTCGTGTGATTTATTTGTTCTTTGTATTTTATTTTGGGTACCGATAGATTCCGGAGTTGAGGTCACCCCGACCTATCACGACGAGCAGTACTACACGCCCCGGCAGCAAGGCAAGAGATAACCTAACCTTCTTGGCATTTGGCATCCTAATGTTTTATAAACTTATTTTATCCACCATAATATATTGCATGCGATTCCAAAGTCAATTTTTGATCAATACTAGACTATCCTATGAATGCATGTTATTCCCCGAGCCCATCACATGTAACCCTACCTATGAACCCTAGGTTTGATGTGATGGCCGAAGACAAGGTTTTAATTGTTGTATTTATAGCTATGCTTAGCCATGCTTAGATAAATGCTAGTTATGTTCGTTGTTTAATTCCATAATTGTTGAAGTTGATGGAATGTTTCGGACATGGTGGATATGTGGGGTGCTAAATTAAAATGCTAAAAAGGATTGGGTGAGTTGCCATCGGGGATGGTGTTTTGCCTCACTCTTGCCCCTAGGTGCGAGTTCTTTACCTCTTGAACCAAGACGAGCGTGCTACCATTGGTGGGTGTATGGGCGCCTTACTAACTGAATAACTTGTGCGGGCGTATCCAAGGGTCCTCTAGTTCGGTTTTTCCATTTGCGTGTGAGTGGAAAGAAGATGTTGATGAGGATTTGTGTTTAGGACGTGGCGATGGGGCAGGGGCTTAAATAGGCTGGGTAAACTTGCCCTGTGGCCACAGATGACTCTTGGATAGTCTCACGCGAGGTAAAGGGTTAACCGCGCCTGCTCGCCGGCCTTCCCTGGAAAAGGGCCAATCAGGTGAGCCGGACGGTACCAATGGGTAAATTAGTACACCCCTGCAGGGTTTAATCTTTTCGAAAAGCCGTGTCCACGGTTATGGACGACTTGGGAATAGACGATAAGATCATAGAGAACCTTAACCTAATTGAAATGGCAGCTAAAGGTTGCATAATCAACGTGTGTGTAAAAGGTTCATTTCCGCGAGGGTGATTCGAGTGAGTGCCTTTGGTGGAGATGAGAGGTGTGTTGGTTAAAAGTTGGTTCATTGAGAACCGAAGATGAAATGTTACCCTCTTACCCCTTTTATGAAAAATATTCTGAGTAGACGGTGCCATGTGTCATTTATGTCTTGTTTATAAAAATTAGCTTTATGCAAAAACAACTACATATACAGCTTTAGAGCCTCCGTCAATCATTGGGCCTATATCGCCCTACTAAACTTGCGAGTACGTCGTACTCAGTCTCTCTTTGCTGCCTTTATATTTGTATTTTAGAGGAGGACGACACCGAGCAGGTAGGTGGGTTCTTCGTGGACGTCGACTAGTAGTCCGGGGTTCCCAGGTGGTAGCTTGGGACCGTGGAACAAGCTGGCTTGGGTGATGTTTATCTGTAGGCCTCTTAGGATATAAATTGCATCTTGTTGTATTAGACAACGCTACGTCGCTTCCGCTTGATGAATTGATGGTCTGTGACCTTTTGATGTGTAATATTTGTATCTTCTCTTATATGAGTTGCTATATGCTTTTGTGTCGAAGAGTCTGCAATGTGCCAGTTGTTCCACAAGTCTCGGTTTCTTTGCTATACGTGATAGCGATGTCTGAGCTTATGGCATGATCGAGGTGTTGTGTGCCGATGATCCATTCCGAGGACACCTACCAATGAGTTTTGGCCTGGGATTGGTAAACCCAGTAACCTTCGATTGTGTAGCATGACCGGTTGCACAACGCTTCACTGTATAGTTCTGGGGTCGGGGCGCTACAACAACCCACACACACGTTGTTATCAAGTTTTACGAGTATATTCAAGTGGATTAACTATGATCAAACGACAAGACCCAAGTCGTCCATAACCATGGACACGGCTATTTGAATAAATTTATCCATGCAGGGGTGTATAATATGGTCCACACATGCCGACCGACTCCTAGTGCCACATGATTAGCACTCTTCCGGGGAATGCCGAAAGATGGGGGTCAACCAAGACTCTTAGCTTGCCTAGATGTGCCCATGAGCCAACCCAAATAGGGATCCATCCGACATTCACAAGAGATGGCCACATCTCGACGGACCCTATTTCTATGCGTGGGGACCAAGATCAGTTCATCTTTCAGTTGTCCCCTGACACGACCTATCTTTTCTCCAAAACATTTTTCAACTTTTTGCAAATGGAACACGTACAACTACGTGTCCCACGGGCTCACCTAAACAAGTAACAGCCGAGGGGCTTCACCTAGTCCCCGTGTCTCATACTCTCGGTCTTGGTTCAAGCGATAAACAACTTGAGGTCCTAGGGTGGCAAGAACAAGACAACCCACCACATCCCACTATGGCCTCATTGTCCAAGCCTTTAGTCAAATTAACATGTTCATGCAACTTTCCTCGTCAACCTGACATGCTAGATTTGATTGTAGCTCTGATTCATCAACCAGACGGATCATACCATAGCTAAGCATGGATAAGCATATAAACACGTATATGGCTCTGGCGACACACAAGCAAAACCTAGTCATGCTAGGATGGATAACTGGTAAAGGTGACAAAGGGAACATGCAAGATAGGCTGACTCTATCTATCGACCAAAAGCTTTAGAACCGATATGATGCTTATCAGAAAACATTTCTTGAAAATATGTGATCATATAGATAAAGGGGTTGTGCTTGCCTTGTTTAGCGATAAACAAAAATATAGAACTTCGGGAAAACAGGGTGATTGACTTGTCGATCCATAAGAAAGTGTTGGTCATTGGCGTTGTCGATCTTCATTTCGGACTCATCTTTGATCTCGATCCGCGTTCTATCGATAAGATTCAAAACACCGGAAAGAGAAAAGAACAACAACAATCAACCATGGCATTGATGTAATGTGCATACAAGAATGACGACATGATATATTGAAGACATTGACATTAACCCTATGTGCAAATATCAAGGTAAATGGGCTTTTGCAAATAACCCATATAATATTAAAAGGATTATTAATTAACTACTATTGGCACCATTGTAATTGTTCCAAACATGTATGAATTTGAAACAAATAAACATATTACATTATTTTGAACATTTTGGTATATTATACACATTTTTTTGAAACACAAATTAAAAGATATTGAATTTAGAAATTTATATCATTTTCTGGAAAATAAATAAAAGGGAGGCTGACATCATGGTGACATCACCAAAGGAGCTGAGCTCCCGTCGATCAAAGGATTGACGATAGAGAGGATAGAGGGGTAGCGGCAGCTAGCGCGTTGGACTCGCGAGGTCATGCGCGACCATAAGGTGGCGGCGCCGATCCTTCTGGGTCGCTTGGAGCGCGTGGTGGCGGAGCACCACAGAACGAGTGGGAGAGGGATAAGGCGTCCTTGAGGACCGACTGCTCACCACGAAGACAATGAAGTGGTAGGAGAGGCCGGAGGAGCATGAATGGCGATGAACTCGAGCTCGTACTGCGGCGGTCGGAGGCGGAGAAGATGGCCCGATTCGCGCGATTGGAGGCTTCCCAGCAAGACTTGATCGAGGTGTATAGATAAGGCGATGAGGCGGAGCTCCCAGACATGGTAAAGAGGTTGAAGGAGGCGCGGCGGTGACAGGAGCTTCCACGGTGGCGACTAACGACGTTTGGGATGCCGGGGACGTTCTACGTTCTTAGTCCACCCCAGCAAGAGAGAAAGCCACCAGATGGAAGAGGAAGGTGTCGGAGAAATGTCCCAGGAACTTGGTGTTTCTCACTAGGTAAGGAATCGAGTAAGGGGCTGAACACGGAATCAAACAACCCTCAACGTGCCTCGGCGATGGCGCTCGTCGAGATCGCTGTGGGACGGCACTGCAGAGATGAGCACACGATGTTACCCAGGTTTAGGGCCCTCTTGGAGATGTAAAACCCCTACGTCCTGCCTTGGTTGTATTGCACTGCTTGTAGAGGTTACAGTACAAGGAGAGCTTCGGGAGCTCGAGGTGGCTAACAATGGCTATCGCTAGAACAGCACTGGAGCTTCGGATCTCAGATCCTGGCTCCTTCTCCTTATCTCTCTCTCTCTAAACTCTCCAACACTCCAACCCCTTTGCCTGAACGTGCTCCCCCTCCTTTTATAGGTGTCCTGGACCTCTTCCCCCAAATATCTTGGCGGGAAGGGTTACCACATGGCGACGAAGGAGGAGGTCGGGTGCACGATAAAGGGAGAGTCCATGGACGCGGTCCATGGCAGGGAGCGGCGTCACCAAAGCTGGAAAAGCCACCGTCCAGCTAGGACGATGGGCTGGCGCTGCTGGGGCTCGGGATGTGCCCCACGGTGACGTCGCCCTTGGAGTGTAGCGGCAGATGGTCTCCTTATCACCGAAATGGCAATTCTTGTAGCTCCTTTGCTTGGTGCAGCCTTGTTGACTTCTTTATACACGTGAGTGGCAACTGCGGCGCTGTCGTCACCGCGCGTAGGCGCGCCCGTGACTCTGCGGAGGGCACAGAGCCCATGTGCGCTCGGTCGCGGAGACAGAGCTTGCTTCGTGGGGAAGGAACCCCGCGAGGCTGGCTGCCTCGCCGAGCCTTTTGGCTTGATCCTTGGCAGAATCGAAGGTAGCATCCGAGATACCCTCTCGAGGAGAGGTTCCTCGTGAGGGGAAAACCCTCGCGAGGCTCGCCAGGCTTGGAGAGCCTGGTCCTTAGCGAAATCTTCTGAAGAGTGTCGTGGGCCCTGGCAGGCCGGCCCGTGGTACCCTGGTTTCCATTGTGCCGACAGTAGCCCCCGGGCCCACGATGGGCACGCCGAAGTCCGTGAATGCAGGCGAAGCGTCGGGGCCCAACGATGCCTGCCTGGGCCGTGACACGTGGGGCGCAGCGGTTGCGCCCGAAGCCATGATCTCCTCGGCTCCAACGGGCGACCCGGTGGGGCCCGCCATGCCCTTGGTAACTGGTCGATAAAGCCTGCGCGCGATGATGGCGCCCATCAATTCGCCCATTACTTCGCCGCACACTTCCCCCAAACGCCTCCTTCTTCCCAGAGCGCATCACCTCCAAGATCTTCTTCTCTTCTGCGACCATGGCGCCCAAGAGAGCAGCCGCTCCCAAGAAGGACAAGGCTCTGATGCAGGCTGGCAAGCCCGCGGTGGCGTCGTGGAGTGCTGAACCCAAGGAGGCGCTGCGGGGGTCCCGCATCAACTCGGCGGGGATTGACAAGGTGCGCCACCTGGCGGCCGCGAAGACCAACGAGCACGGCGCCACAAGCATGAAGCCGGCCGGCAGTAGCAAACTTTGCGAGGGGTACTACCCCATCTTCCTTCACACTCTCTTCGCCGGTCTCGTTCCTCCTTTCTCCGACTTCCTCATGGCGGTTTTGGAGACATACCAGATCCAACTCCTCCATCTTCATCCCAATTCCATCCTCATCCTCTCCGTCTTCGCCTACCTCTGCGAGGCCTACGTCGGTGTCCGTCCTTCTGTGGAGCTCTTCCGCAGCTTCTACGCACTCCGGTCCTCCGCGCAGAACGAGCGGACTGGTTGCGTCTCCTTCCGCATCGCCGACGCCAGGAGCAAGAACTACATTCCCATCGCGTGGAGCAGCAAGAATGCCATCACCAAGGTGACAAAGAAGGTGGAGGACTTTCGCCAGCGGTGGTTCTTCATCAACACCAAGGTGAAGAACCATCTCCTGGATATGCCCGTGGCACCCCCAAATAAGTGGGCTTCGAGGGACCGAAGCTTGACGCGGTGTACGAGTGCCTGCGGGGGCTCCGCGACGCCGGACTCACCGGCTAGATGGTGGCGAAGGACTTCACGAGGCGCCACATCTCCCCCCTCTAGTGGCATTCATAGCCGATGTGGACGTACACAGGCCCGGAGGATGGGATGCACCTGTGCATGGACAGCTTCACTCCGGAGGTATTGGACAAGGTCATGGGGACCCTCTTCACTTCGGCGGCCAACCCAGCCCCAGCCGCCGACGAGGCCCGACCGCTCTTCACCTTTGGGGAAGAGAAGGTGCACGAGCACCGCAGGAGCCTGCCCATATTCGATGAATGGGGCATCGTGCCCGAAGGACACCGCGGGCCCCGCAGCAACCCGTGGGCGGCGGAGCCGGAGCAGATGGACGAGTCATCAGAACCGGACGAGGCGGAGGACTCTGGCGAGGGCGAGGCCTCGGGAGGCGCTGACCCCTCGGGAGTCTTCGCTAGCTCCTCAAGGAGCGTACCGCCTGAAGGGGACCTCTAGGTGATTTCCTCCAGCGGCAACGAGGATCCCTCTCGCGGAGCTCCCTCCCGACGCACCGCGGAGGAGGAGGAGGAGAGCGGCGGCAAGGGAGGGTGCTGCGAGCCCCGCTCCAGGTCCGCCCACGACAGGGACGCCGTGGCCGCGAGGGGCGCTCCTCGCGAGGAGGCAGGAGCGCCTCGAGAAGGAGCCAGAGCAAACAGCCCCCAGCCGCCGAAGGCGAAGAAGAGGGTGTGGAAGATGGCTGACGAGTAAGCCCTGGTCCTTCTTCTTTCCTTTAGTATTTTGCTTTCGAATACCCTCCTGAAGAATCTTCTGTTTGTCTTTCTTTTTAGCAACCTCGCGGCGCCGAAGAGGCGACGGTTCCGCAAGCTTGGGGAGACTGCCGGCGCCACTGTGGCGACGCCTGCGGTTGACGAGCCGCGGCGTGTGGTTACTCCTCCCGCGGATGAACACCGCGCGGAGGGGGAGGTTGAAGAGGTGGCGTCGTCGCCAGCATGGGCCTCCACTCCTCCCATACAGCAGGAGGCAGCGGAGGACGGGGAAGAGACCGAGGCCGCACGAGCATCGGAGAGGCCAGACGAGGCGGAGGTCCAAGAGGCCACCGTGGAGCCACCTACGGAGTGAGAGGCCTCCACAAGATGGGCTGATGAGCCTGAGGCCGTGGCAGGCGCGGCTACCACAGGAGGGGCTGAATCTGCCCCCGGAGGGTAGGAGGAGGAAACGCCTCCGGAGCCCACGGACGCCGGAGCCGGGGACGAGAGGACGCCCAGCCCCTAGAGCCGCTCCTAATGCGGGCGGCGAAGGAGGCTACCACATGAGCGATTCCTCACGAAGCTTGAAGAGACCGCGAGGAGCTTCGACGAACGCGTCGTGGAGGAGAGTCGCGATCTCCTCGTCCTTGCCACTTGCCGCATCTTCGCCAACCTCATGAGGCTTCAGCCTTCCCTCGACCTCAAGGCCGTGACGGCACCCGTCGACCTCAACTGCCGCACGGCGGTGAGCGACAGGATGCGGAAGGCCGCAGTGGCGTATGCCAAGAAGTTCGACCAGGTCGAGGTAGAGGAGGACGAGGACGATGGTGAGGAGGACGCTGCGGAAGAGGAGGAAAGTGCTGCTGCAGACGACGGGGGCACCTCAGGAGGCCCGAAGGCCTGAGCTCTTTCCTGCGGCTGGATGTGCATGGGGCACACATTATCTTAGTATTTTGCTTGTAAAGCCTTGTAAAGACTTGTTTAAGTTTTACTTGAATGCGCTTGTGAATGTACCTCGGGAGGCTTTTATCTTTCCCTTCAAGTCTTTTTCGCTCTACGTCTTAGGACCCTCTCTTAGCGCTACACCACCGCCGCTTCGGTATGTGAGAGTCAGGGCTCCACAAGGCCGGGGGGTGCGCAAGGCCTCGAGAAGTAAGAGCTCCCGAGGCGCGATGCTCGGGGCTCCCCTTTAACGCGCAAGCAGGCCATGAGGCATAGGAGGGAGAAAAGAGGCTCGAGGGACAAAAACCAGCGAAAGGAAATTTAACGAAGTGTTTGGACTTAGCTTCGCGAGGCGTTTTTGCCTTGGAGAGGGTGTTGGTTCCCTGATGAGACGTTTTTCCTCCCGAGGTTGCCTGAGGCTTGTTTTGAACCTGCTTTCCTGCGCTTGGACAGATAGGCATACCCACAAGCAATACATAGCTAGATAACTCATGCGCGCTCGTAGGTTCCTTCATGTGTGTCTCGCGAGGAGAACAGGCACCAAGGTCCTTGGTGAGTTGACGTGCACGGGAGCTGGCCCATGAGTTCAGAGCTCCTTGGGAGTTGACGTACATGAGAGCTGACCCGTGAGTTCAGAGCTCGGATCCCTTGGGTTTGAGGCGCTGCTGGGATGCTCCCGAGGCACAGGCACCATGCTCAGCCCCCGCTCACGAGATGCACAGGAGGGATCATACGAGCAAGGATGAAATGCAATAATATAACTGCTTACCGAAGCAACATCATATGCTGGCGCGAAGCGCAAAGGTTCAAAGTGACCTGAAACAAGGGTTTATTACACTGGTGTGGCCAGAAGTACAAAATCCGCCATGTCTGGGCATGGGGTTCCACATGGAGTGGCTGAGACTCTCGCGGCCCGAGGCGACGCATGTAGAGAGAGCTCAGAGGGGGCCCCTATGCGGGGGTGGCTTCGTAGAGCATGTGGTTCACCATGTCTGGGCATGGGGATCCACCTCGCTAAGGCATGGTGCTTGAAGAAGTCACCTTGCCGAGGCGTGGTGGCTTGAGAGTCTTCTCGAACAGCCCGCGACAACGTATAGTCGAGAGGGGAGCTCAAATATTTTCCTTGTGGAGGATGATGGCGCGAAGCTCTCCCTTGACGCAAAAAGTTTCTCATCGAGGACGATCAGGGGTAGAACTTGCGCAGGTGCTGGATGTTCCAGGGGTTGGCGATAGGAATGCCGTCCTCCATCTCGAGCCGCGCGGAGCCAGGCCTGGCGATGTGCACGACCCTGTAGGGTCCCTCCCACATTGACGAGAGCTTGTGGAGGCCTGCCCTGGAGAGGATTCTCCTCAGGACAAGGTCTCCTGCTTCGAGAGTGCGCGGGCGGATGTGGCGGCTGCGGTAGCGACGGAGGTCTTGCTGGTACCTTGCCGCTCTCAGGGCCGCATTGCGGCGGAGCCCCTCGAGTAGCAGCAGGTCGTCGTTGCGGAGTTCGTCCAGCTCAGCCTCCTTGAAGGCCAAGACTCGTGGAGAGCCGTGGGTGATCTCGCTGGGGAGAACAGCTTCAGCACCATAGACGAGGGAGAACGGCGTCTCGCCAGTGGGCTTCGTTGGCGTGGTGCGGATGGACTAGAGCACCGAGGGGAGCTCATTGATCTAGTGCTTGCCGCTAGCCTTGAGGCGGTTGAAGCTTCTCGTCTTGAGGCCCTTGCGCACCTCGGCGTTGGCTCGCTCAGCCTGCCCGTTGCTTTGTGGGTGAGCCACCAATGCGTAGCAGATTTGGGCGTCGAGTCTGCCGCAGTAGGACTTGAAGGCGCTGCTGATGAATTGCGAGCCGTTGTCGGTGATGATGCGGTTGGGCACGCCAAAGCGGCAGACCAAGCTCCTGATGAACTTTACCGCTGATTTCGCCGGGATGGTGCGCACGGGTTCCACCTCAGGCCACTTGGTGAACTTGTCGATGGCGACGTAGAGGTAGCGGTAGCCCCCGAGCGCTCGCGGGAAAGGTCCCAGAAGGTCTAGCCCCCAGACCACGAACGGCCAGGAGAGCGGGATAGTTTGGAGTCCTTGCACGGGCTGGTGAATTTGCTTGGCGTGGAATTGGTAGGCGTCGCAGGACTGGATGATTGCGGCCGCATCTTAAAGCACTGAAGGCCAGTAGAAGCCACTCCGGAAGACCTTGCCTGCGAGGGTGCGTGAGGATGAATGGTGGCCGCACTCTCCGCTGTGGATGTCGTTGATGAGCTGGCGGCCTTCCTCGGCAAGGACGCACCGCAACGCAACCCCATTGGGGCACTTATGGTACAGGTCTCCGTCGTGGAGGCAGTAGGACTTGGCCTGGCGAGCAACCCTCTCGGCCTCTGCATCTTCTTCGGGAAGGACTCGATCTTGCAAGTAGCTCTTGATCTCGTCGATCCAACCAGTGTCTTGGCGTACCAGGGTCATCAGTAGGCGATCGCCTGAGGGCAGCCCGTAGTTTAGTGCTCCACTTGATGGGGCTGGTGGGAGCTCCTCATTGATGCTCATGTTGACCGCTGGTTGCTTGACCGAGGACCTGGCGAGTCTCTCCTCGAACACTCCAGGCTTCTGGGCTTCCCTACTTGCCGCTCGCCTGGCGAGTTCATCTGCTTCTTGGGTTTCCCCTCGCGGGATATGCTTGAGCTCCATGCCCCTGAAGTGCTTCTCGAGTTTGCATACCTCTTCAAGGTAGGCTACCATGTAGGTGTCCTTAGGCGTGTAGCTCTTGTTGGAGAAGTTGACGAGGAGCTGAGAGTCGCCCTTGATGAGGATGCGCTTGATGCCGAGGGCAATGGCAGCTCTGAGCCCAGCGAGGAGGCCTTCGTATTCAGCAATGTTGTTGGAGACCTTGTCGTTGTCCTTGAAGCACAACTGGACGGCATAGTAGAGCTTGTCGCCTGTTGGTGAGGCCAGGACAACACCAGCCCCTGCACTCCGGGCCGCGAAGGCGCCGTCGAAGTGCATGGTCCAGTAGCTGGGCTCCGTCCCTCCTGAGGCTGTAGCTTCCTCCTCTTGAGCCTCTTCTTCACGCGTGTCCGTCCATTCAGCCATGAAATCAGCCAGCGCCCTGCCCTTGATGACCCTTGTGGTGTCAAACTCCAGCTCGAAGGGTTGCAGGTCGATGCCCCAGCTTGCGACGCGATCTGTTGCGTTTGGGTTGCGTAGGACTTTCTCCAGGGGTACGAAGTGACCACCTTGATGGGGTGACCCTGGAAGTAGTCGCGCAGCTTCCTGGAGGCGCTGAGGAGCGAGAAAAGGAGCTTCTGCTGCATGGGGTAGCGCTCACGAGCGTCCCACAGCACTGTGCTGACGAAGTACACGGGATGCTCGATGAGGGTGGTTGTTGACGTGGCAGCGGTTTGCTCCTCTCGAGGCTCGGTGGAGTCCTTGTCGAGGTTCTCTTGAGGCCCCACTTGTAGAGGCTCGGCATGACGCTGGAGGCTTGACGAGGCTGCTTCCTTGTCGTGGAGTTCTGGGCTTGGCGAGGCGGAGCTCTGCTTGGCGAGGACTGGCTCTTCCCTTTCAGCCACCAAGACCGCGCTTGCCGTCTGAGGAGTGGCTGCAAGATACAGCTTCAGAGGCTCGCGAGGGCGTGGGGCAACCATGATGGGTGGGCTCGCCAGATACTTCTTCAGGTCCTCGAAGGCCTTTGCCGCTTCAGGGGTCCACTTGAAAGGACCGGACCTCTTCATGATCTTAAAAAACGGCAGCACCCTCTCGCCGAACTTGGAGATGAAACGGCCAAGGCTGGCCATACATCCCGCTAAGCGCTGCATGTCCTTGAGGCGACGAGGAGGCTGCATCTCTTCTATGGCCCTGATCTTGTCGGGGTTTGCTTCGATGCCACGATGAGACACCAGGAACCCGAGGAGTTTGCCTGAAGGGACCCCGAAGACGCACTTGGCGGGGGTTCAGCTTGATGTTTACCTTGCGCAAGTTGGCAAAGGTCTCCTCGAGGTCCTTAATGAGCATGTCCTTCTCGTGGGTCTTGACCACGATGTCGTCGACGTAGGCCTCTGCATTCCTTCCCATTTGAGCCCCCAAGGCGATCCTCATGAGGCGCTGGAAAGTGGCACCCGCATTTTTCAGGCCGAAAGGCATGCAGACGTAGCAAAACACACCACAAGGGGTGAGAAATGCTGTCTTCTCCTCGTCCTCCTTCGCCATCTTGAACTGGTGATAGCCTAAGAAGGCATCCAGAAAACAGAGGAGTTCGCAGCCGGTGGTGGAGTCCACGATCTGGTCGATCCTCGGGAGGGGATAAGGGTACTTGGGTTAAGCTTTGTTGAGGTCGGTGAAATCGATGCAGAGGCGGCTTCCTCCGGTGTGCTTTGGGGACGACCACACCATTGGAGAGCCAAGTGGGATGGACAACTTCTTTGATGATGCTAGCTTTCTTCAACTTCTCTACTTCTTGAACGGTGAACTCTTGCTTCTCTGGCGCCTGGCGCCGCGCCTTTTCCTTCACAGGGCGTGCGTTTGGACACACGGCTAGGTGGTGCTCGATCACCTCCCTCGGTACTCCGGACATATCTGACGGTGTCCATGCGAACATGTCAGAGTGTGCCCTAAGGAAGGCGACGAGCGCGCTTTCCTATTTGGGAGGCAAGTTGGCGCCGATGGTGACGCTAGCCCCCGAGCCGTTTGCCTCAAGAGGCACCTGCTTCGTCGCGGCCTTCTCCTGAGAGAACAGCTGCTTCTTCTTCGCGGGGGGCCTCGGGAGGGGTTCCTCATCCTCGTCAGCGGGGGACGCTACCGCGGCAGCCTTGTAGGCCGCTTGCGCAGCGTACAGAGCGTCTGAGACCATGCTGCGGATGACGATGGTGCCACCCGAGCCAGGAAGCTTGACGAGGTTGTAGGCGTGGTTGGTCACCGCCATGAACTTCGCGAGGGCAGGGTAGCCGAGGATGGCGTTGTAGGGCAGGCCGATGTGCGCGACGTCGAAGTCGATCAGCTCGGTGCGGTAGTTGGCTTGCGTGCCGAAGGTGACCGCGAGCCTCACTTGCCCCAAAGGGGTCGTGAGACCCTCTGTCACCCCCGAGAAGGGCCTGGTGGGGATGAGCCGCTCGTAAGGCACCTGAAGCTTCTCGAAGGTCTCAACAGAGATGACGTTGAGGCCTGCACCCCCATCGATGAGCATCTTAGAGACTGCGATGTTGTTGATGGTGGGGGTGCAGACCAGCGGGATGGTGCCAACAGTCGAAGTGTACTTGGGGTGGTCGCTGGAGTCGAAGGTGATGGGGTACTGGGACCACTTGAGGGGCCTGGAGGCCTCAACCCCGGGAAGCGCTGCCATGATCTCGCGAGCGAGTTGCTTGAAGTGGCGGTTGGAGCTGGGGGCCTGAGCCCCGCCGAGGATGCAAGCGGCCCCGCGAGGCACCTGGTAGCCCTCAGGAGTCTTGGCAGGGAGGTTGTCATTCGCGGGCTGGACGGCGTTGGCTTGAGGGTTCTGCTGGTAGTTCTCGTAGTAGTTGTTGTTGTTCCAGCGTCTTCCCCCGCGGTCGCCGTCGCGACCTTGATGCCGCTCGCGAGCCTCGCGAAGCCTCTTGAGGTCGTAGCAGTCCTCGGTGACATGGGAATGCTGTTGTGGTAGATGCAGAAGGGGCGATCATCTTTCTTCTCGGGGCCCGCGGCTGGAGCAGCAGCGCGAGGCTGCTTGGCGTCAGGTTCAGCTGCGAGGACCGCAGTGGCCTTGCGCTTCTCGGTGGATTTCTTCTTCTTGGATCCCTCGGCAGGGTCCCCTGGCTCGTTCTTGACGAACAAGCGGCCCTCCTCAGCCTTGGCACACTTGTCCGCCATGTCGAAGAGCTTGACGACGGTGGTGATGTTGTCATGGATGCCAAGCTTCTCGAGCATCCGCACGTCCGTGACTCCAACCTGGAAGGCCGAAATGACCTGCACGTCGGTGGCGTTGGGGATCTTGTTGCGCACCTGGCTGAAGCGCTGGATGTACTTGCGGAGGGTCTCGCCAGGCTTCTGGTGTACGCCGCGGAGGTCGTTGTACGTGAGGCCGCGCTCGTACGTGCCCTTGAAGTTCACGACGAAGCACCGGCAGAGATCCTCCTAGGTGTTGATGGACTCAGCAGGGAGGTTCGTGAGCCACGAGGAGGCGGAGTACTTGAGGGCCATGGGGAACCAGTTCGCCATGACTCTGTCGTCGCCCCCCGTGGCCTGGATGGCCAAAGTGTAGAGCTGCAGGAACTCTAGGGGGTTGTTCTTGCCGTCGTAGCGCGGAGGAAGATCCGGCTTGAACTTGACCGGCCAGACGACGCGACGGAGGCTGGGAGTGAACGCAGCCGTCGTGCCGTAAGTGACCACGCCGTTGGCGAGGGTGGCGCGGAGGTGGCGCCCCGCGGTGGTGACGGCCTGGACGGCGCAATTGTGGCGATTCTGCCCGCGCTCGATGCTCACGCGTGCGTCCTCCGGGGCTCGCTGCATGATTTGGCAGTCATGCGGCGACAATGCGTGCGATGCAGCGCGGTTGTCGCGAGGAGGAGCCCCTGCTGGAGCAGGTTGCGGTGGAACTGGTGGAGCTGGAGCGGGTGCGGGATGAAGAGGGGGTGCAGGAGGTGCGCCGTGCGCCACGTCCCCCACGCGCGCAGAGGGAACCAGCGAACGAGACGGTGCAGGAGCGGCGACGCGAGCGGCGCCGACGAGCTCGGAGAGGCGGTTGAGCCAGGCTTCTTGAGCCTCCGGCATGGGGCGGTACTGCAGCAGCTCCTGCGCCATGAGAAGCGCAGTTGCTGGGCTGGGCGCAGGGCGGCCCAACGAGGAGGCAGCGCGGTCCTGCGACGGGTGCAGGGAGGAAGCTTCCTCTTCGCCGAGGTCGTCCTCGGCGTGGTCGTCGTTGTTGTCCTCTAGATGCTCGACGCGGGGCTCGGGGTCGACGTGGCACTCTGGAGCAGCGCTTCCGCGCGGGCGGCCGTGCGGGTTGCCAGCAGGAGCGGTGGCGGCGCTGGCCATCCGGCGAGCGAGACGTTCGGTGCGAGAGCCGTCCATGGCTGTGTCGAGGTTGAAGATGCGCCTCAGCCCCCTACCTGGCGCACCAAATGTCAGAGAACTGTCCCAGGAACTGGGTGTTTCTCACTTGGTAAGGAATCGAGTAAGGGCTGAACATGGAATCAAACAACCCTCAACGTGCCTCGGCGACGGCGCTCGTCTAGATCGTTGTGGGACGGCACTGCAGAGATGAACACACGATGTTACCCAGGTTCAGGGCCCTCTTGGAGAGGTAAAACCCCTACATCCTGCCTTGGTTGTATTGCACTGCTTGTAGAGGTTACAGTACAAGGAGAGCTTCGGGAGCTCGAGGTGGCAAACAATGGCTATCGCTAGAACAGCACTGGAGCTTCGGATCTCAGATCCTGGCTCCTTCTCCTTATATCTCTCTCTAAACTCTCCAACAATCCAACCCCTTTGCCTGAACGTGCTCCCCCTCCTTTTATAGGTGTCCTAGACCTCTTCCCCCAAATATCTTGGCGGGAAGGGTTACCACATGGTGACGAAGGAGGAGGTCGGGTGCACGATAAAGGGAGAGTCCATGGACGCGGTCCATGGCAGGGAGCGGCGTCACCAATGCTGGAAAAGCCACCGTCCAGCCAGGACGATGGGCTGGCGCTGCTGGGGCTCGGGATGCGCCCCACGGTGACGTCGCCCTTGGAGTGTAGCGGCAGATGGTCTCCTTATCACCGAAATGGCAATTCTTGTAGCTCCTTTGCTTGGTGCAGCCTTGTTGACTGCTTTATACACGAGAGTGGCAACTACGGCGCTGTCGTCACCGCGCGTAGGCGCGCCCGTGACTCTACGGAGGGCGCAAAGCCCATGTGCGCTCGGTCGCGGAGACAGAGCTTGCTTCGTGGGGAAGGAACCCCGCGAGGCTGGAGGCCTCGCCGAGCCTTTTGGCTTGATCCTTGGCAGAATCGAAGGTAGCATCCGAGATGCCCTCTCGAGGAGAGGTCCCTCGCGAGGGGAAAACCCTCGTGAGGCACACCAGGCTTGGAGATCCTGGTCCTTAGCGAAATCTTCTGAAGAGTGTCGTGGTCTCTGGCAGGCCGGCCCGTGGTACCCTGGTTTCCATTGTGCCGACAGACGGCGAGGCGAATCGATTGGACAAGGAGGAAGAGCTCGGCGTGGTGTGTAGCGGTGATGATCTGAGGGAGACGGCGATGGCCATACGAAAGAAGGTAGGAGAGAGCAAGGTGAGTGAGGGGAGAGACGGTGAGATGGGGACGACTCTCGCGCTTCTCATCATTGAAGGGAAGCAAGCAGGGAGAGTGGAGGTGGCAGCGACGGCATCTCATCCTTCTGGCGAGGAAGAAGAAAGAGAGAAAAGCATTTTTCTGAAAACCCCTGAGAGTTTTGGTAAATTAAGAAAACCATTTACCAGAAACTTCGGAGATTCATTTGAGATACTTTTATGGCTCAGAGAAATACAATAAAAATATCAGTGGCTACCTTATTTCACAAGGAACACCCACACATTTTTGTTTTGAATTTGTGAAACCTTTTGAGCACATATATAAAATAGAGGAAGTGGTTAGTCATTTTAGGTTTTTTTTTCTTTATTCTTAAATGCGAAAATTTCTTAGGTTCAAAAATAATGCATGCCATGATCATGATTAACTATTTTACACATCATATCAAACATGGGTTGTTACAATAGGGCAAAGTTAGTCTGATCTTTCGAGGAGATGAGATATGTCAATTCTGGTGCCATTCGACCTTAGTGAACCAATTTCCACATACAAGTACGGAGCACCTAAGCAATCGCTAAACCAATCTACATGAGTTACCAACCTTGCAAAAGCACGATCGTCCTGACCAAAGTGGTCTAGTTCTACCTGTGATCAAGGAACAAGTAAGAACCGAAGATGCAATCAAGATTGCGGCTGAAATATGAGCTTTACTGAAAAGGTGAGATTCCGTAAGAGGTCTCTATCTGGTCGTTGGACACAAACTAAGTACACGAAGTTGCAGAAATTGGCTAACTTTTAAGTCAACAAAGTCCGAGTCTAAACGATGACCTATGAGGCGTATATAAGGAGGAAAGGTGTGGAATTTCGTCCAGCCATGGGGTGGCGGCCGAATACTACCCTAGGTAGTCTTTCTTCCTTAGGTAGTCCATGATGCGAGCAAGTGTTTATGAATGGGAAGAGCAAACAATGGCTCGTATCATGAATGACCTCAACTACCCAATCAAGAGAATCATTGAGTTCGAAACGTATACTTCACTTTTGGAGTACACCAAGCCAGCAAGGCCGAACGCCAAGTAGCAGATGACATCAATTATATGCAAAGACCAAGGTCTACTACGCTGCCAAGCCCACAACACAAGATCAACCAACATTAAACCAAGCTTCCCAAGATAGCTCAAGACCTTCCGCTTGTCCTTTAAGTGCTTCAAGCTGAACCTCAAGTTCATTCTTCAAGAAACCGGCACCGTCAATGCAATCCTCTCAAGCATCTATGGGCAAGTCAAGTGATATCACATGCTTCAAATGTGGAGGTCTTGGGCACAGATCCTTTGGATGCTTGATGGCGTGGATCACACGTTCGTTGGGGAACCCCAAGAGCAAGGTATGATGCAGTGTAGCAGCAGTTTTCCCTTGATTACAAAACCAAGGTTGTCAGATCCAGTAGGACTTGGAGAAGGCTTAGCAAGGTGTCAACGGCACCGTTTACGACAATTGGCGTGGACCTGCACACAATCACAAAAAAACTACTTTGCCCCAACAAAACAGCGAGGTTGTCAATCTCTCCGGCTTGCTGAACGCAAAGAATTAAATGTGCAAGTGTAAAATATGATGAGAGTAACATATGACCAGCGAGCAAATGAGTGCGGAAAGCTATTAAAAAAGTTGTAAACAGTGTAGGAAAATAGGACCTGGGTCCACAGCTAACTAGTTGTGTCTCTCCAGAAGATATGCATGATGGGTAAACAAATTACAGCAAGGCAATTGAGAAAATTGTGTGCGCATAACAATGCTATCATAAAACAATATAGTTCACTGTTTCATATAATATGGGCATTACATCAAAATACATAGACAGTTATCCAACTGCGTCAATGACTAATAATCCACCCCCGAGATCGCTATCCAGCATGTCTCCCAGAAGTATTAAGTTGCAAGCAACAGATCATCGCAATAAGCATGGTGCATAATGTAAACAATGTAAATAACACAAGGAAATGACACCGCTGTTTTCTCCCTAGTGGCAACAGCACATCTCTAGTCTTGATCGTATATGTCAACCCGAGCCAAGACAAAGAGAAGGATGAACCCACTATCTAGCATAAATACCCTCTTTGAATACACTAACAATTACTTGGACAAAGCATCCTCTAGCATCGGAGAGCATGCAAGATCATAGATAAAACATAACACATAGAAGAAAAAAAGTAATGATTTTCACGGTCCATCGGATCCATGCAAACACAATCATGTAGCAGTTACAGATAATATGATCTTGATCATGATAGGCAGCTCACATGATCTAAGCAACGGAGTACAAGGAGGAGAGACAACCATCTAGCTACCACTATGGACCCGTAGTCCCGTGGTGGACTACTCACGCATCACTCCCGAGGCAGGCATGGTGGTGTAGATGCCTCCAGTGACGATATCCCCCTCCGACAGGGTGCCGGGAAGAGCTTCTGATCCCTCGCGATCTAGGGTTGGCGGCGGCAGCGACCTTGGTTGTTTTCTGGAAAATATGATCCAGTCCCGAGGGTTGTCGAGACGAAGGCGATTTATAGGCGAAAGGGCAACTAGGAGAGGCGCCCGAGGCGCCCAGGTGGGCCCTAACCGCGGTCAACGGTTTGACCGCGCCTGGGTGTCGTCTGGGGCCTGTGGGGCCCCTGCAGGTCTCCTCCTAGCTCCGTCTTTGTTTCTTCGTAAAAATAATTCATGTAAATTTTCAGCTGATTCCGAGAAACTTCCCCGAACAACTTTTCTAAAACAAAACGACAGTAGAAAACAAGAACTGGCACTGGTTATCTTGTCAATAGGTTAGTTCCAGAAATTATGCCAAAATTATATAAAACATTATAAAAACATGTGGCAATTGATGTTAGATATTGATAAGTTGGGTAGTGCCCCAAGTGAAGGCGGAATTGTGGCTAGTAGCAGTTTTCCCTCGTTTAACGAACCGAGGTTTATCGAACTAGTAGGACTTTGAAATCAACAACGAGGTGAATGTTTAAGATCTCTGGCGCTTGACCTTCAACAGACGTGGACCTGCGCACACTCAACCAAAATACTTTGCCCCCAACGGCGGAAAGTTTGTCAATCTTTCCGGTCTCGCAGAAAACAAAGCGGTTAATTGTATCATGAAATAGATAAAATATGAAAAGTGACCAAAGGAGTAATGATGATTAAAAGCAAGTAATGAGGTTGTAAACAATGTAAAAAGATGGACCGGGGGCCATGGGTTCACTAGTGGAGTCTCTCGAGTAAATAAAATATGCATGTGATGGGTGAACGAATTACAGCTAGGCAATTGACAAGATCATGACACAAACCCAATTTAGCTATGACAAAAAGGACATGATAATATTTATGGAGGCGTCACGACAAGGAACAAAGACCGTTGAGTCCAACTGCGTCTTTGTCTAAAAAGTCCACCGTGGGATCGCTATCCAGCCTGTCACCCAACGGTATTAAGTTACAAGCAACAGATAATTGCATTAAGTAAAGTGCATGAAGTAAGCAATACTAATATCAAAAGAGACATTAACACCGCTGTTTTACGCTTAGTAGCAACAGCACGCCCTCGCCCTTAGACGTTTCTGTCACTCGTGCCCAGGAACAAAAGGGGGCATGAACCCACTATCCAGCATAAATACCCTCTCTTGGAGATACACACAATCACTTGGCCAAAGTAACTACGCACATCGGAGAGCATGCAAGAACATAAATTACTCATATAAGAATCATGCACAATCTGAACATAACTTCATAATCCATCGGATCCCAGCAAACACATCACATAGCATACCAGTAATCGATCTTGATCATGTTAGGCAGCTCACAAGATCATAAGACATGAAGCACAAGAGAGAGAGAGACTACCAACTAGCTACTGCCATGGACCCGTAGTCCAAGGTGAGACTACTCACAAATCATCCCGGAGGAAGGCATGACGATGAAGGGCCCTCCGGGATCGATCTCCCCTCGGGCAGAGTGCCGGGATCAGCTTCAGATTGGACCCCGAACTAGGGTTTTCGGTGACGGCGCGTCGGGGTCGAGTTTCTGGAAAATAATCGCTGCCCTGACGTTTTTAGGTTATTTCTGATTTTATAGGTGTCTGAGGGGGCCGAGGGGACGAGCCAGGAGCAGGGGCGGGTCCCACCTGTGGGTCTAGGTGGGGCCGCGGCAGGAGGCTGTGTCTGCCCTGTGGGCCTCCTCTGAGGCTCCCCTTCGGACTCCGTCTTCGTCTTGGCGTAAAAATATTCCCCATAAATTTTGGTGCAATTCCGAGAATATTTCCCGAAGTAAATTTCTGAAATAAAAAGACAGCTGAAACAGGGAACTGGCACTTGGCATCTTGTCAATAGGTTAGTCCGACAAAATGCATAAAATCCATATAAATGACAGTAAAAACATGTGACAATAACACAAAACTAGCATGGATCACTCAAAAATTATAGATACGTTTGAGACGTATCAGCATCCCCGAGCTTAACTCCTACTCGTCCTCGAGTAGGTAAGTGATAACAAATAATTTTTGATGAGACATGCAACCAACACATTCTTGATCAAGATAGTGATGCAAATCAAAGGATGTGAATGAAGAGATACAAAACAATTGTCTATAATTGATAGCAAGAAAGCAATGAATAAACAAGTTGAATCATCCAAGCAAAACCTTTCATAAATAGTATGTCAAAGACATGAAAACAATGTGATCAACATATTTGACTAATTCACAAGGATAATAATTCCATGACAAAAGTGTTTGAGAATCAACACAAAGGAAGATGTAAGCATTAGCAAAGAGCTTCAACTTCCAAAAGCTTATCTTATAGATAAAGTCAATATAAAGATTCATGTTTAATCTTGATAATGTAATATGCTCAACGATACCCAGGGTCAATGTGTAACGCCCCGACCCCGGAATTATACAGAGAGGCTATGTAATTGGCACAACCATCAAAGTATAACACAGAGATCGAGACATGTGGAACAAACTGGCACATTGCATGACTCTACGACACAAAACATATAGCAACTCATATAATGAGAAGAATACAAATTACACAACAAAAGGATCACAGATCCAACAAGTCAACCAGCGGAAGCGGGTAGTGTTGTCTAACAACAAGAAGCAAATATATGGCCTAAGAGGCCTACAATAATCATCACCCAAGCCAGCTTGTTCCACGGTCCCAAGCTGCCACCTGGGAACCCCAGACTAGTAGTCGACGTCAACGAAGAACCCACCTAGCTGCTCGGTGTCATCCTCCTCTGAAATACAAAATCATAGAGGCAGCAAAGAGAGACTGAGTACGACGTACTCGCAAGTTTAGTAGGGCGATATAGGCCCAATGACTGACGGAGGCTCTAAAGCTTTATATGTATTTCTTTTGCATAAAGCTAAGTTTCATAAACAGAAATATAATTGACACATGGCATTCGTCTACTCAGAGTATTTTTATAAAGGGGTAAGAGAGTATCATTATCACCTTTCTGTTCTCGGCGAACCTACTCACAACCATCACCACTCATCTCACACAAAGGCACTCCCTCGACTCACCCTCGAGGAAATGAACCTTTATCACATGTTGATTATGCAACCTCTAGCTGCCATATCAATTAGGTTAAATGTTATCTATGGTCTCGTATATCCGTTCCCAAGTCGTCCATAACCGCGGACACGGCTTTTCGAAAAGATTAACCCTGCAGGGGTGTACTATGTTACCCATTGGTACCGTCCGGCTCACCTGAGTGGCCCTCTTCCGGGGAAGGCCGGCAAGCGGGCGCGGTTAGACCTTAATGCATGAGCTACTCAGACATCAGTGGCGGAAGGACAGGTTCAGCGCTCCCAGCGCCCTGCCCCACCGTCACGTCCTAAACATCACCATCCTCGTTCCTTTTCCACTCACACACACACGCGCAAATGGAAATAGCAAACTAGAGGACCCTTGACAAGCCCCTCACAAATTATTCGGTCAGCGAGGCGCCCATACACCCACCAATGGAAGCACGCTCGATCTTGAGTCTAGAGACAAGAACTCGCACCTAGGGGCTAGAGTGAGGCAAAACACCATCCCCGATGGCAACTCACCCAAGCCGTCTTAGCATTTTTAATTAAGCATCTCAATTATCCACCATGCCCGAATCATTCCAACAACATCAACAATTATGGAATGTAATAACGGACATAACTAGTATCTCAACTAAGCATTTCTAAGCATGGCTAAGCATATAACCAACAATTATATTTGTATCCGGCCAACACATCAACACTAGGTTTTATAGGTAGGGATACATGTGATTGGCTCGGGAAAAACATGCAATCATAGGATTCTCTATAATTTGAATCAAAAGAGGCATTTGAACCGCATGCAATATTATGGTGGATAAAATAATTTGATAAAAGCATAGGATGCTAGATGCCAAGAAGGTTAGGTTATCTCTTGCCTTGCTGCCCGGGCGTGAAGTACTGCTCGTCGGGGTAGTTAGAGAGACCCTCGACTCCGGAATCTATCGATACCCAAAGAAATACAAAGCACACATAAATCACACGATCACAAGGTGCAATGCGCAAACACATGATGACATGTTCAATTTATGCAAAGATATCATTATAATTTAAATAGCAACATTAAATAGGGAGCCAAATAAGTAGTGCAATTATTTGGATACGACCCCATATTTATCTTAATGACCGCATTCTTCATAAATTATTAAATTATTAGCGAAGTGGCTCAAAATGCATGAACATGACATGAATGGATAGGATTTGTCATTGCGATCAATTTGGTACTTTATTTGTAATTTTCGGAGCACCAAGGAATAAATGGCAAATTAAATAAATAATTGAATTTAATTTATTTAATCAAATTATGAATAACATCAAGGAAAAGTTTGTGATCATGATGTGATAAGTGCATAGTTTGATAGCATTTGAAGTGGGGATCACAATGATATTTAATTCATAATTTTTGGACAATTATTTAATAAGTTATGAATTTCTCAAATTCGGTATTATTTAGCCCATTTTAGAAAATCTTAAAACAAACAGCAAAATATGGATCCAAAATAAAGTCACAATGATCTCATATTGTAGGGTTTGTTTTCCTGATCAAATTGGTATTTTACTTGTTGAATTTGGACTAGTAATTGCAAAGTTTCAATTATTTGAAGATAAACAAATTCTGCTTTTACTGTTGCAGGCCGGCCCACAGGTCGGCCCAGGCCGGTGTGCAGGCCGGTACCGCTCCAGAAGAGGCCGGCCCCAAAGCCGGCCCAGTCCGGGGTTTAGGCCGGGCTCTATCCAGAGGCTTCCGGCCTCGTGGCCGGCCCAGGCCGGTGCCAGGCCGGGGTGAGGCCCGAGCCAGCCGGCCTGCTGGCCGGTTCAGGCCGACGCCCAGGCCGGAGTGCACTGGAGCGTGCGGTGGCCACCGGCGGCGAGGACGACCAAAAATCGGCGGCGGTACGAAGCTCCTGGCGTGTGCAAAGCGTGTGCCGCGTGAAGGCGGAGCGATGCGTGGTTTCGGAGGCGGAGGGGGAGGACATTGGCGACGCGGGCGTGCACGACAAGCCACGGCCGCGGCGAGAGGACGGCGGCATCCGTGTGGGGCGACAGCGCAGAGGGGCGGAGGGGAAAGAAGACGCGGAAAAGCACACCCGTAAACGTGGAACTCACCCTGGGCAGTGGGAACGTCAGCGCGGCGAGGGATGGTCGGAGTCGACGGAGAAAATCGACCGGCGGAACGCGGCCACGGCGGAGAAGGTCGAGGATGATTTCGTCAGCTCCGGCGCTCCTGGGCCGATTCCTTGAGGGTGGAGGAGCTGCACGGCGAGGCGGAACTAATGGCGTTGACGGCTTGCTCCGGGGCGGCCGGAATCGCCGGGGAGTTCGACGGCGACCGCGGCGGCTACGGCTCGATTTAGGGTTTCTCAAGCCTCACAGCGAACGGGAGAAAGGGGGAAAGGGAAGAGCAGGTGGAGGGGGCAAGTGGGCGTCCTCGACGTGATCCTTGCCCACCAGAGAGAGGGGGCAGCGCGGCATGGCGCCGGCCAGCCTGGAGGCATGGCGCCAGTGCGCCATGGCCACCGTGGAGAAGTGAGAGAGGGAAAAAGAAACGCAAAGAAGTCCCTGGAATTTTGAAAACAAATTGCAACTTGGTCCTGAAGCAGTTTCCAGCAATTTTAAGGGGCACCAGGCCATCTTTGAAAATTCCAGGAAAAATCATATAGGCTAGAATTAACTCTCAGAAACACCACAAAAATTGGTGAGGTCAAATAAATTAGTTTGCCCAACATTTGTTCAAAGCTTTTAGTTAGGGTAATTTGGAGCAAAAACCAAAATGTATTTAACGGGGGCATTTTAACAATTCCAAAAATCATGAAAATTTTCATGGAGGCTCTCACAACCATATTGAGACTCCCCATGATTTTAGTTCGAATTTTTGGAAGTTCTAACTTGGTTCCAAAAATAGGGATTGAATTCAGCCAATTTTCAACTCTCATGACATTTCTTATTTGACAAAATCTGAAAAGTGAGAAATTGTCATACAAACAAAATGGGAACTTCCTAAACAATTTGGAAGTTCATTTAGTTGGTTGCCAAGTTGGGCATTGCATTTGGTCGGAGGTTTTGGAAAAGGTTGGCCTCCCATTTCAATGTGTTTCCAAAACAATGGCATTGTTAGGAATGACAAAAGCATATGGATGCTATGATGCAAACATGGAAACAAAAAGTGGAAAAATTCTTCGTATTTTTCATATCCAAGTTAGGGCTGTTACACAATGCTAGATGTTTGCTTTTGAGGAGATAGAAGGAAAAAGGGAAAACTGACTCAACATTAAAAGTAAAAGAAAGGCCCTTCGTAGAGGGAAGCAGGGATTAGTCATGCGCTAGAGCTTTTTGGTTTTTAAAACAGAAGTAAAATGATTTTGAGGTATGCATGCTTTCGTCAACGACTTCACAACAGAGAAACTATCTAGTCCCTCATGACAAGCAAGGTTTTTAGACTTGTGAGAGCAGCTAGTTCTTAGAAGAGCGAGTACGCTCTTCTTTCTCCTTGGTTTCACCACTGTCCAATGTTTGGGCTGATTTCTCAGATTTGCATTGCGCGGAGGAGAATTGTGAGTTATATTTATATTTTTGCTTAAGCTGCTCTCGGGTTGATTCAAGTGAAGACGTAATCCATCAACACCGGGTGAAAGGGGGGAAATGACCTCGCTTGTCACAATTGAGAAGCATCAAGTATCCAGACCATGATCTACAAAACTATGCAGGCTTTTCATTTTATTCTATCATCACACAAACAGCATTTTGTCGCATTGACAATTCAAGATATTTTTCAACAACAACTCTCCATCAAGTATAAGTGAAGAACAAGAGAGTTTAACTTAACAACTAGCAGCTCTAAACAAGATAAAAGCTAAAAGCGAGAGCTTACTAGAAAACAGACAGTAGCTAAGAATACTCAAAAAGATATAAGCGAAGCAAAGGAGTATTCAAATGAAACAGCGGAGCGTGTCTCTCTCCCACACAAATAAAGCTAGGATCCAACAAAGATATGACTAGCAAACAAACTAACAAAACTGAAAGTAAAAAGACACTCCATGCATAGCACATAATATGTAAAGTGATAAAAACGAAGATCAACGAAGACGACCTTATGATAGTCGATGAAGATGAGGGGATGCCTTGGGCATCCCCAAGCTTTGACTCTTGATAGTTCTTGATACTCAGAGGGAGTGCCATGGGGGCATCCCCAAGCTTGAGCTCTGATCCATCCCCTATTTCTTCATATTCCTCTCATTTGGAACTTAAAAACTCCTTCACACAAAACTTCTCATAATTTGATTAGAGGGTTAGTGCTCATAAATTAAAATGCACATGTGTTCAACTCATGACAAATTGCAAACCAACTTCGTTAGACATTAGCTACTGTTTAGTAAGCCTCAATGTGGCACTCTACCCCTATAGTATCACATATGACGATGGTAAAGAGACAAATGCAAAATAAAAGCAGAATCAGTCAAAATCTGAATAGTCTGTAAAGATCGAATTTTTCGAGGCACTTCTGCAGCTCAAATCAAAAAACCTAAAACTAACGGAAGATTGATCAAAGCATCAGGCTTGCTGTAAAAAATTATCAGAAAAATATAAAATTCTGGCAATTTTAGGATGTTCGTGCAACAGGCGCACCGAATCTGTTTTTGGACAGCAACACAATACCTCGCACTTTCAATGCATTAGAGGCTAAACTTGGCACAAAAAAACAAAATAAAGAGATACAATCAAGTTGCTACAGAGATAATAACTTCATGACTCAAGAAAATCAATAAGCAAACTGAAAATAAAAGATGGGTTGCCTCCCAACAAGCGCTTTTCTTTAACGCCTTTTAGCTAGGCGCAATACCAAATATCAAGTTTTTTCGGGATCAAAGGCATCATCATTCTTATCAAATTGATGAATTGTGGAACTTGGAAAAGGACCTCCAGCAATACTATTAGTACCAACAATTGGTGGAGCAAAAGTAGTTTTACCCACTAGGGCTCCTCCCTTAAAATCCTTGGAAATTTGAGCTTCCTTCACCATCCTCAACTCCTCTTTTCCTGCAAATGATGTATTAATTTTAGTAGTATTCTTTGGCACAAATATAAATTTAGGTACTTTGGGGGCCGAAGCCTCTCTCTTTTTAAATTTAGATGGAGAAAAGGGTGCTCCCGAGGTATCAATTGCTTCCCTCAATTTATCAATTCGATTAATAGCTCTTGTAGCTTCAAGGGACTTAATACTTTTAGCAATGTCTTTTAGGCACCCATCAAGCTTGTTAATACCATCAAGAATTCCCTTATCTATTTCTCTTATCATATCCACACTTGGTACATTATCTTCTATAACTTCTATCCTTTGCATGACATGTTCTAAAGTGATTTCAATTTTACGATCATTAGTTGGTGGAATCCCCACAAGACCCTCTATAACATTAAAATCTTCCAAAGCATTAATTCCTAGGAAGTTTCCACCTGTGATAGTATCTAGGACATACCTATACCAACTTGTAATGCCAATAGAAAAAATTCTAGGGAGAACATCGGCCAAGGGTTTTTTAGCAGATCTATGACGAGCATCATTAATTCTATACCAAGCATCTTTCAAACTCTCCCCACCTCTTTGTTTGAAGCTGAGGACTTCGGACTCGGGTGTCTCAACGGGAGGAAAAGAACTAGTCATGAAGATGAGATAAAATAACAAGACAGGAATAAAGACTACACTAATTTTTTTGGGTTTTAAAATTTTGAAACAGGAAAATAAACTAAACGAGATATAAAGCAAGCAAGACAAAAACAAAGTAAATATATTGAGAGTGTGAGACTTCCCTTGCTGTAGCTCCAAAGTCCCCGGCAACGGTGCCAGAAAACTGCTTGATGGTAGATATTGATAAGTTGGGTAGTGCCCCAAGTGAAGGCGGAATTGTAGCTAGTAGCAGTTTTCCCTCGTTTAACGAACCGAGGTTTATCGAACCAGTAGGACTTTGAAATCAACAACGAGGTGAATGTTGAAGATCTCTGGCGCTTGACCTTCAACAGACCTGGACCTGCACACACTCAACCAAAATACTTTGCCCCCAACGGCGGAAAGGTTGTCAGTCTTTCCGGTCTCGCGGAAAACAAAGCGGTTAATTGTATGATGAAATTGATAAAATATGAAAAGTGACCAGAGGAGTAATGATGATTAAAAGCAAGTAAATAAGGTTGTAAACAATGTAAAAAGATGGACCGGGGGCCATGGGTTCACTAGTGGAGTCTCTCAAGTAAATAAAATATGCATGTGATGGGTGAATGAATTACAGCTAGGCAATTGATAAGATCATGACACAAATCTAATTTAGCTATGACAAAAAGGACATGATAATATTTATGGAGGCATCACGACAAGGAACAAAGACCGTTGAGTCCAGTTGCGTCTTTGTCTAAAAAGTACACCGTGGGATCGCTATCCAGCCTGTCACCCAACGGTATTAAGTTGCAAGCAACAGACAATTGCATAAAGTAAAGTGCATGAAGTAAGCAATAATAATATCAAAAGAGACATTAACACCACTGTTTTACCCTTAGTAGCAACAGCACAACCTCGCCCTTAGATGTTTCTGTCACTAGTGCCCAGGAACAAAAGGGGGCATGAACCTACTATCTAGCATAAATACCCTCTCTTGGAGATACACACAATCACTTGGCCAAAGTAACTACGCACATCGGAGAGCATGCAAGAACATAAATTACTCATATAAGAATCATGCACAATCTGAACATAACTTCATAATCCATCGGATCCCAGCAAACACATCACATAACATTACAATAATCGATCTTGATCATGTTAGGCAGCTCACAAGATCATAAGACATGAAGCACAAGGGAGAGAGATTACCAACTAGCTACTGCCATGGACCCGTAGTCCAAGGTGAGACTACTCACAAATCATCCCGGAGGAAGGCATGACGATGAAGAGCCCTCCGGGATCGATCCCCCCTCCGGTAGAGTGCCGGGATCAGCTTCAGATTGGACCCCGGAATAGGGTTTTTGGTGACGGCGCGTTGGGGTCGAGTTTCTGGAAAATAATCGCCGCCCTAACGTTTTTAGGTTATTTCTGATTTTATAGGCGTCGGAGGGGGCCGAGGGGACGCCCCAGGAGCAGGGGCGGGTCCCACCAGCGGGTCCAGGTGGGGCCGCGGCAGGAGGCCGTGTCTGCCCTGTGGGCCTCCTCCGAGGCTCCCCTTCGGACTCCGTCTTCGTCTTGGCGTAAAAATAATCCCCATAAATTTTGGTGCAATTCCGAGAATATTTCCAGAAGTAAATTTATGAAACAAAAAGATAGCAGAAACAGGGAACTGGCACTTGGCATCTTGTCAATAGGTTAGTCGAACAAAATGCATAAAAATGATATAAATGACAGTAAAAACATGTGACAATAACACAAAACTAGCATGGATCACCCAAAAATTATAGATACGTTTGAGACGTATCAGCAATGATATATAATCAAGCATGGAACATAAAAAATTATATCTAGCTCGTCACGAGTTATATCTAGCTCTCCAGTGTTCCCTCATGAGCTTAAAAACATGGGCACAAAAAGAGAGTATTTTGTATTTTTAAAGATAGCACATGACAAATTTACTTGGAATGGCAAGAAATACCATGCATAGGTAGATATGATGGACTCAGCTGGCAAGATAGTTTGGCTTTGGGATTTGGATGCACGAGTGAACCATACACTCAGTACGAATTTTTGGGTTTAGCAAAGAAGGTACTTAAAGCAAACATCTAACATTAAGCGGTAATAGAGTAACATAAGACATAAGTCAATCATAACCATAAAAGCTCCACACCGTCTCCTTTGTTGACCAAACAATTATTTTGATGGAAAGATTAGCTTAATGAATTAACAACTACGAAACACCACACAATTTCAAGCTTTTAACAGTATTCATTTACTAATCAATTCCACTCAAATAACCAGCAATTTTAAGCATTCATCTTAATATCTCAAAACAAATGAGAAGTATCAAGTATCCACACAATGATCTACAATACTATCCAGGCTTTCGTTTCATTCCACTATCACATGAATAGCATTTTGTCACTTTGACAATTCAAGGAATTTATCAATAACAACTCTCCAACAAATATAAGTGAAGAACAAGAGAGTTTAACAACTACTACTAGCAGCCCTAAATAAGATAAAAGCTAAAAGCGAGATCTTACTAGCAAACAAACAGTAGCTAAGAATACTCAACAAAATATAAGCGAATCACAGGAGTATTCAAATGAAAGAGCGGAGCGTGTCTCTCTCCCACACAAACAAAGCAAGGATCCAACAAGCATATGACCAGCAAACAAACAAACAAAACTGAAAGTAAAAAGACACTCCAAGCATAGCACATAATATGTAAAGTGATAAAAACATAGTTCAACGAAGACGACCTCATGATAGTCGATGAAGAAGGGGGATGCCTTGGGCATCCCCAAGCTTTGACGCTTGATGGTTCTTGATATTCAGAGGGGGTGCCATGGGGGCATCCCCAAGCTTGAGATCTGATCCATCTTCAATTTCTTCATTATCCTCTCCTTTGGAACTTAAAAACTCTCTTCACACAAAACTTCTCATAAACTGATTAGAGGGTTAGTGCTCATAAATTAAAAATGCACATGTGTTCAACTCAAAACAAATTGCAAACAACTTTATTAGGCATTAGATACTGTTCACTAATTCTCAATGTGGACTCCACCCCAAGAGTATCAAATTTGACGACAGTAAAGAGACGAATACAAAATAAAAGCAGAATCTTTCAAAATCTGAACAGTCTGTAAAGATCGACTTTTTCGAGGCACTTCTGTAGCTCAAATCAGAAAACTCGAAACTAGCGAAAGATATATAAAAGTATCAGGCTTGCTATCTAAAAATATCAGAAAAATATAAAATTCAGAGATTTTCTGGAATTTCGAAAAGTGAAGGACACAAATCTGTTTCTGGACAGCAAAACAATACCTCGCACTTTCAATGCATTAGAGGGTAAACTTTACAGCAAGCATAAGGTAAAACTAGATAAAGTTTAGCCTCTAATGCATTGAAAGTGCGAGGTATTGTTTTGCTATCCAAAAACAGATTTCTATCCTTCACTGTTCGAAATTCCAGAAAATCTATGAATTTTCTCTTTTTCTGATATTTTTAGACAGCAAGCCTGATAATTTTATCAATCTTTCGATAGTTTTGAGTTTTCTGATTTGAGCCGCAGAAGTGCCTCGAAAAAATCGATCTTTACAGATTGTTCAGATTTAAACAGATTCTTCTTTTATTTTGTATTCGTCTCTTTACTATCGTCAAATGTGATACTCTTTGGAGTGTGACATTGAGGCTTAGTGAACAGTATCTAATGCCTAATAAAGTTGTTTGCAATTTGTCTTGAGTTGAACACATGTGCATTTTTTATTTATGAGCACTAACCCTCTAATCAGTTTTTGAGAAGTTTTGTGTGAAGGGAGTTTTTAAGTTCCAAAGGAGAAGATAATGAAGAAATTGAAGATGGATCAGAGCTCAAGCTTGGGGATTCCCCCATGGCACCCCTCTGAATATCAAGAACCATCAAGCATCAAAGCTTGGGGATGCCCAAGGCATCCCCTCTTCTTCATCGACTATCATGAGGTCGTCTTCGTTGAACTATGTTTTTATCACTTTACATATTATGTGCTATGCTTGGAGTGTCTTTTTACTTTCAGTTTTGTTTGTTTGTTTGCTGGTCATATGCTTGTTGGATCCTTGCTTTGTTTGTGTGGGAGAGAGACACGCTCCACTTTTTCGTTTGAATACTCCTGTGCTTCGCTTATATTTTGTTGAGTATTCATAGCTACTGTTTGTTTGCTAGTAAGCTCTCGCTTTTAGCTTTTATCTTATTTAGGGCTGCTAGTAGTTGTTGTTAAACTCTCTTGTTCTTCACTTATATTTGTTGGAGAGTTGTTATTGATAAATTCCTTGAATTGTCAAAGTGACAAAATGCTATTCATGTGATAGTGGAATAAAACGAAAGCCTGCATAGTATTGTAGATCAATGTGTGGATACTTGATACTTCTCATTTGTTTTGAGATATTAAGATGAATGCTTAAACTTGCTGGTTATTTGAGTGGAATTGATTAGTAAATAAATACTGTTAAAAGCTTGAAACTGTGTGGTGTTTCATAGTTGTTAATTCATTAAGCTAATCTTTCCATCAAAAGAATTGTTTGGTCAACAAGGGAGACGGTGTGGAGCTTTTATGGTTATGATTGACTTATGTCTTATGTTACTCTGTTACCGGTTAATGTTAGATGTTTGCTTCAGATACCTTCTTTGCTAAGCACAAAAATTTGTACTGAGTGTATGGTTCACTCGTGCATCCAAATCCCAAAGCCAAACTATGTTGCCAGCTGAGTCCACCATATCTACCTATGCATGGTATTTCTTGCCATTCCAAGTAAATTTGTCATGTGCTATCTTTAAAAATTCAAAATACCCTATTTTTGTGCCTCTATTTTTAAGCTCATGGGGGAGCAGTGGAGAGCTAGATATAACTCGTGACGAGCAAGGTCATTTCCCCCCTTTCACCCGGTGTCGATGGATTACGTCTTCACTTGAATCAACCCGAGAGCAGCTTAAGGAAAAAATATAAATATAACTCACCATTCTCCTCCGCGCAATGAAAATCTGAGAAATCAGCTCTAAACATTGGACGGTGGTGAAACCAAGGAGAAAGAGGGGTGTACTCGCTCCTCTAAAAACCAGCTGCTCTCACAAGTCTAAAAGCCTTGCTTGTTATGGGGGACTAGATAGCTTCTCTGTTGTGAAGTCGTTGACGAAAGCATGCATGTCTCAAAATTGTTTTACTTCTGTTTCATAAAAATAAAAAGCTCTAGCACATGACTAATCCTTGCTTCCCTCTGCGAAGGGCCTTTCTTTTACTTTTTATGTTGAGTCAGTTTTCCTCTTCCTTCTATCTCCACCAAAGCAAACATCTAGCATTGACCCTGGGTATCATTGATCATATTGCATCATCAGATTAAACATGAATCTTTATATTGACTTTACCGTTGAAAGTTGAAGCTTTTTGCTAAAACTTACATCTTCTTTGTTTTGATTCTCAAACACTTTTGTTATGGAACTATTACCTTTATGAATCAATCAAATATGTGGATCACATTGCTTTCATGTCTTTAACGTACTATTTATGAAAGGTTTTGCTTGAATGATTCAACTTGGTTATTCATTGCTTTCTTGCTATCAACTATAGACAATTGTTTTGTATCACTTCATTCACATACTATGCTTTAATTACTATCTTGATCACGATTGAGTTGGTTGCATGTCTCATCAAAAATTATTTTGTTATCACTTACCTACTCGAGGACGAGTAGGAGTTAAGCTTGGGGATGCTGATACGTGTCAAACGTATCTATAATTTTTGATTGATCCATGCTAGTTTTGTGATGTTGTCACATGTTTTTATTATCATATTAATCATTTTTATGCATTTTGTTGGACTAATCTATTGACAAGATGCCTAGTGCCAGTTTCCTGTTTTTGCTGTTTTTGTATTTCAGAAAGTCCACCACTGGAAATATCGTCGGATTGCGCTGAAAATTTACGGAGATTTTTTATGTGACGGAAGCAACCAGAGGACCAAAGGGCAGCCTGGGGGCAACCCAGGGGCCACAGGCGGGTGGCAGCCGCGGCCCCCCTAGGACCCGCGGGTGGGGCCCACCCCTGCCCTCTGGGCACCGCCTCGCCCCCTTCGACGCCTATAAATTCCCTTTAACCCTAAAAACGACGGGGCGGCCATTATTTTCCAGAGAAGTCATCCCGATGCGCCGTCATCTCAAGCCCTAGTTTGAGGGTAATTCTGAAGCAGATCCCGGCACTCTGCCGGAGGGGAGATCGATCCCGGAGGGCTCTTCATCGCCATGCCAGTAGTGAGTAGTTCCACCTTGGACCATGGGTCCATGGCAGTAGCTAGATGGTAGTCTCTCTCTCTTGTGCTTCATGTCTTATGATCTTGTGAGCTGCCTAACATGATGAAGATCGATTATTGTAATGCTATGTGATGTGTTTGCTGGGATCCGATGGATTATAAAGTTATGATCAGATTGTGCATTATTCTTATATGTTGATTTATGTTCTTGCATGCTCTCCAATGTGCGTAGTTACTTTGGCCAAGTGATTGTGTGTATCTCCAAGAGAGAGTATTTATGCTAGATAGTGGGTTCATGCCCCCTTTTGTTTCTAGGCACGAGTGACAGAAACGTCTAAGGGCGAGGGTGTGCTGTTGCTACTAAGGGTAAAACAGCGGTGTTAATGTCTCTTTTGATATTAGTATTGCTTACTTCATGTGCTTTACTTAATGCAAATGTCTGTTGCTTGCAACTTAATACCGATGGGTGACAGGCTGGATAGCGATCCCACGGTGGAATTTTTAGACAAAGATGCAGTTGGACTCAACGGTCTTTGTTCATTGTCGTGATGCCTACTTAAATATTATCATGTTCTCTTTGTCATAGCTAGATTAAGTTTGTGTTATAATCTTGTCAATTGCCCAGCTGTAATTTGTTTACCCATCATATGATTGTTCTATTTACTTGAGAGACTCCACTAGTGAATCCATGGCCCCCGGTCTATCTTTTTACATTGATTGCAACCTTTATTCATCACTTTTTATCATCATTACTCCACTAGTCCGTTTTCATATTTCATCTATTTCACTATACAATTAACCGATTTGTTTTCTGCGAGACCGGAAAGATTGACAACCTTTCCGCCGTTGGGGGAAAAGTATTTTGGTTGAGTGTGTGCAGGTCCACCTCTGTTGAAGATTAAGTGCCAGAGATCTTCAACATTCACTTTTTTGTTGATTTCAAGGTCCTACTGGTTCGATAAACCTCGGTTCTTTATCGAGGGAAAACTGCTGCTTGCTACATCTCCGCCTTCGCTTGGGGCACCACCCAACTCTTCATCAGTAGCAATCATACTCCTACTTGGAGAGGCTAGTTCTCCTCTTGTGGTTGGAATTCAGAACCTCTTTGTACGGTTGCAAGGCCACTCTATTTATACTGACCTGGGCCTCTCCCTTTGGCGGGAAGGGCTACCATAGGTGGCCTAAAGGGCGAAAGAAACAACACCTGTCTATCAGGCGGTGGGTCCCTGTCACCCTATCACCAAAGCGTGAAGAGCTACCTGGGAGACCACGTCCATGGCATGCTGAGCTTGGCCATGACGTGACCCGTCAGGGCATGTCCCCCGACGGGTGCCTCTTTGTCCCCGTAGGACTGGTCTTCTGAACTGGTCTTGGCTGGCCTGACGATGTCCCCTCTTTAATCACAGGAGGGGAAACGACCAGCTTATCTTGGCGATGGCACAGGGCTTTTGACATCACCCTGTGCAGGCGTGACGCGGAGGCGTCCGTGAGGAGGAAGCTTCCGCGTAGCTTCCTCTGGTGCCCTCACGAGGGCTCCTTGGTCTTCATTCCGCAAAAGGGGAAGGCCCCCCGCGAGGTGCGCGCTAGCGTGGCGCGCCTTGTGTCAAAACGACATAGCGCCTGCCGCAGGGGAGGCCTCCTGCGTGGCGCTGTTGGGCTTGCTGGCAGCTGGGCCAGGCTACCCTAGAAGCCATGGGCCCGACTGCAACCAAAAACAACTCTCTAACAAATATAAGTGAAAGATAGATAAAAATATCAGTCTTGCTGTGAAAATTTTCCAGAAGAAGATCACATTCTGGGATTTTTCAAGATTTTTTGTAACAAGCGTACAGAATCTGTTTCTGGAAAGCAAAATCAACACCTCACACTTTCAATGCATTAGAGGCTAATTCTTGGCACCAAAAACCAAAAGAAAAAGATACAATAAAGTTGCTACAGAACCAACAACTTCATGACTCAATAAAGCAAAAATAAAAAGTGGGTTGCCTCCCAACAAGCGCTTTTCTTTAACGGCTTTTAGCTAGGCGCAGTGCCAAATATCAAGTCTTTTCGAAATCCAGATCATCGTCATCTTCATGAACAACATTACCTTACTTACCAACTTCGGCAGACTTCTCACAAAATAAATCAATCTCCAATATGTATGGTTGAGAGCCATCCTTATTCTCCTTTGTGGGCTTGCTTGCTTCATCAAAAAGATTTTCGGGTGAGATCCAAGCAATATTGTCTATCAAAGCATCAGCTATCCCTAAAAGTATGAAAGGAACAGAAACATGAAAATCTTCTTTCTTTTCAGTAGTATGAGTGTACTTTCTCAAGAATGCATCCCTAACATCCAATGAATAATGAACATTAGGATAAGTTTCAAGACAACCATAACGAGTAAATATTTTTTTAGCTTGTACAACAGTATCATGAAATTCATGGAGAAGGATATTGTAGTGCCCCGACCCCAGAACTATACAATGATGCTATGTGCAACCGGTCATGCTACGCAATCGAAGGTTACTGGGGTTACCAATCCCAAGCCAAAACCTTTGGCAGGCATGCTCGGAATGGATCATTGATCGGTTGTGGTTTAGGGGGGGTTTTTGTTATCGTCTCCACAGGGATCAAAATCTATTGGTGCTTTTCCTTTCCAGAAGCTTGGCACAACGAAAAGTTGGGTTGGTGTTTTACAGATCTAGGCTAGTTCTTGCGGATCAAGCAACAGAAAATAAAAACTGTGAAAGCAAAGGGGAGGCTAAGGAAGAGTGGATCGTCAAACATAACAAAAGCTCAAAACTTCAGCAAGGTGGAGGCTAAGGAAGAATGAACAAACACATAAGATGAACAGCAGCAAAGGGGGGCTAAGGAAGAGTTCACAAGCAACAAAGTCACAGCACGATTACTAAGTTCACACAAACAGAGCGATTCAGAGAGTTACAGAGAGTTTTCACCGAAGGGTTGGAGAGGATCGGATTAGTTCGTCGCGGCAGCAGAGGAAGCAGAGGCGGGAGGCTAAGGAAGATACAGACGAAGTAGAAGCAAGGAAGTAGATAGGGACAGATACGGATCAAGGGCTTCTTCTTTCCTCTCGTTCCTCTCGGATCGTCTTCGCCATGCTTCTCCAAAGTTCTTCCTAGTTCTTCGGTTCTTGATCTGGGTGGAGTGGTTGGTTGGGTCTTGGATCTGGTGGATGCGGTGGAGTGGTTCTCCTGGATGCGGGCTCTCTTCTTCTTGGACAAGGAAGCCGCTTTATAGGCGCTGCGGAAGTGGCGAGGGCCACGGTCGATGGCGTGGTTGGTGGTGAGGCGGGAACTTCCGCCGTCGCTTTTCAGCTTTTTGCCCGGACGCACATGGTCTGCTCCCTACTTTATCACCTTTTTGACTCTTCTGGTTTCTTCTCCTCCAAGTTGATCGATTCCCTCCTTGCTGATTCAAACGCGTGCGGAGCGCAAGGGAGATACGCTCGCATACTTCTCTTCTGGCTTCGAGAGGTCCTGGCTTCGAGAGGTTCTGGCTTCGAGAGGTGGCACCCTCGCGAGGCATTCATCCTCGCCAAGCGAAACCCTCGCGAGGCCTTTTTACTCGCGAAGCAAAACCCTTGCGAGGCCTTTTTCCTCGCGAAGCGTCAAGTCCTCTGGAGGCGTCTTCTAAGCAACAAATTGAGTTGGAGATGAAGAAATATGTGCCTTGGCGCACTGATCTGCAAAGAGTGGATAACTGATATAAAAAGCATTTAAAACCTTGACTGAACTTCTCAAATATGAGCAGATTTAGGGTTTTGGATGTCGAAAAGATGTGCATAATTCAGAGTGATCAATCCCCCAGACCCAAACCTTTGCTTGTCCCCAAGTAAAGCAGATATGATGAAAACAGTGCTCAACTTCTGCATACACAGCAGTTCATACATATTGGATTCAAAGCAGTTTCTGCATACTTGGTTGCAATCTCTAGTGCAGAGTCAAGTTTCAATTAACAACTTTTATATTTGTCTCAGTTCAGATACTTTTCGATTACCTAGATAAGACATTTGGCAGGGAAATCAAATGAAGTGATCCATGAAATAGCCATGAGGGTTAAGTGAATGCAAAGTCAGTGCTTCACCTACTACCGTTCCCGAGAACATAGTAGGCTAATGCAAAAATTAAAGATGGGTTAGGATCATTGTTACTTATCAGATTCTTTCAGTTAGTGCTTCACAGGTTACAATCCCGAGATTATAACTGCTAATGCAAAATTTTGCTTTCAAATTACTATCAGGAACTTCAGGTTAGTGCTTCACAGGTTACAATCCCGAGATCATAACTGCTAATGCAAAATTTTGCTTTCAAATTACTTGCTTCAAATTAGTTTCACTGTTAGTGCTTCACATACCACCATCCCGAGATACTGGTAGCTAATGCAGAAATGCAGTTAAAACATGGCTCTTCGAGGATCAGCTTATGCAATTTCAGAGCCACTTGCATTATGAAGGTATTCCAACAGATCTGAGCAGAGACATATATGAACTCTGTTTTGATACATGTCTCTAACACAAGAGTTTGCAAGCATTATAGATAGAAGCACTGCAAGATTCTCAATAGCGGGAAAGATTGTTTAGGCAAAATTAAGCACTCCAAGAAACTTTTACTCGACAAGCAACTTCGAAAATATAGCCAAAAATAAATAGAAAATTTGTAATCATGGCATAGCAATGATATTTATGGTGTAACAGGATTTGTTAATTGGAATGTGTTCACCTGGTTTAAGGGTCGAATCCTCGAGAAGTCTTCCTCGCGAAGCAAAAACCCTCGCGAAGCTTTCTCTTGAAGCAGAATCCCTCGAAAGGCCTTTTTCCTCTCGAAGCGACCTTCTACTCCTTGCTTGCAGGGATCTCTGCCAACCCACTTCACTCTCTTTTATTCAACGATCTGAAAATCAAAACATCAAACAAAAAGGAAAAGGAACACACAAAACAAAAATAACTCTTGAAGGGAAATAATATATAAAAAGGATATCAGGCTGCCTCCCGATGAGCGCTTGTTTAAGGTCACGAGCCTGACCGTAGCTTATTCTCACTGCTTCACAGCTTCAGAGGATGCATTGGGTACATCCTCTGACTCGTCATTCTCACTTTCTTCGGGATCTTCAATGTCAATCTTCTCTCCTGCTAGGTAATGCTTCAGTCTCTGACCATTTACTTTGAAGGTACCTGCTAATGGGGTCTGGACTTCGAAAGCACCATTTCCCAAGTCCTTCTTCACTATGCAAGGACCAAACCATCTTGACTTGAATTTTCCAGCAAACAAATGCAACTTGGAGTCATACACCAATACTTGCTGTCCAATGATGAACTCCTTCCTGAGGATATGTTTGTCATGCCATTTCTTGTTCTTCTCCTTGTAAATCTTGGAACTCTCATATGCATCATGCCTCAGCTCTTCAAGCTCACACATCTGAAGTTTCCTTGCACTACCAGCTTTCTTCATGTCGAGGTTTAGTTTTCTGATAGCCCAATGAGCTCTGTGCTCTAACTCGATAGGCAAATGGCATGCTTTACCATATACAAGCCTGAAGGGTGACATTCCAATAGGTGTCTTGTATCCAGTTCTGTATGCCCACAAGGTATCAGGCAATTTCAGGGACCAATCTGCTCTGGACTTGGACACAACTTTTTCAAGGATCTGCTTAATTTCTCTATTGGATAACTCAACTTGTCCATTGGCTTGAGGATGGTAGGGTGTAGTAACTCTGTGATTCTTCACACCATACTTGCTCAACAGCTTCTCTAGCTGTTCATTGTTGAAGTGGGCTCCTCCATCACTGATCACAACTCTGGGAACTCCAAATCTGGGGAAAATTACAGTTTTGAACAGCTTGCAGACTGACTTGGAATCTGCACTGACAGTTGGTACCGCTTCAACCCATTTGGACACATAATCCACTACTACAAGGATATATTTGAAGCCTCGAGAGGAAGGTAAAGGTCCAACAAAATCAACACCACATACATCAAACAGTTCAACTTCAAGAATGCCTTGCTGAGGCATTTCATTCCTTCTCGAGATTTTCCCAGTTCTCTGGCAGGGATCACACTGCTTGACAAAATCATGAACATCTTTGAATAGGCTGGGCCAATAAAATCCAGCTTGAAGGATCTTTGCTTGCGTTTTCATTACTCTAGCATGGCCTCCATACTGTGGGGACCCCAGACTAGCCGTCCGAAATACCCTTGTGCCTACATCAGCGATCCCCAGATCAGTGTGTCGCTGAGCACAATCAAACTGGTAATCAAGGAACATCCATAATTACCGAAGGAATATACTTACTTGATTGAAGTCATACTCTTCAATAGGTACTTGCAGCGGAAAATCACCAAACAACGTGGAGCCCAAGTCCTTCGCCTTAACCCTACAGGCAACTGACTGGGAAGCGCCCTAGTTCGCATTGACGTCATTTCTGTCACCTTCTTCAAGCTGCTCCTCTTTAAAATCTGGCTAAGACAATAGCCAGGGACGAAACCAATATGAGTACATTTGATTGTACTCGCAAACTACTCCCCCGAATGAGCATGCACTACACTTTTTATAGTTTTGAGTAAAACTTCGTTTGCTTTGAAAACTCTATCCTTATTGAAAAGAGAATGATAGACTTTTGTTTAAATAAAATTTTGTCTGAAAACTCTATAACTTTTGTTGAAGAAAACAAGAGAAATTTTATAACTTTTCATAACCTTTGTATATTTTTCAAAACATCTATAGCCTTTGTTAAAAGAAAAGAAGGCTTTTCGATCTTTTTCCCATAAATCGGTTTTTTGGTAAGAAATCTATTTTAAAACGTTTTTCCCGAAAGTAGATATTTGTTGAAAAAGGTAAGAAGTCCTTTTTTTTAAATGTTTTTCTCAGAAAATCACCATTTTGTTTATTTCTCCAAAACTCCTCCTTTTTCAACCATGACCTTCATGGTCATTCAATCCCAGCAACCTCATGCCCGCCCACTGGCATAGTTGCATAGAACATCCTCCACTTCATTGTCTCATTCAATTCTCAAATCTTTTCCAAAAGTTGCACATAGGCCTAGGACAGCCTCCCAACTGTCCATATCCGAGGACTCGGCTATTCGAATAGTTTTACCCTCTGCAGAGGTAGCACGCTTTACCCACACCCATCCAGTAACTCATCGTGTCTGCCACGTCCCGCCATACAAGGTGTATGCGAAGTTGAGCCACCGACCATAGCCTGTCCTTTGCTCATGCTAGTATAGGACCCTACCGCTACGAAATCACCATTCCCTCCACACCTAGTACAGGATCCTTCGTCAAGGAACCTAGATGTGAGGACTCGTAGCTCTATCCGGTGACCCAAAGGTGGACCTTCAATCCCTCAATCCATCAGATTGCCGGGACCCGGGTCAGGGGGTAGGTCGCCATGACCATCCCCTCATGGAACGAGGGCATCCTCGTTGTTGAGGCATCCAGTACTAGCAGGAGCAAATTATATGACTACGCCCTTTCCCATATGTGGGTAGATGTGGTCGCACAGGTTATTGGCTGGTCGTCATAGTACTAGGACACAATGTGCATTTTTCATAAACATCACCATTCGCCACTTCTCCATTTTCACACCAACATCGTGGCATTCCATAACCACAAAAGTATTTTCAAAGGAGTTTTGAGTAAACAATATTTTTCTTTTCCCATCCTATAGTTTGAAAAAGAATTTTTCCACCCAATACCTCCATATAGGGTGTTAGAATAATATATTTGTATTTTGGAAAAGGGTTTTCAAAATAATAGCTTTAGTGGCAAAAACCACTTAAGTCATTTATGCTTTGTATAGGTAAAACATGTAAATCAAAATAGACGTATATAAATGCAAGCTCAGAGAAGTAGCTTGCCTGTTTTCAGCCTAATGTCCCTGGACTTGATACTCTTGATCAAAGAAATAAACTCTGATTCTTCTCCAATAAATCCTTTCCAATATCACCCAGGTAGCGTTTATATCTAGCGTCGCAAAAGGGAAAGAACACAATCAACACACAGTAGGACACTCCAACAACAACATCAAGCAACAGTTCAAACAACAATCATGAGAGAAGATTATTATTTAACAAACAAGTTTGGCAATCACCAACACTACTCATGTTTCAAGATTATGATTAAAGTTGTGATTAAGCATCTTTATTTAAACAGGAAATACTTCACACAAAAGTTAAGTTACCAATTGATCTCTGTAATTAAAAACATTCTACCAAGCTAAGGTAGAGACATTAACCTGATACTCAAGCTAGTACTCAACTTGAATATAACCAAGCTTAACGAGCAAGGCCATTTTATTAACCACACAAAATAACTTACTCATCAAAATAAACAAGCAATACATACCATTACTAAACTACTCAATCAAGCATCACAACCAATCTCATGCATCACACATAGCTACTGCACTCACAAGGCAACACAATTTGATTTCAATTTAATTGAATTAGCTATTATTTAATTGTGTCATAATTATGGCAGAAACTAGGGTTTCATGTTTAATTGCATAACTTAAGTTCTGTTGATCACGAAAATATGAACTAAAATTCTACTGATAGCTACTGATGTGTAGAAGACAACCCAATTGGATTTAATTCAATTGAGGTTATTAAACTCTCTATATAAATGTTTTTATCCAGAAGGTTAGTTTTCTTGTTTTTGCTACACTCAAGTTAATTTTATTCAAAAATTAAATCCTCTCAGGGATAACTAATATTGCTTAAATGTGAGCTGACAAAATTGGTTTGACCTCATTTGGATTAATAGAGTATCAGAAACAAACAAGTTTAGCCTTTATACCTTCTGTGCCATTTTGAATATCATTATTTATTTATTAATCTAAATGGCGTGAAACCACTTTAGTGAGTTAGATAATTTCATAAGCTTTCCAGAACATTTTCATTTGCTATTTTTAGATTCCTAGATCTCGAGATATTAATTTCCAAAGTCTTAATCAATTTTCTGACAGAAGATTCACCTTTTTAAGTTTAACAACTAACTGCTTTGATAATTTCCTACTGACTTAACCACAACATCAAATGGAATCAAACCAGTGGCATTTGGCAGATTAGTTGATGTACTTTTGATACCATTTTAGTTTGGTAATTTTGGATAAACCAAATACTAGGAAGCATCTCCCAAAGATGGTACCAAAAAATCTTTCTGAGTTTTCAGTTAAAACTAACACATTTGTCATTTTTATTTCAAATGGGAGACTTGTCCAACAAGGATCATGGCCTGCATCTATGTGAAGATGGCATGTTATAATAGCTACAAAATTTTAGTTTGCTATTTTTAGGCCTCTGGTTAAATAGTAATTTGCATGGGAAGTTGGCTGTCTCTGTTATTTCATGTGGTGGATTAAACTGATTAGCTATCTTCCTCTGATTATATCTTTTATACAGATTTTATTTTCGGGTTCACAACAATTGTTCATGGCAGTACACTAACCATAGTAACATGTTATGCCAAGAAAAACTCATAATTAAATCTAGGTGAATTAATACTAAGAGTTCAAAACAGAACCTTTTATCTGTTTTCAGAAGTTTCTGAAAACAGACAGAACATAGCTACTTTGCCTAATTATTCGAGGATGCTAAACTAGTTATTTTGGAAAACTAAAAGTTGAATCTGAATCTATGAAACTAGCTCTTTCCAACCTTATGAAGTTTATAAATTTTGGTGGAGCAGATTTACCAGAGTTTGTATCCAAAGTGGGCTAATCTAATTCAGATTTCCAGACTTAGCAGTTTTTCAGAAAAACCGAATCGGGCGGGAACTAACCAGGGCCGTTGATCTCGCGATCGACGGCCCACGGCCATCATCTTCCTCCCGACGGGGCAGAGAACAGGGAGAGAGAGGGAGCGGCCGGGGAGCTACCTGCCGGCGGTGAGGGGCTGCGGGATGGCTTGGGGTCGACGGAGGGTGGTCGGCCAGCTCCCAGGTGGCGGTGGCGTCGCCGGAGATGCACCACAGCGGCGGCACGGCGTCGGCGGCCGTGCAGCTCGGAGTGGAGCTCCGGCTCCTCCTCTGCTGCTCCTGGGCGTCGAGGTGAGTGAGGGGGAGTGGGGGGTGGTGGTGTGGTGCAAGGGAGAGCCGGGGGTGGAGCTTAAATAGGCCGGGTGAGCTCGGGCAAGGGGCGGCGTGGACAAGCCGCGGGTGGCACGGGCGGCGTGTAGGCGTGCTTGGTCGGCGATGTGCAGAGCGAGGGAGGCACGGGCGCGGTGCCTACGTTAGTGGGGTGGCGTGGGCGTGCCGTGGACGGTCGGGTGCGTCTCGGGCGGGTGTGTGTCAGCCGGGGTGGCTTCGGTGCATGCGTGCCCGCAGGGTGTTCGACAGGGGTGCTGGCCGGCAGAGCTCCGGCGAATGCGGGCAGGGAAGGGGGCCCTGGTGCGAGGGGTTGGCATGGGGAGTCTCAGGGGGACCGTGGCTGCCTCCTGGACATGCTGGTTGCTGGGTTGCTGCTGGTTGGTCAAGTGGCCCGGGTGATGGCCATGTCCATGGCATGGCTGCTTAGGGCTAGGGTTTAGGGCATGGGGGTGCTAGGAGTTTGTCCAGAACGTGCAGGGGAGTTGGGTGAGCTGCTGGAAAAGTTGGGGCAGCAAGGGAGCAAGTAAGGGAGTGGCATTTGAATATAGGGTAAAAGGCACTATGTGGAATTATTTGAGACTATTTGCATTTTAATGCTAAAGAAAAAGGTGAGGTGTAAGTGTGCAAATGCTGTGGGAAATAAGCATAGGTGTTTGGGATTTTTGGTGCTATGTGGGAATTTAGTGGTTAAGTGCTTCATATCACAGTTTGTGATTTGCAAAGAATAAAGAGAGGATAGAATTTTATTTTCCAGATTTTTAGAAATATTTTTGAGAGAGGGAAAAGATAGCAGAGTAAGTGGGAGTGATTCTTAAGGTCACCACACTGAATTTTGTTTGGATATAAAACATTATTTTCTCACCTAGAGAAATTTGTGTGGCACTTGCCGCATGATTTTATGTGTTGATGTTTTTATTTTGTTTCATTTCCTTTCTTCATAATTTTACTTAGCAAACACACACATCAAAACACAACAATATTCAGTTCACAACCATGACCACACAATTCAAACCACATGAATTAATCATACCACCATTTCCATAATTGACAATACTATCTTAAAAAAAATGAACACACTCAATCATGACAAGATGATGTTTAAGAAATGTCTCAACTCATAGCTTAATTGTTTTCAAAAAGGTTTGAGAAAGGAAATATGTGGGGTAGTATATTTCCCACTAGTGTTGTTTTCAAATGGAGTGGAAATCAGAGTTTATAAAATGGGAGTTGCATACACATGCAAAATATCAAGGTTGATAATTAGATAGGAGATAACGTATAGATCTCCATATTTTTGGGAACACATAGTTTTGGAATTACTTTTACTTTCTTAACTAATGGGTATTTTATTTGCTGAAATCAAACATCATTGAAATAGACTTTGGCCAAAATAAGATTGCAAAAGATATATGGAATATACCCTTGTCATAACATGAGCACCAAGTTTAATATATTTTTACTTGGGTTGGGTTCTTCGATTAATACTTACTAATCAAACAAGCATAAACATCAAGTCACACAAGGTCAAACAGAACAATATAAAGGAAAACACAATCAGTAGTGAAGTATTTCAAAAAAGTTTTTGTTGGTTCTGAATTTTGGGTCTTGTTAATTCTTATTATAAATTTGGGATGTTACACATACATGCCAGAATGACATTGGAACATCACATCATGAGTTTCTTCAGAGGGCACACATCTCCTCACTATACCATCTGCACAATGCTTGTAGAGGAATGGTTCATCCCAGTAATAGCTCTTAGCTTCATGCAGGAATTTCTTTTTCTGTTGGTAGGACAAATCAGCTGGCATGATTTTACACTCTAGGTAATTCACAATGTCGGCATACCATGGAGTCTTGGCTTCTCGCGAGACGTCGACCCTCGCGAGGCATTCCTCGCGAAGCATTTCCTCGCGAAGCACATCTCGCGAAGCATCTCCTCGCGAAGCATGAAGAGTTAGATCGTCCTGTGGTCTCCCTCGCGAGGCTTCAAGGAGCCCTCGTGAGGCATTTACTCCCATCAGTTGCTCTCCAGGGATGATGTCTTCTATTTTTCTAGTTTCAGAGCAACTTATTCTTGACAAATGATCGGCTACCACATTCTCAGAGCCTTTCTTATCCTTGATCTCAATATCAAACTCTTGGAGCAGGAGAATCCATCTGATTAGCATTGGCTTGGCATCCTTCGTGCTGACAAGATATCTTATTGCTGCATGATCAGTGAAGACAGTACATTTTTGCCCAACTAGATAAGGTCTGAACTTGTCAAATGCGAATACCACGGCAAGCAATTCTTTTTCGGTAGTGGAGTAGTTGATCTGAGCATCATCTAGAGTTTTGCTGGCATAGTGGATCACATGTTGAGCTTTGCCTTGTTTCTGGCCCAGAACTGCTCCAACTGCAAAATCACTTGCATCACACATCAACTCAAAGGGTAGGATCCAATCTGGGGGCTGCACAATTGGAGCAGAAATAAGAGCTTGTTTTAACTTGTTGAATGCTTGCATACATGCTTCATCAAACACAAACTTGACATCTTGATTTAGCAGTCTTGTGAGTGGCTTTGCAATTAAGGAGAAGTCCTTAATGAATCTTCTATAAAAACCAGCATGGCCTAGGAAACTCTGTATTCCCTTTACATTTTCAGGGGGTGGTAACATAGCAATCACATAAACTTTTGATTTATCCACTTCAATGCCTCTAGAGGATATCAGGTGTCCAAGCACAATGCCTTCAGTGACTAAGAAGTGGCACTTCTCCCAGTTCAATATCAAGTTCTGCTCTGAGCATCTATGCAGGACTGCTGTCAGGTTCTTCGAGCACACTACAAGAAATATGCTCGTTAACGACCCTCCATTTTGGTCACTAGAAGGTCATTATTTTTCATTTATGACCTTTTTATGACCAAAAACCGATGGTCACATACCGAGCGTCTTAAATGATCCATAATGACCTTTTTAGTGGATTGGTCATAACCGTTTATGACCAAATCAGAGGGTCATAATTCTATGACCAATCATTTTGGTCATTGGTTGTCTGACCAGTCCATGTCAGATCCTACGTGGCCAATCCTACGTGGCCAAATTGTGACTAAATTAGAAAGTCATAGAACAGAATCAGCCCAATCCACAGTAGTCATCTACATGGGCCAAGCCCAGCAGTTCTGCCCATTCAGGGTTTCTTTTCTTGAATTGCTGGTCAAATTAACAGACATTTCAGCCAATTATTTTATGGGCCACGGCCTTCTTATAGTGTATATATTTCTTGGGCTGTGGCCTTTATAGAGTTCAAATAGTTGGGCACAAAGCCTCTTTGGCCTACTGCCAGCCCGAACTCAAATCAGTGGAAACAGGAATTCATTTCAAATTTAATTTGAACCCAGTAAAATTGAATTACAACATTATTCATGATCACAATATCTTTCAGTAAATATGAATTTCCAGTATTCATATAACATGTACAGCAAGCACATCCAACATTTGAATAAGTACAGCAAGTAAATATACAATAAGATCAGTATTACATCAAAATGCCCAGCAAATTCAGCATTACAGCAAGTTCATACAACATATAGGCTAGGGCTTCGAGCTTCTTCGCATTTCTTCAGCCTAGAACTCCTATAAATGAGAGGAAAAGCCTCATTAGTTGTAATTACACAAGCAGTGTTTGTATGAGTACATCTACAATTGCAAGTAGTACAACATTCACTTAAAACATCTAAAGTGATAATAGATAAATGACATGAAGTAAGAGGCATATGTTGCCAGACAGAGGCAAGTGTAGTACTTGCATGCAACACTCTAGTATGGTAAAAAATCAGGCATCAGGTCATCAAGCACATGGAGCACATGATACATGCATCAATTATATATATCCATAGGGAGCACATGCTACATGCATCAAGCATCATGTCATCTAGCATTAGAAACATATATGTTCAAGCATTAGGTCATCAAGCATTAGACAGGGGCTGCAGCTGAACATCTCGTCCGCATTAGACCATATCTGTTCAACAAGGTAAATACCTGACTTCGTGTCGAAGCAATGGATGGGGATGCATCTGAACATCTCGTCCGCATCATCGTTGACGCACTACTACCAGCTTCGGTGAGGAAGACCTAGACAGAGAGGATTTAAAATTCTATTATTAGTAGCAAACAATGCTAAAAAGGTGCTCAGAACAAGCAAAAGAAGGCAAGCTATCTAGTGATTTTCCACTTCAGAACAGAGCACACATGCATCAATTTTCTTAGAACTCCGGTTTTATTCTGATATAAACAAGCAGATCATTTAAGGGTAGGCACAACAATTTTGCATGTGCACAAAACATCAGTTTTATAAAGAAAACAGAGTAATGTAACCAGACAATGATCAACAAAAGTAACCCAAGCCTTCAAGCTGACATGTGTTAATTCAATGACCAGATTTAGCTAGTATGTTTGATTGGCGTGACAGGACAAATTCAATAGCATTGCATGTCAGGTTGAACAAAAGAAAGGATAGGACAGAGCATGGACTAGATATAACCCAACAGCAACACAATATTGTATAGCTGAGTATCAAATATAGTACAATAACAGCATTTTTTAATACATATTTTCATTAACTTAACTATTGCACTACCCATGCACTTTACAACTCTAATCTAGTACACATATATATCATTGTCACGTTTAAATAAACACATACCCCTTTGGAACCATTTCATCATCAGCATTTGGCTTGGCATCCCTCAGCTGCATCCCCACCATACCCCTTCCCAGGAACTCGGCTGAGCTCCTGGCACCAGCTCCAGCATACCTCTGTCCAGAACACATCACATTGGAAGCAATCAGCACAAAGAAATTCTTACAAATCACAAACATTGGAACAATCAAACATACTGGAAATGCAGTGCTAGAATAAAGATGTTGCTAAGATATTTTGCCCTGGGGAATATTTGGAGTAACTTAACTATTTAGTTTCTTTAGATTCATTATTGCAACTGAATGAAGTGTCATACTTGGATTCACTATTTGCATTTGCAAGAAACAAACAAGTGAATTAATCTAGGGTGTAGCATGCACCAATACAGAATGAAGTCCAAGCACTACTAATCTGTTTGCATTATTTACAATTAACAGTTCCGTCTGCATTTCACCATAATGAAGTCCAAGCACTACTGCCATCAAGCACAATTTAAAAATGTCATGAAATAAAAGCACAACATAGGTACATAAAAATGTCATGATAAATTACAGTAGAGTAAGTGTGCTATTCAGTTCACCTCCTACAACTTTCTGAACAGAGAGCAAGAGAAGTTAACATATGCAACAAGCACAAAGTGGTGAAACGCTGTAAGTGTGCTATTCAGTTCACCTCCTACAACTTTCTGAATAGAGAGCAAGAGAAGTTAACAGATGCAACAAGCACAAAGTGGTGAAACGGGTGTGGTTCCGTCTCAGTTCTAGACAAATACAAGGAAAAAAATCTTTGTTGGTCTACCAGGAAAAGAACGGACCCGGACCGCCTCCTAGCGGCAGTGAAGAAGCACAGACATGTCCTCCTGACAAGGCCGGCGGATGGATCTGGCGTTGTCGTTGCTCCTGTGAGCTACGAGCCCTAGCCTAGGTCGGAGACACAGATCTGTGCCGAGCTCCAAATCCCGTCCGTCCCGTCAACGCTCCTGTGGAGGCGACACCATGAACCCTATCACCTGCAGTCAGAATCAAAACCACGGTGTCATCAAACTACCAGACAGATCCAAACTGATCTAAATGAACGAGGAGGGGAGGAGGACAATGGGCGAGCTCGTGGTCGCAAGCGTGGACGAATGGGGGAGGGCTGCGGCGGTCTTCCGTGGAGGGAGAGATGAGTGAGGCGCACGGGCGCACGTCTTTAGTGGCGCACATAGCGTGCGAGGAGGGGAAGTGAGCGATGTGTGATTGGTTCGGGGCTTCCAGGGAGGGAGATGCCGGGGCGGGGTGAGATGGGTTCGTGGCGGTGGTGGAGTCGGAGAGCGGCGGCAGAAATGGATCTGCAGCTCGAGGGCGAGGTGGATCTGGCTCGGGTGCGGGAGAGTAGTGGTTAGGGTTAGCTGGCGATAGCGACAAGCTAACCATGGCGGCGGCGGCTAGAGTTTGGGATCTGGCGGAGGAGGGTGGGGAGAGAGAATGGGGATCGAGAGATCGAGGAGGGTGACGCGATCTCGGGAAGGGGGGGTCGAGGGAGTAGACTAGTAGAGGGTGCCGCGCCACTAGGGTTTGGGCGTGCGTTTTTTCATTTTGGCGTGCGTGGGTCTGGGTTGGGTAAGTGAGAGACGTTCGATCGGTAGGTAGGGTGTGGATGGCTCAGATCAGCTACAATAGAGTGATCCGTGGGAGTAGTGGTTCTGCGTTCTGATTGGATCAAGAGAGGTGCCATTTAAAATCAATTTTGACCGCATTTCAAAATCGGTATAATATATTTAATAATCAAATAAAATGGAAAACTTGCGAATTGTGTTAAACTATCTATTTTATCAGATATATACCAATATTTTCTCAAAATTCAACCCCTCACTAAGAATAGTCTTGTCGTTAGTTTTGAGCGTAATGTGTCATTATATGTGACTCAGTTTTGAGAAAAATAATAAACTTACAAAAATAGGTCGTGAAAAAGCGTTCTCAGAAATTAGCTACCATGTACGAAGATTTATGGCTTTCACGCCAAATGACGAATGTTATGCCCAGATTCAAGGCATAGTTTATTAAAATGATCCCATATTGTGCATAGGGGTGCATCTTGTAATGGAGAACAAGGTTGGCGAAGAAACTTATCATTTTCTTAACACAAAAGAATCAGTTTTCATTTTTCGAGAGCAAAAAATAGGTTGATTTGTGTAGCACCTACCAAAACTATGTTGCAAATTTGAAGCAAACGAATTTCTAAAAATATTAGACTATCTGGTATGTACAAATAACCAAATGGTTGTGTTTCAAGAAGTTTTCATCTACCTCTCGTAAAAAGACAAATTTGTGTCGATTCAGTTGGAACCGGGTAAAATTTAAACTACATGTGTTTCGTAGATTGCTCATGATTTTTTGTAAAAATCATATTTAGGTACGCAGGTATCTATTATATCATAGATCCACCAAGAGTTGCGTAAGATTCAACACCTAACTAAGAACGGTCATGTCGTCAATTTTGAGCGCATTTTGAAATCGGCATAAAGATTTCAAAACAAATAAAAAATTAGAGATCCTTCGCAATGTGTCATTATATGTGACCTATTTTTGAGGAAAAATTATAAACTTAGAATACGGAAAATATCGTGAAAAAATGTTCTCAGAAATGAGCTACTATGTACGAAGATCCATGTCTTTCACGCCAAATGACGAATGTTATGTCCATATTCATGGCATAGTTTGTTAAAATGGTCCCATATTATGCACAGGGGTGCATATTGTAATGGAGAAAAAGGTTTGCGAAGAAAGTTTTCATTGTCGTTACACGAAAAAATCAGTTTTCATTTTTCGAGTGCAAAAAATAGCTTGTTTTGTGAAGCACCTACCAAAACTATGTTGCAAATCTGAAGCAAACGAATTTCTAAAAATATTAGATCATATGTTATATACAAATAACCAAATGGTTGTGTTCCAAGAGGTTTTCATCTACCTCTCGTAAAAAAGACAATTTTTTGCCGATTCAGTTGGAACCGGGTAAAATTTGAACTACGTGTGCTTCGTAGATTGCTTATGATTTTTTGTAAAAATCATTTTTAGGTACGCAAGTATCTATTTTATCAGGGATACACCAAGAGTTTTGCAAGATTCAACACCTACCTAAGAATGGCCATGTCGTCAATTTTGAGCGCATTTTGAAATCACCATAAAGAATTAAAAAAATCAAAATAATAGAAATCCTTCGCAATGTGTCATTATATGTGACCTAGTTTTGAGGAAACATAATAAACTTGGAATACGGCAAATATCTTGAAAAAGTGTTCTCAGAAATGAGCTACCATGAACGAAGATTCATGACTTTCACGCCAAATGACGAATGTTATGATGAATTCATGGCATAGTTTGTTTAAATATGTCCATATTATACACAAGCGTGCATCTTGGAATGGACAACAATGTTGCCGATGAAAGTTTACATTTTCGTTACACAAAAAAATCATTTCTCATTTTCCGAGTGCCGAAAATGGGTTGTTTTGTGAAGCAACTACCAAAAATATGTTACAAATTTGAACCACAGCAATTTATAAAAATATTAGACCATATGTAATGCACAAATAACCAAATATTTGTGTTTCGAAAGGTATCTATACACCTCTCATAAAAAAGACAAATTCATGCCGATTCGATTGGAACATGGTCAAATTTGAACTACAGCTGCCTCCTAGTTTACTCGTGATTTTTTGAAAAAACCATTTTTAGGTGCACAACTATCTATTTTATCAGAGATAATCCAATAGTTTCGCAAGATTCAACCCCTAGCTAAGAATGGTCGTGTCGTCAATTTTGACCGCATTTGAAATCGGCATAAAGAATTCAAAAAAAATCAAAATAATGGAAATCCTTCGCACTGTGTCATTATGTGCGACCTAGTTTTGAGGAAAAATAAGAAACTTGCAATACAGCAAATATCTTGAAAAAGTGTTGTCAGAAATGAGCTACCATGAACGAAGATTCATGACTTTCAGGCCAAATGACGAATGTTATGATGACATTCATGGTATAGTTTGTTTAAATATGTCCATATTATACACAAGCGTGCATCTTGAAATGGAGAACAATGTTGCCGAAGAAAGTTTTTATTTCTGAGAAGGGTTTTTTGGAAAAACTTCCATATCCCACGTTTGTTATTTTTCCTAGGCGGTAGGTCACGTAAAAGGATGCCACGTGAAATATTTTGGCACGTAATAATTTCAATATTCAAAAATGACATAAAGATGATAAACAACCCTTTTGCATTATTTGAATATTTAAAATTTTAAATTGTAGGGGAGATGGTTTACAAGTTTTTAATATAGATAATTTAGTTTACAAAAAACTTCAAAAAAGGTTTGAGTAGATTTTGTTTGAATTAGAGGCACAAAGGAATTTTTTTCAAAATAGAGAAAAAGAGAGGGAAAAAACATGGACAAACCCCTGAAAGAGGCGGCCCAGCAGGCAGCCCAATAGCCACCGGGCCAACCAATAGCCACCGGGCCACCCAGGTGGGTCTCCTACAGGTTTCTTGTAACGGGCCTTGGCCCAGGACGAGCTAACGATGGTACAAAACGGATGCGTGTTATTTCCAATCACAACCGAAGCCTTGCCTTAGTGGCTGCAACATCCAGATGTCTTCGATAGGACGTGGGTTCGATCCCTCACTCCGCCATTTATTTTATTGCGTTGATTTAGTTCATCAGGACCTACCTGTCAGGTTGGTGGTGCGACCCGCATGTCAATTTCTGGGTCCTACCTGTTTGGTCTGTGTACGGGACCCACATGTCAGGTTGATGGGGCCTACCTGTCATTTCGGATGTGGGACCTGCATGTCAATTTGGTGGGGCCTACTTGTCTTGTCGGTGGTGGTGGGTCCCACATGTCAGTTTCGTGGGCCCCACGTCTGTTGTGCCATGTCAATTCGTGGGTCCTACCTATCAGGTCGGTGTATGGGACCCGCATGTCATTTCAACACATCACAAATTAGGGAGTATGACCATTTAATTGGTCATAACCGGCTAGAAGAAAGTTCGTATGCTAGTGCTGTCTGTATTATGACCAATTCGTGTAAAAAGACTATGACCTTTCTGACAAAATTGGTCATTATATTTTCGGGTCTGAACCCTCCAAAACAGCCTACGACCAATTGGTTCGAAATGGTCATAGATCCATGACCAATTCTTCGAGAGTCATTATGAGAAAGTCATAAATCAACACATTTCTTGTAGTGGCAGGTGACAAAATCTTTTCCATAGACAGTGAAATCATCCATGAAAACTTCCATAATTTTCTCAATATAGTCAGAGAATATTGACGTCATGCACCTCTGGAAGGTTCCCGGGGTAGTACACAAACCAAATGTCAATCTTTTGTATACAAATGTTCCATATGGACATGTGAATGTAGTTTTTTCTTGATCTGCTGGATGGATGGGAATCTGAAGAAATCCAGAGTATCCATCAAGGTAACAATAAAATTCTTGCCCTGCTAACCTCTCCAACATCTGGTCCATAAATGGCAAAGGGAAATGATCCTTCCTAGTTGCCTTGTTCAATTTCCTGAAATCATTGACCATTCTCCATCCGGTAACTGGTCTTGTGGTCATCAATTTTCCTTCTTCATTTTCAACCACTGTATAGCCTCCTTTCTTGGGCACTATGTGGATAGGACTCACCCACTCGCTGTCAGAGATGGGGTATATCATGCCTGCTTGTAGGAGTTTCAGAACTTCCTTTTTTACTACTTCTTGGAGGGCAGGGTTTAATCTCCTTTGGCCTTCTCTGGAGGGGGTGCTATCCTCTTCAAGATATATTCTATGAGAGCAAACCTTCTCATCGATTCCCTTTATGTCATCAATGGAATATCCAATGACATTCTTGTATAGTCTGAGAACTGACAATAGGCTGTGCTCCTGTTCATCATCAAGTGCAGAGCTGATTATCATAGTGTGAATTTTTTCTTCCTCTAGAAACAGATACATCAGGTGAGCAGGCAACTCCTTCAACTCAACAATAGATTTATGAGACGGCTGACGAGGTTCTCTCCAAGGTTCTGCTTCCTCGAGACATCCCTCACGAGGCATTTCTCCTCGCGAAGCTTGAAGAGGCTCTCGCGAGGCATTTGGCAGGCCCTCGCGAAGCATTTCTCTTAAGGCATTTTCTGCACTTCCAGAATTTTCATTACAAAGAGTGATTCCAAACAATTCTTGAAGATTAGGACTATCAGCTGTCACAAAGACTTGCACTTCAGGCTCTTGGGGTTGCATTTCCTGCTGAGATTCAATTACACTCTTGTCGACGACATCCATGGAATGGCATTGTTCAAATATGTTAGGCAGGTGGGAGGCATGCTTCATGTTAAACTCTGCTTGTTCAGAACCAAATTGCAACTTCAGGGTTCCACCTTTCACATCAATTATGGCTCCTGCTGTTGCTAAGAAAGGTCTGCCAAGAATCATTGACTTTGAGTTGTCTTCCATTTCCAACACAATAAAATCCACTGGATAAGCAAAATTTCCAACTTAAACTGGCACATCTTCAAGAATTCCAGTTGGTTTTCTCAGTGTTCTGTCAGCAAGCTGCAGTGTCATGGAGGTGGTCTTCGGCAAGCCTAGCTGCAGCATCTGACTGGCGGCTTGGGGTAACACACTGACTGAGGAACCTAAATCACAGAGAGCTATGAAGGTTCTTTTTCCAACCACACAGGGGATACTGAAACTTCCTGGGTCTCCTAACTTTTTGGGCAAGTTGTTTTGGATAACTGCACTGCATTCTTCTGTCAAAGCAACTATCTCAGGATCTTCTATACTTCTTTTCTTGGTTATCAGGTCCTTGAAGAATTTGGCATACAGAGGGATGTGCAACACTGCATCAAGGATGGGGATTGTTATTTGCACTTCCTTCATTGTCTCTAGGAACTTGGCATACTGCTTTTCTTCCTTAGTTTTTTCCAATCTTGAAGGGAATGGGATCTTCTGAACTAAAGGCTTCTCAACCCTTGGTACTGCTGCTGGTTCTACTAGTATTACAGGCTCTTGAGGAGGATCCCTCGAGGGGCTTTCTTCTCGAGGCAAATTTTCCTCGCGAGGCATTTCTTCCTCGCGGGGCATTTTCTCCTCGCGAGGCCTCCTTGGTGGGGCTACATAGGTGACAGTTGGAGGTGTCTTCAGAATGGGTTCAGTGTTTAATCCACTTCTGGTGGTGACAGCCTCTACTGCTTCGGTAGTTGTAGTTGCACCACATTGCTTAGGGTTCTTCTCTAACTGAGCAGGTAGTTTGTTCTTTGGCTGATTTCCCTGGGTATTGGAGATTCCAGCTGTAAGCTGCTGCATTGTCTTGTAAAATAATTCAAACTGCATCTTCATTGTTTCTTGCATTCCACTGAACATTTCTTTTTGCAAACGCATCATTTCACTAATTTCAGACTGGCTACTGCTTGAAGAGGCATTTTGCTGGGTTGCTTGGTGAGGATGCTGCTGTGGCTGCTGCATATGGCCTTGAGGTCTGAAATTCTGCTGAGATGTTGAGGCATAGTTATGTGGAGCTGCTTGTGGGTAACTTTGTGGGACTGCATTCTTGTAGGACGGGTTTGGATGATGTCTCCAGGAGGGGTTGTAGCTCTGAGAAAAGGGACCTTGATTCTAAGTGTAATTCGCTTCTGCCACTTGAGATTCACTGGCACTGAAATAGGGACAGTCCTGAGGCGAATGACCTTCAATTCCACAAATCTGGCAGGGTGCTGAAACTGAACTTACTGGCACAAGGGCTTTTCCATTCTTTTCCAACATAAGCTGAGATATTTGACTGGTCAGGCTATCAAGCTTTGCTTCAAGGGCTTCTGGGCTTCCATGTTGCATAACTATTGGCTGAGGAGGCTGCATTGCTCTTTCATTTATCCAAGAGAAATTGTGTGAAGCCATGCTCTCAATCAATTCAAAAGCTTCATCCAGGGTCTTGTTCATTATACCTCCTCCAGCAGCAGAATCTACAAAGGATCTGGTCTGATCTGTTAGACCCTTGTAGAATGTCTGCAGAATTAGCCACTGTTCTTGGCCATGGTTAGGACACATTCTAATCAGGCCTTGGTACCGCTGCCAGGCATCATATAAACTCTCTCCTTGGTATTGCACAAATCTGGTAATTTTGTCTCTGCAATCGGCTGCTTTGGTGGGGGGAAAGTATTTCTCAAAGAAAGCTTGCACCAGATGTTCCCAAGTGTCCCTAGCATGAGTAGGCAAGGCATGGAACCATAACTTAGCACTACCTGACAGGGAAAAAGGGAATAGCTGCATCCTAATGGCTTCAGGAGGCACACCATTGTGCTTGAGGGTGTTACAGTACTCCAAGAAATTTCTGATATGTTCATGAGGACTCTCCAAGGCAGAACCTTTAAAGGGATTGTGCTGAACCATACTGATTAGTGATGGCTTGATCTCCCAGTTGTTTGCCTGGATGGCAGGCATTACAACATTTGTATTTGCCAACTGATCCTTGGGAATCCATAAATCTCTCAACTTTGTGGTTTAGGGGGGTTTTTGTTATCGTCTCCACAGGGATCAAAATCTATTGGTGCTTTTCCTTTCCAGAAGCTTGGCACAACGAAAAGGTGGGTTGGTGTTTTACGGATCTAGGCTAGTTCTTGCGGATCAAGCAACAGAAAATAAAAACGGTGATAGCAAAGGGGAGGCTAAGGAAGAGTGGATCGTCAAACATAACAAAAGCTCAAAACTTCAGCAAGGTGGAGGCTAAGGGAGAATCAACAAACACATAACATGAACAGCAGCAAAGGGGGGCTAAGGAAGAGTTCACAAGCAACAAAGTCACAACACGATTACTAAGGTCACACAAACAGAGCGATTCAGAGAGTTACAGAGAGTTTTCACCGAAGGGTTGGAGAGGATCGGATTAGTTCGTCGCGGCAGCAGAGGAAGCAGAGGCGGGAGGCTAAGGAAGATACAGACGAAGTAGAAGCAAGGAAGTAGACAGGGATAGATACGGATCAAGGACTTCTTCTTTCCTCTCGTTCCTCTCGGATCGTCTTCGCCATGCTTCTCCAAAGTTCTTACTAGTTCTTCGGTTCTTGATCTGGGTGGAGTGGTTGGTTGGGTCTTGGATCTGGTGGATGTGGTGGAGTGGTTCTCCTGGATGCGGGCTCTCTTCTTCTTGGACAAGGAAGCCGCTTTATAGGCGCTGCGGAAGTGGCGAGGGCCGCGGTCGATGGCGTGGTTGGTGGTGAGGCGGGAACTTCCGCCGTCGCTTTTCAGCTTTTTGCCCGGACGCACATGGTCTGCTCCCTACTTTATCACCTTTTTGACTCTTCTGGTTTCTTCTCCTCCAAGTTGATCGATTCCCTCCTTGCTGATTCAATCGCGTGCGGATCGCAAGGGAGATACGCTCGCATACTTCTCTTCTGGGTTCGAGAGGTCCTGGCTTGGAGAGGTTCTGGCTTCGAGAGGTGGCACCCTCGCGAGGCATTCATCCTCGCCAAGCGAAACCCTCGCAAGGCCTTTTTACTCGCGAAGCAAAACCCTCGCGAGGCCTTTTTCCTCGTGAAGCGTCAACTCCTCTGGAGGCGTCTTCTAAGCAACAAATTGAGTTGGAGATGAAGAAATATGTGCCTTGGCGCACTGATCTACAAAGAGTGGATAACTGATGTAAAAAGCATTTAAAACCTTGACTGAACTTCCCAAATATGAGCAGATTTAGGGTTTTGGATGTCGAAAAGATGTGCATAATTCAGAGTGATCAATCATCGGCAACGCAACACTTCGATCATGCCAAAAGCTCAGACATAGCTATCATGAATAATAGAGAGATCAAGATTGCGGAACAACTGGCACATCACAGACTCTACGACACAAAGAGATCATAGTTCAACTCATATAAGAGAAAGATACAAATGATACAAATGATCAAGCTAAATTATGTAGTCTAAACAATAAGATCCAAAATATGGCATAAGAGGCCAACAATAACATAAACCCAGCCAGCTTGTTCCGAGATGTCCCAAGCTGCCACTTGGGAACCCCAGACTACTCGTCGATGTCCACGAAGAACCCACATGTCTGCTCGGTGTCGTCCTCCTCTAAAACAATTAATAATCAACAAGGAGAGACTGAGTACGACGCACTCACAAGTTTAGTAGGGCGATATAGGCCCAATGATGACGGATGCTCTAAAGTTGTATAGTAGTTAATTTGCGTAAAGCTAGTTTTCCTTTTTGAAAGACATAAATGACTCCTGGTATAGACTACTCAGAAGGTTTTCGTAAAAGGGATAAGATAGTAAACTTTCATCTTTGGTTCTCATTGAACCATTAGTACCAGAAACATCACTCGTCACCTCCAAGGCACTCCCTCGAATCACCCTCGAGAAAATGAACCTTTTAACACACGTTGAGTTGCAACCTCTAGCTGCCAAATTTTATTAAGTTAAGGTTATCTATGATCTCGTAAATCCATTCCAAGGCATCCATAACCGCGGACACGGCTTTTTGAAAAGATTAAACCCTGCAGGAGTGTACTAATTTACCCATTGGTACCGTCCGACTCGCCTGATTAGCTCTCTTCCGGGGAAAGCTGGCAAGTGGGCGCGGTTAAACCTTTACCTCGCATGGGACTATCCAAGGATCATCTGTGGCAACAGGACAAGTTACCCAGCCTATTTCAGCCCCTGCCCCAATGACCACGTCCTAAACACCATCATACTCATTGTTTCTTTTTCCAGTCACACACCCACACGCAAATGGAAATAGCAAACTAGAGGACCCTTGGATATGCCCGCACAAGTCATTTAGTAAGTAAGGAGCCCATACCCCCACCAATGGCAGCACGCTCAAACCTTGGTTCCGAAGACAAGAACTCACACTTAGGGGCAAGAATGAGGCAAAACACCATCCCCGATGGCAACTCATCCAAGCCTTTTAAGCCAATTAATTAAGCACCAATAGTAACCACCATGTCCGAACATTCCATCAACCTCATAATAATGGAATTAAATCACTGGACCATATAGCATTTGACTAAGCATGGCTAAGCATAGCTAAGCATATATACAACAGTGATGTCTTTATCAAAGGCCAACACATCAAACCTATGGTTCGTAGGAGGGGAAGCATGTGATGGTTCTGGGGACAATGTATATCATAGGATACTCTATGTTTTGATCAAAAGCTGACATTGGAATCGAATGCAATATTATGGTGGATAAAATCATTATATAAAACAAAAGGAGGCTATATGCCAAGAAGGTTAGGTTATCTCTTGCCTTGTTGACGGGGCGGGTACTATGGCTCGTCGGGGTAGGTAGGGGAACCCTCGACTCCTGAATCTATCGATACCCAAACAATCACAGAAGAACAAATAAATAACACGAAGACAAAGTGCGATGCACAATCATGCTGACATGTCAAGTTTATGCTTTGATATCAACATATAATTTAACTAACAATATTAAATGGAGTGCCAAATAATTAGTGCAATTATTTGGAAGCAACCCCATATTTAACATAATGTCCTCATTGCTTGTAAATTATTATATTACTAAGAAGTGGATTAATTATGCATGAACATGATTAGTTAGGTATTGTTCTTATGATCGTTTTGGTACCTTATTTGTAATTTTCCAACTATCGATGAATAAATAGAGAATTAAAAGATTATTTGAATTTAATTTCTTTAATCAAATTAAGAAATAACTTCAAAGGAAAATTTGCTGTCATTATTTGATAATAGCATGGTATGATAGCATTTGGCCGGCTGATCACTTTGATATTTTAATCACCATTTTTGGTTAATTATTTAACAAGTTATGATTTTTCCCAAATTAGGTATTATTTATGCCATTTTAGCATTTAATAAATAAAGGCAAAAAAATTTACTCAAAAGAGCATGGCAATATTGCCAACAGGTAGGTATTGTTTTTCTGAACAAGTTGATATTTCATTTGCTAAAATTGGAGCAATATTTAAATAGTTATCAATTGTTTTATTTGATTTTAAATTCAAAAGGGAAAAACTTAAAACCGTGGCAGGCCGGCCTCCAAACCGGCCAGGCCGTCCCACAGGCCGGGCAGGCTCCCGAGCCTGGCGGCCTTTCAGCCGGCCCAGACCGGGCACCGGGCCGGGCTGGTACCCGAGGTATCCGGCCTCTTGGCCGGCCCAGACCGGGCTCCAGGCCGGGCGCGCTACGACGGCGTCGGCGGCGTCATGAGACGACAAGAGTGAGAGAGAGGGGAAGCAGGAGAAGCCCAAATCGGACGCGGAGCTCACCCTGGGGGTGATGCGGCGGACGGCGAGGTCGGAGAGGGGCGAACGGTGACGTGCGCGTGCTTGGACGACAGCGGCCGGATGCGGAGGATAACGGGACGGCGGCGTCGATTCGTGCGAGCCCGCGTCGTCCTTCGATCTGTTCTGCGGCTTCGTAGCAGCGGGGATTCGACGGCGAGTACGAGCTCGGTCACGACCGTGGTGGACGCGAACGGAGCTAGAGGGGAGAGCAGGGGAGGGAGCAGGTGGGGGGAGAGAGAGAGCAGAGGGCAGCGTCGGGGTCCTCCTTGACCACCAGGGAGCAGGGCAGCATGGCGCGGGGCAGCATGGCGCCAGTGGCGGGTGCGGTGGCGACGCGCGGGAGCACGCTCGCTCAGTCGCTACAACGGCTACAGGAAGAAGACGACACTTTGCGCATAACCCCCTGGCATCATTTTCTATTTTCAGTTTTAAAAATAACTCCAGCTGCTTAAGGCATTTAATTAGGGCACTTAGACAATTTCTAAAATTCTAAAAAAAATTCATATAGCCTCCCCATGTCATGAAGGAGCTCCACAAAAAAATGGTGTTGCAAAATAAATTGTTTTGAGCATCATTTATTCATAGGATTTGAATAAGGAAAATTTTAATAATTTCCAAAATCCAATTACTTGGGGTACTTAAACATTTTCAAAAATACTGAAAATGTTCATGGAGGCTCCCAATATAATAATGAGGTTCCACACATTTTTCTTTTGAATTTTTGAAAAGTTGAACTTGGTTTCAAAATAGGATTTGATTTGAACCAATTTTGGATTCTCAATTTTATCTCCTTGCTTGTTGAGAAATTTGCTTTCGACAAATAATTATAATAAGTATTCTTGGAACTTCCTGGACAATTTGGAAATTCAAGAATAATTTGGTTTTGCCATTTTGGGCAATGTATTTAGTTTGAAATTTTGGGAAGGGTTTTGCTTCCTTTGTTTTAATTTGCAAGTGTTGCTTTATTTAAAGTTAGCAATTTAAATGGATGCCATGATGCAATGTTGCAAAGCAAAATGTGAAAATTTTCCCATATTTTAGGGTACCAAACTGGGGCTGTTACAATTCTACCCCCCTTATAGGAATCTTGTCCCGAGATTCTAGAGTAGGAAGAGGAATGAGGGAAACATTGCAACATGTATCCTCCACGGTCTTCTTGATCAGACGTTGATCTAGCATGATGTGCCGATGGGGCGGAAAGAACAGGAGACAGCTAAAGGTGATAGACAAGTTTCCTCCAAGGGTTGGAGATATGAACTTTGCACAAGACCATAAGCCATTGGGGAAAACTAGGAACGACTTGACCGAACAAAGGTCGAGCCGAGGATAGGACAACCGATCACCTTGTTTAGGATCTTTGTCCAAGACTAAGACATCACTTCGAACCATCCTGATGTGTAGCTAGTAGAGATTTGGAGCACCGCGAGGAGAAAGGACATCTTTTGGACTCCACGCCTTCGACATACTAGACGCTTCCATAAGGTTAAAAGCTTGGACCCCTAGCGTGACTGATGAATTCACACAATGTCCGTGTGATTGGGCAAAACTTTGGGTTCACCTAGGAGGGAAAGATATATCACTGATCCACATTTAGATAGAGAGGTAAAACCTCATAAAAGAGCTATTGCCACGAGATAGATGGAGTAGGAGGATTGACCGAGAGAAATTTAGTAACTCCGTTGTAAGGTTCTCCTTGAGGTTCCAGATATCACACTCCGGCTTTGGAAAAGCCTTCGATCGATCATCAAGCGAAGGTCGTACTTGAAGATAAAGAAAATACCATAGGGGGAACTATTAGTATAAGTTACCCATGATACTCATGGTTAGTGGGTGATTTTTAAGGATTGAAGAGATTTCGTCAATAGACCTTCCGGTGAGGTACTTGGACCACAACACCAAACTTGTCGGGGTACAAATAAGCCTAGGTCATACCCTTGATAAACCCCAACCATCATTTCTGCTTGAGGTTCCGAGTGGGTTAGGTGTGCAGACACTTCAGACTTTAGCAGGTCTGAAGGGGGAGGTTGCGAAAGCTGACGAAAGGTGGGGTCACTAGTTGTTCTCAAGGCACGGGCCACTTTGTCAAGCTCCAGAGCAAGGGCTAGATTGTAGGTTCCAGGCGTTCACGACTAAGAAAGGAAATTGAACAAGCATGAACTCCAAGCACTAAAGCACGCTGAGTCCTGATTGGGAGACACCGGTAAGATGATGAGATTTGACAATCTCTTCTTATTTAAGAACAACTCGGCTAGTGGCATACATGACGTATTTAGAGAACTGGAGGTAACAACCTACCATCTCAACAACAATCCGTACGTGCATGACCACATTGTGATTATTTCCGGGGTGACAAGATGAACTTCACGCAGATCCACAACGACTAAAGCCACTGGTTGCGGGAGGAAACATGCTTTTCAAAGCAAAGGATGTGGTCTTGAGAGGTTCGACATAAGTCTAATTCGTTGACCGAAGGTGTGCACCTGAACGAATAGACTTAGCAGCTCCGTCAATCTAGCCTTGATAACCTAAGTGCTAATCACGCTAAGAGTGATATCCAAGTCCTTGGATTTCAAAGCAACAACATTTGCTAAGAATATCCGATTACCACCTCAATATGCATCCTCAATATTCTCGAGCCCGAGTAGCTCGGAGGTAGATGGATAAGCAAGGGTAAGAGCATCACTTCATCAAGTACGTCATGAGACTAAGCATGACCTCTTGATATAAAAGAGTGTGACACTCCAAGGTGGAACGGAACAAAAACTAGATAGGCTCTTACTCCGCAAGTTATAATACTTTGACCTGGTCCGAGAAATGGGCAAGGTACCGGAGTTTGTTTCTCCTGACATCCCGAAGTGGAATGTCTTGACGAACTACAAGAATAACATGCATCAGAACACCCCAATGCACGATAAAACGTGACTGTCAACTGACAGATAGAGGTTGGACAAAAGATTAAGAGTAAGAACGGGCTAACAACAATCCAAGATATTGCAAAAGCCCTTGTTAGCACTCTTCCGACAACTAGTGCCGAAAGGGTTTCACGAACGAGTGTTATTGGAGGAAAACTCAGACATTGACGGAAAACTGGCTAAGAGTAATCTTGTCATGATCAAGATGGTTCCCTGATAGAGAGTCTAGCTAGAGCGAGTGTCAGAGGAGAGCATTGCTGAGCAAGTCAATTACGGCTGCAACCTCAGGTTTGAAGACTAAATTCAAATTTTGCCAACCTGATGTAGGGTTTGATAATTAACATCAGGGTTCAACGGAAAAGATCTTGGTTTAAAGATCAGCTTCATGCACCGAGACTCACAATAGCATAATGCTCACAAGGGTGACAACCCTCATGAATCACTACACCAGAGCCCGAGCACAATCTGGGACCTTCGGTTCAAGATCTTGGGCTAAAGCAAAGGAATGTCTTGACGATCCGCAATACTTCCTCTCTTCGGGCTTTAGAATTCGCAGACGAGCAGAGCTAACCAGTAAACTAAAGGTAGAAGCCAACCCCGTGATCCTAAATATTAGAATTTTGCAGACGAGCAGAAGCACCGTTAAATCAAATAGAGGTAAGATAACTCAGAGATAGAGCGAATTGGGTAAGGAGTAAAAAGAATCCTAAGATGGTTTTCACAACTCATTTTTAGGATAAAAATAATTTTCACGAACACTAGACCCGACATCGACCAATAGAAAGGGTTTCCTACAGGCAGTCCCGCTCTGATACCAACTTGTAGCGCCCCAACCCCAGAACTATACAATGACGCTATGTGCAACCGGTCATGCTACACAATCGAAGGTTACTGGGGTTACCAATCCCAGGCTAAAACCTTTGGCAGGCGTGCTCGGAATGGATCATCGGCAATGCAACACTTCGATCATGCCATAAGCTCAGACATAGCTATCATGCATAATAGAGAGATCAAGACTGCGGAACAACTGGCACATCACATACTCTACGGCACAAAGAGATCATAGTTCAACTCATATAAGAGAAACATACAAATGACACAATAGGGGTCACCGACCCAAAATTACATCAAGCAGAAGCCAAATTATGTTGTCTAAACAACAAGATCCAAAATATGGCCTAAGAGGCCTACAATAGCATAAACCCGGCCAGCTTGTTCCGAGACGGCCCAAGCTGCCACCTGGGAACCCAGACTACTCGTCGATGTCCACGAAGAACCCACCTGTCTGCTCGGTGTCGTCCTCCTCTAAAACAATTAATAATCAACAAGGAGAGACTGAGTACGACATACTCGCAAGTTTAGTAGGGCGATATAGGCCCAATGATGACGGAGGCTCTAAAGATGTATAGTAGTTAATTTGCATAAAGCTAGTTTTCCTTTTTGAAAGACATAAATGACTCCTGGCATCGACTACTCAGAAGTTTTTCGTAAAAGGGATAAGATAGTAAACTTTCATCTTTGGTTCTCATCAAACCATTAGTACCAGAAACATCACTCGTCACCTCCAAGGCACTCCCTCGAATCACCCTCGAGGAAATGAACCTTTTAACACACGTTGAGTTGCAACCTCTAGCTGCCAAATTTTATTAAGTTAAGGTTATCTATGATCTCGTAAATCCATTCTCAAGGCGTCCATAACCGCGGACACGGCTTTTCGAAAAGATTAAATCCTGCAGGGGTGTACTAATTTACCCATTGGAACCGTCCGGCTCGCCTGATTAGCTCTCTTCCGGGGAAAGCTGGCAAGTCGGCGCGGTTAAACCTTTACCTCGCATGGGACTATCCAAGGATCATTTGTGGCGACAGAACAAGTTTACCCAGCCTATTTCAGCCCCTGCCCCCATCGCCACGTCCTAAACACCATCATACTCATCGTTTCTTTTTCCACTCACACACCCACACGCAAATGGAAATAGCAAACTAGAGGACCCTTGGGTACGCCCGCACAAGTTATTCAGTTAGTAAGGAGCCCATATCCCCACCAATGGCAGCACGCTGAAACCTTGGTTCCGAAGACAAGAACTCACACTTAGGGGCAAGAATGAGGCAAAATACCATCCCCGATGGCAACTCATCCAAGCCTTTTAAGCCAATTAATTAAGCACCAACTGTAACCACCATGTCCGAACATTCCATCAACATCATAATCATGGAATTAAATCACCGGACCATATAGCATTTGACTAAGCATGGCTAAGCATATCTAAGCATATAAACAACAGTGATGTCTTTATCAAAGGCCAACACATCAAACCTATGGTTCATAGGAGGGGAAGCATGTGATGGTTCAGGGGACAATGCATATCATAGGATACTCTATGTTTTGATCAAAAGCTGACATTGGAATCGAATGCAATATTATCGCGGATAAAATAATTGTATAAAACAAAAGGAGGCTATGTGCCAAGAAGGTTAGGTTATCTCTTGCCTTGTTGACGGGGCGTGTAGTACGGCTCGTCGAGGTAGGTAGAGGAACCCTCGACTCCTGAATCTATCAATACCCAAACAATCACAGAAGAACAAATAAATAACATGAAGACAAAGTGCGATGCACAATCATGATGACATGTCAAGTTTATGCTTTGATATCAACATATAATTTAACTAACAATATTAAATGGAGTGCCAAATAATTAGTGCAATTATTTGGAAGCAACCCCATATTTAACTTAATGTCCTCATTGCTTATAAATTATTATATTACTAAGAAGTGGATTAATTATGCATGAACATGACATGATTAGTTTGGTATTGTTCTTATGATCGATTTGGTACCTTATTTGTAATTTTCCAACTATCGATGAATAAATAGAGAATTAAATGATTATTTGAATTTAATTCCTTTAATCAAATTAAGAAATAACTTCAAAGGAAAATTTGTTGTCATAATTTGATAATAGCATGGTTTGATACCATTTGGCCTGCTGATCACTTTGATATTTTAATCACCATTTTGGTTTATTATTTAACAAGTTATGATTTTTCCCAAATTAGGTATTATTTATGTCATTTTAGCATTTAATAAATAAAGGCAAAATATTTCACTCAAAAGAGCATGGCAATATTACCAACAGGTAGGTATTTTTTTTCTAAACAAGTTGATATTTTATTTGCTAAAATTGGAGCAATATTTAAATAGTTATCAATTGTTTTATTTGATTTTAAATTCAAAAGGGAAAAACTTAAAACCCTGGCAGGCCGGCCTCCAAACCGGCCATGCCGACCCATAGGCCGGGCAAGCTCCCGAGCCACCCGAGGCATCCGGCCTCTTGGCCGGCCCAGACCGGGCTCCAGGCCGGGCGCGCTACGACGGCGTCGACGGCGAGACGACGAGAGGGGGAGAGAGGGGAAGCAGGAGAAGCCCAAATCAGATGCAGAGCTCACCTTGGGGGTGACGCGGCGGACGGCGAGGCCGGAGAGGGGCGAACGGCGACGTGAGCGTGCTTGGACGGCGGCGGCCGGATGCAGAGGAGAACAGGACGGCGGCGTCGATTCGTGCGAGCCCGCGTCGATTCCTTCAGTGTAGATGGAGAGGAGGTCACGGCAGAGAAGATGCCCCTCTTCGATCTGTTCTGCGGCTTCGTAGCGGCGGGGATTCGACGAAGAGTACGAGCTCGGTCATGGCTGTGGTGGACACAAACGGAGCGAGAGGGGGAGAGCAGGGGAGGGAGCAGGTGAGGGAAGAGAGAGAGAGAGAGCAGAGGGCAGCGTCGGGGTCAGTGGCGGGTGCGGCATGGCATGGCGCGGGGCGGCATGGCGCCAGTGGCGGGTGCGATGGCGACGCGCGGGAGCATGCTCGCTCGGTCGCTATAGCGGCTACAGGAAGAAGACGACACTTTGCGCATAACCCCCTGACATCATTTTCTATTTTCAGTTTTAAAAAATAACTCCAGCTGCTTAAGGCATTTAATTAGGGCACTTACACAATTTCTAAAATTCAAAAAAAAATCATATAGCCTCCCCATGTCATGAAGGAGCTCCACAAAAAAATGGTGTTGCAAAATAAATTGTTTTGAGCATCATTTATTCATAGGATTTGAATAAGGCAAATTTTAATAATTTCCAAAATCCAATTACTTGGGGTACTTAAACATTTTCAAAAATAGTGAAAATGTTCATGGAGGCTCCCAAGATAATAATGAGGTTCCCCATATTTTTCTTTTGAATTTTTTAAAAGTTGAACTTGGTTTCAAAAATAGGATTTGATTTGAACCAATTTTGGATTCTCAATTTTATCTCCTTGCTTGTTGAGAAATTTGATTTTGACAAATAAATATAACAAGTATTCTTGGAACTTCCTATGCAATTTGGAAATTCAAGAATAATTTGGTTTTGCCATTTTGGGCAATGCATTTAGTTTGAAATTTTGGGAAGGGTTTTGCTTCCTTTGTTTTAATTTCCAAGTGTTGCTTTATTTAAAGTTAGCAATTTAAATGGATGCCATGATGCAATGTTGCAAAGCAAAAAGTGAAAATTTGGCCCATATGTTAGGGTACCATACTGGGGTTGTTACAGATATCTAGCACATAATCCTTTTCTTCCCCTCTGAACATTTGCTGTATAATTGGGTTTAAGTTAACAAACCTTTGCTCAAGACGATTCACCAAACAAGATGTCAGATTTGGGGTTCCAATGTACCCTCGTTCTTCTACGGGGGCTGAGAGCGAACCTAACAATGATCTTCGAAGGACAGGGTCAGGCGAGCGAAATGGTGACCTGGCAGTTTACCCAGGTTCAGGCCACCATGGTCGGTGTAAAACCCTACTCTTGCTTGTCTGGTAGAATTGCTTGGTGAGGTTACAAGGAGTGTCCCTTAGGGCTTGGGATTGATCGAATCGGGGGTTTCTCTAAGGTAGCAGTACTACGCTATTTATAGTGGCCAGGGCCTCTTCCCGTTGGCGGGAAGGGCAACCACAAGTGGCCAAAGAGCAAAGGTGGGGAGACAGTGCCCCGGCAGCGTTCTTGCGGCGGGACCCCGTCCTTAGCACCAAAGTGGCTAAAGACATCGGACAAAGCCACCGTCCAAATGTGTACAGTGCATGATGATGACGTCGCTCTTTAGGGCTTGTCTCCCGACAGGCGCCTCTTTGTCCCGAAGGACTAGTCTTGTCATCTCGGTCTTCGAACTTGGTCCGGTCCTGTCCTGGGCGCAGAGTCTCGGTCGTCATCCTGCGCCAGTCATGACGCGGGATCGGGCGGCTGGCGCACTTGACAAGGAAGCTTCCGCGTTGCTTCCCCGGGCGAGATAGAAGCCTCATGAGGCAGTCCTCGCGAGGCACCCCTAGGGCCCCTCGTGAGGGGCTCTCAGGCTTCTGGTCCTTGGCGAGGTTGTAGACGCGGCTTCAGCTTCAGGAAAATATCTGGCGTGGGCGGAGCAGCTGACGGCCGGGACAGGCTACCCTGGAAGCCATGGTCTCGAAAGTAGCCCCCGGGCCCTTGCCTTGAATGCTTCGGTCATGGGAGTGGAGGTGGCGGGATCCAGGCGACGAAGACGGGACGGCGGAGATGTAGAGGCAGGCACCCAAAAAGATGTCATGCCCCGCCTCGCCACGTGTCTCTCTCCTTCACCGCGCACCTCGGCGCAACTCCCAGGAAAGCGTGTGGGCGGAAAACAGAACTGCCCGCTTGGCCTTGATAAAAGGGGAAGGAACCACAATGGTCCCCCGATCCATCTCTGCTTCTGCTTCTTCTTCCTTGCGCGTCTCCGAGCATAGCGACCATGTCCCCCAAAAAGGTTTCCTCTTCAAAGGGTAAAGACAAGCAGACGACAGCAGAGGCGTCTACATTGGCGGTGCTGAGCGCCCCTCAGATTAGCGACAACGACAGGCTCAGCAGGGTTCGCTGCCTGGTGGGCGACGAGACCAACGAGTGGGGCCGGACCGAGCTTAGTCCGGGCTCCGGCTAGATCCGACAGCAAGCAGGGTCGGTGCTGCCAGTCTTCATGCACAACATTAGGGCGGGGCTTGTTTCGCCGTTCTCCCCCTTCCTCTTGGCGATCTTGGCGCACTTGCAGATTCATCTTCTCCATCTTCAACCGGCGTCGATCATCGTCCTCTCCATCTTCGCCTATCTCTGCGAGGCGTTCTTGGGCGTCGAGGCCTTCGTGGCGTTCTTTTGCCACTTCTATAGCTTCCGGATGACGGCGCAAGGTGAGGTAGCCGGATGTGTCTCCTGGCGCCTTCACGAGCGAGACGTGGCCCAATTGATCATCATGTCGACGTCCAAAAAGGTCGAGAACTTCTGCCGTGATTGGGTGCTTTTGGACACCCGGGATGGGAAGGAGGAGCATCTCCGTCTTCCCGTCGACCCGCCATAGCCAGACAAGGCGAGGTGGGGAAGCGCCCGTTTTGCAGAAGGCGCGGAAACGAAGCCCTTCATGGACCGCATGGCCCTCCTGAGGGATAATGGCCTCACGAGCCAGATGGTCGCGGCCTGTCGGATTTGTGGGTTTCGATGGACCTATGTTCTTCCGCGGGGTTGAAAGCTAGTCTACCGATGAGATCTCTGCGAGGTCCGGAGTGAGCAAAGCAAGAACACACATAGGGTTTACCGAGGTTCAGGCCACCGTTGCGGTGTAAAACCCTACTCTTGCTTGTCTGGTTATATCACGGGTGTAGATTGTGGGAGTTCCGAACCCTGAATCGTTCGACCTCTCAGGTGTCCGACCCCCTACAACGGAGGAAGTGATCAACCTTTTATAGTGACCTACGCCTCTTCCTCTTGGTGGGAAGGGCAACCACAGTTGGCCAAGAGAAGACAAAGGAGGGTGCGTGGCTTGCTGACGTCGTCCTCCAGAGCGGGTCCCTCAACGGGAGTGTCACGGCAAGTTCTTTCTCAGGGAAGATGAGTTGTGGGGCCATTGGTGATCGAAGTACGTAGGAGCTGTTAATCTCGCCTAAGGACAAGGATTTACCCAGGTTCGGCCCCTCTCGATGGAGGTAAAGACCTACTTCCTGCTTCGGCTTTATTGATATGGACTAGCTCTCGATTACAAGGTTCCGACTCCTATCTGGGGAGTCGGCGACTTCAACCTTTTTGGGGTCTGGTCTGGTGTTGCGGGTTCTGGATTGCTTGGCTTAGCTTGCTTATCGATCTAAGGTCCAGGGCCCACCATATAAAGACGGTCGGGTCCCTGGACTTACAAGTTTACACCGGGTCATATTGGATAGGGAGTCCTATTCTATGTCTTGGCCTTCCAAGTTAGAACTCCGGGTTGTACTAGGACTCCTCCTGGACGAGTCCTTCCTTCTTCATGGGCCTTGGTCGGCTTGTCTCCAGCCCAGCCCATGTAACTTGAAGTGCGACCCGGCTTTGGCCTTCTTGGTCTTGGCGGGTCTACTTTCCGGGTCCATAGGCCTACCTATAAAGTATCCCCCCATCAGGGAGCTTTAAGCATCAAAGAGAGAAGAGTCCTCTCGTCCTTGGTCCGGTCTCGCACCGTCCCAGTCTTTAATCACCAAAATGGGCAGAACGCCCTGGCGTAGCTCTTCTGCACACTCTTTTGGCGTCATCTCTTCCCTCCACGGGGTAGCCGCCGAGGGGCCTTCATTCGGATGCCTTGTGAGGCAGACTTGGTGAGGTCCTTAGGTCTTGATTCGCGAGGGAGCGGGGTCCCTCACGAGGTGCGCGCTGGATCTTGGTGATGGTGTGAAACATTCGGGCCGCTGGCAGCTGGTACAGGGGACCCTAGTTCCCATAGTCCCGACAGTAGCCCCCAGGCCCATGGCTCGACGCGTCCGTCGCTAGAGTCGAGGAGGCGGAGTCTGGACGATGAAGACGAGGCGGCGGAGGTGAAGAGGCGGGAGACCTAAAGGCTATCAGGCCTAGCTACGCCACCCATCCGATCCTTCCGCTGCATGCTCCCACGATCTCTTCGTCGTGTTACTGTAACCGTCCCTTCCTTGCTTATAAAGAGGGGGAGAACCGCGTCGGTCCTCATCTTCCACACTTCCGAGTCTTCACCTGAGCGCCAGCCACCTCTCTTCTTCCTTGCGACCTCAAGCTCTTCCTTCAAAGCTTCTTCCCGCCGCCATGTCTCCCACCAGGTCCTCCGCAAGTTGGGGCAAGAACGTGGTGGAGGAGATGGAGGTGTACATACCCATTGCGCTCGGGGTCTCACGCATCCGTAGCGAGGAGGCCCTCGCTAAAGTCCGCGGCTTGGTCGCCGACGCCTTCAACGAACACGACTCGACAGAGGTAAGAGCCAGGTCCAACAAAGCGCAGCAGCGCGGCGGGATGCTACAGCCTGTTTTCACTCACGCGCTGATGGCAGGTCTGATCCTGCCTTTCTCTGCCTTCCTTCTGGAGATCCTGCGACATTACCGGATTCACCTCCTTCACCTCCATCTAGCTTCGATCACCATTCTCTCCACCTTCGCGTATCTGTGCGAGGCATTCCTTGGCGTAGAGCCGTCCGTAGCCTTCTTCCGCCACTTCTACAGTCTACAGCTAAGCTCGCCAGACATCACCGGCTGCATCTCCTTCCGCCTGGAGCCCAAGGTGTCGGGAGACATAATCTCCATGGTGGTCAACAGGCGGCTGGAGGACTTCCACCACAACTAGGTGTACGTGGACGTCGGTCGGGGCGACGAGGTGCTGCTTGAGCTCCCCACCGAGCGGCCGAAGAAGATTTCGGCGGCGTGGAGCAGCTCTCGCCTGCGCGGGGGTGAGGTGACGCGGCCCCTCATGGAGCGAGTCGCCCTCCTAAAGCAGAAGGGCCTCACGGGGCAGATGGTGGTGGCAGAGTTCCTCCGGTAGAGCATGGCGCCACTACAGGAGCACTCGAGGCCGATGTGGACGATCACCAGCTCGGCAGACGACATCCGGCTGTCAAGCTGCAGGCTTAACGCCACGGCGGTCGACGCCACTACTTGCACACTCTTCGGAGCATGGGGCATTGGGAAGCCCACCGAGGAGATCCGCCCACTGTACAAGAGGAAGCAGGGCTTGCGAGACCAGATCCGGCAAGAGATGCCGACCTTCAATGCACGGGGCTTGGTGGGCGTCGTGCTGCCTCAGGAGGAGCCCGAGGCGGACGCGACAGTCGGGGATGACGGTGCTATGGACGAGACGTCCTAGGTGGGGCCGCCCGTGAAGACGTCGTTATTGATGGCGACGACAACGGGAGGGCACCTTCCCCCGGGCCGCTTGTCGCCTACGGGCCGCTCGAGGATTCCGACGCTGAAAAGGAGACGGTGCCTCTGGAGGCGCGGCTGAGGAGGCGCGCCGTGTACACTGACGAGGTACACGGAGGGACCGATGGTGGCGACGATGGCGAGGCGACGTCCTCGCGAAGGCACCGCTCGGAGCTGGTGGAGGCGGGGTCCTCCACTCAAGGTGGTACAACCCCGTGGATCGGCGCGATGAAGAGGTCGTAGCTGTTCAACAACTCGTAAGCTCTGCACGAACAAAACCGCGACCTTCCTTTATTTTCTTCACGTCGATCATTGTCTTGACGCCCAAAGTTGCATGTAGGGCTATGCCAGCAAAGGTGCCGCGGAGCGCCGCGGTCGCCACTGCGCCGTCCACTGCCAGGAGACCGGTGCCAGAGGCCCGGGCGACCGCGAATGGGGGAGTTGCGACGGAGCTGGCGGGAGCCACCACTGTGGCGGCGGCGGTAGCGGACACTGCCGCGGAGGAGACCCCCATGGCGAGCACGGCTGGCGTGGCCAAGGAAGGGCCAGACCTAGGGCCGTCTGCTGAGGCCCAGGTCATCGTCCCTCCTATGGCAGCACCTCAGGAAGGCGCGCCAGGGACAGCGCCTGGAGGAGGCATCGCAGGAGTGGACAGCTTGGCCCTGGTCCGGGGGGAGCTCCCGACAATGGGGGAGCTCCCGACCAGCATGTGGTGACGGGCTAGGACATCGTAGTTTCTGGGAGCGCACTGGCCGCAAGCCGTCCAAACAGTAGATTGCTGGCGCGTGCCCACCCCGCCATCGACAGGCTCGGTGGGAGTCTTGCAGCGGGGCTTGCCGAGCTTGAGGCCGAGTGCCGGCGCCTTGCAGTGGAGCGCGCCGCGCATGAGGTGGACTGTCGGCGCCTTGCGGCGTCGCGGCGCGAGCTCCAGCAGGCGCGCATGGCAGGCGAGGAGGGTTGGCAGCACGCGGCGACGAAGGCCGCCCTGCTTGCCATAGCGGCAAAGGAGGTGGAGGCGGAGGCGCACCTCCAGGCCGCTGCGGACGCGGAGAAGGAGCTCGCACTGCGCGAGCGCGAGCTTACACGCACCGCTGCGGAGCAGCAGATGGAGAGGGCTCGTCTGGAGCAACTCGAGGAATTCCTGGTCTCCTGTCAGGAGGCCCTTGACCATAGGGAGAGTAACCTCCACGCCGAGGCGGACGCGCGCGTGGTACGCAGGAAGAAATATAGAGGAAGTGAAGCCAGCGGTGCTGCGTTAGAAAGAAAAACTTGTGAAGCGGAGCCGCATAGAAAGACGTGCAAGGCCTGGCGTGCCGTCCGCTCGGCTTCCGCTTTGTTAGTGGGAATCCTGGCGGCCAGCATTTACTCCCTTGCGTGTCATGCTGGTGAAAAGGCCGCGACGACGGGATATGACGAGGCGTGCTGTGGGTGTAGGCAAATCCTGGGGGGCAGGTGGCCCCACCGCACTTATGGCCCCGGTGGTTGGCAGACGAGCGGGCGCCAGCATTTCTTCTCCATTAACTCCCCTCCTACCGCTCCGGTAGTATAAAAAGGGAGCGCTGGGGGCGGGGGGAGACACCAGAGCGCCTCTCCCTTCCCCCGAGTCTTGCATCTTCATCTTGGTAGTTTGTTGGTGTAGAAAGACACATCCCATGGCAGCGACCATGCAGAGCGTCTGGTGTGGCGGCGGTGGCGAGGCTGCCATTGCTAATGAAGGCGGTGGCCCTGAGGGTCCCTCGGCAGACTGCTAGGCAACCGGAGCTGCCCACAATCCAAAGCAGGGCATCGCTGCCTCATCTTCCATAGTTGTCGACAAGGTCGGCGGCGCCGTCCCCTCCGGTCTGGCTGGAGGGTCACTGCAGACGAGGGAAGCGCGCTCCCCTCTCCTTGGCTCGATGCCGAGTGGCGGGGTGTGCCGTGACACCCATACCTGTGGCGCGGCCACGGAGGTGGTGGAAAGCACCTTGGCTTCCACGGCGAGTTGCCCGCGCGGGTGCGTGTGAGAGGCTGAAGATGTTGTCGTCGTTCCACCATGGCGCCGGCATCGTGCTTCTTCGTCAAAGCGCCAGGAGAGGCTTTCGACGCATGCGTTGTTCTCCCCCTCTGGCCGGTTCACCTTGCGCTTGAAGATGTCGCGGAGCTATTGCCTACGGTCTTGATCTGCTCCTGCCTCCACGACGCAAGGGTGAAGAGCCGAGACCTGAAATCCTAGAGGTGCGCGCTCTCGTCAATACTTCCATGCCGCAGGAGCGAGGCACCGGGACATGCGAGCCTGAGGTGCAGGTTTTTATCTCCAGGGTCCTCTGCGGGGTCCTCCCTTGTCGGGAAGAAGGACTGGGAGCCATCTCGGCCGTTGGTATTAGCGACCGAAATCAGAGTCTTCGCGCGACGCCCTTGTAATCTTCCTTGATGTAAACTAGCGCCGAAGGCGTGTTGTAATGTGATTGAACTTAATGAAAGGATACTTTGCTTCATGCTTTATGAACTTGTTCTTCTTGCCTGGCTTGATGCTTCGATCTGTTGTTGACGATGATGGTGGCCCCGGGCCCCCGAGCCACGTGGCGGCAGCGGGAGTAGCCCCCGAGCCCTTGGGCCAATGAGCACTTGGTACGCGCTAGGCGCCCCTGCGGGCCTCTCCTCTGAGAGCCTGCTTGACGAGCGTCCTTAGCGCAGAGCCCCGGGGCCGACGCTAAAGTGTCCTTGCCAAGATCTGGGCCGCCGCAGGTGTTATGACGGGCTTGGGTATGCGGCGGCTAGATCGGTGGAGATGGCGTGGCGGTGATGCGACTCCTATCATCACGGGGATTTCGCGAATGGCGACGAGGAGGCAACGGAGATGGTGCAGGTCTCAGATCTGTCGAGGAAGAGTAAGCATCAACCCCTACCTGGCACGCCAAATGTCGGATTTGTGGGTTCCGATGGACCTATGTTCTTCCACGGGGTTGAAAGCTATTCTATCGATGAGATCTTTGCGAGGGCCGGAGTGAGCAAAGCAAGAACACACATAGGGTTTACCCAGGTTCAGGCCACCGTTGCGGTGTAAAACCCAACTCCTACTTGTTTGGTTATATCACGGGTGTAGTTTGTTGGAGTTCTGAACCCTGAATCGTTCAACCTCTCTGGTGTCCGACCCCTACAATGGAGGCAGTGATCCACCTTTTATAGTGACATGGGCCTCTTACTCTTGGCAGGAAGGGAAACCACAATTGGCCAAGAGAAGACAAAGGAGGGTGCACGGCTTGCTGACGTCGTCCTCCAGAGTGGGTCCCTCAACAGGAGCTTTAAGCATCAAAGAGGGAAGAGTCCTCTCGTCCTTGGTCTGGTCTTGCACCGTCCCAGTCTTTAATCACCAAAATGGGCAGACCGCCCTGGCGTAGCTCTGCTACACACTTTTGGCATCAGCTCTTCCCTCTGCGGGGCAGCCGCAGAGGGGCCTTCATTCGGACGCCTCGCGAGGCGGACTTGGCGAGGTCCTTAGGTCTTGATCTGCGAGGGAGCGTGGTCCCTCACAAGGCATGCGCTAGATCTTGGCGGTGGTGTGAAATGTTCGGGCCGCTGACAGCTGGGACAGGGGACCCTGGTTCCCATAGTCCCGACACGACCGAATTCCTCCGACAGGGGGTTGCGCCGCTGCAGTTTCGCTTGAGACCGGACCCAGCTGTCATCCACCCAGCTTGAAGACGACGCGGTCGACGAGCTCACCAAGGCCCTCTTAGGGACGGTGAACATCGCGAGGCCCACCGGGAACCTCCGCCCTCTCTACCGCGTCGTATGAGTACGATGACAGCGACGACGACGATGACGGCGACTACGAGTATGAGTATTATAGGCCTAGGCAGGAGTATGACTAAGATTGTTAGGACAACTGATCCACTGTTGTCATTCTGTACCGTATCAAATGCACCGTTGGAGCTCAAATTTAAACACTTTTCATGTTGAAAGTTTAGTGAGATTCAATAATATGGCAAAAATAGATATGAATTAATTCAATAGATATAAATTAAATGAATATATATAAATTATATAAATAGATAGATTACATTTTTATCAACAAATTGATATTTTAATGGCATTTTTCTAATAAACAGATGAAAAAATATTGAATTTATAAGTTTAATTAATGACTTAATGGAGTTCAAATTCCAAATTTTGTAATTAAATGAATTCCCCTATAATCTAAAAAAATGAATTTTCCATAAATAGATAGAGTATTATCTAAAGTGCCACACGAGGGAAATAAGCACCAAGGGAACCTCGGGGAGGTGACGTGCGCGGGGACCGGCCCGCGAGAGAGAGCTCGGTACTTGGGTTTTGCGCTTGACGGGCCGGGCACGGAGTAGGCACCGCGTTGTGCGTAGGGAAAAAACTTATGAAGCGTGTAGAGACAGGAGCCGTACCAGATGTTCTTGGGGAGATTCCGCGCAGGGGTGACATTTAGCCTGGGGAGCTATGAGTCTCGGCGCAGCTTTGTCAGCGGGAAATCCGCTTGGCCTTTACTCCTTTGCGTGCTCTCGTGATCAAAGTGGCTGCAATGGGATGCGACTGGGTGCCGCCAGGGCGCGGTCGAATCACGCGCGGTGGGTGGGACCCACGACATTGATTCCGCTAGTGGTTTGGACGCGGGGGAGATTCGAGTGTTACTGCTTCATTAACTTCTTCACCGTCGCCTTGGTAGTATAAATAGGGGCAGTAGGGAGCGTGGGATAAGGCACCACAACACCCTTGCCTGCCAAATTCTTCTCCTACGTTCTTGTAGTTGTTGTTGTTGTAGAGACTTGTTGTCCGGCGAGATGTTGCTGTCGAGGGGCGGCGAGCACACCGGAGATGGCCGCGGTGGTGGTAGCAGCGGGGCCAAGGTTGGAAATGACCAAGTTGACTCCGGGGAGGACTCGGCGGACCGTCCACCAACCGGAGCTCCCCGACATCCAAAGAATGGGCGCCGCTGCAGGCCTTTGTCAGCAAGGTCTGTGAGGGCACCGCCTCTGCCGCGGCTGGAAGGTCACTAGAGACCACGACGTGGCGACGGGCACTCGCCCTGGCTCGACAGCGTGGTGCGCAACGTGCTTCTGCACTTGCCACCGCCTTCGTACACTGCCAGCACTTCGCTGACGCCACTCCGCCCATAGACCTCGTCCCCGAGCTCATACGGCGGCGGAGTTGATGGAGAGCACCTTGCCCCGGCACGCTTCCCAGGCGAGTTCCTCGCGTGGAGCGGGGCATGGTGGTGGTCGAAGTGAGCGCGGTGCTCTACCGGCGGCGTGCTTCAAGAGGCTACCGACATCGCAGCAGGAAGGCCTTTCGGGAGCGTCCATGGATGCCTCCAGGAAGGCCTCGGGGATGCCACGCTTCCCGGCCGGCCCTCACTTGTTGAGAAAGGGGGAGGCCATGGGGAGCTGCCTGCGGCGTGAAGCCACGGACTCGCCGGTCCGCGCCAGGTGCCGTCGTCGCTTAAAGGAGCAGGCGTTTCCACCTCATTCACACGAGGAGTGGAACCGGGGCGATGACGAGCTCGAGTGCTAGGGAGGAGGAGGAGTAGGGGCTGGTGCTTCTTCAGGTAAACTTCCCGAGGAGGGTGCCTTCATAGTGGAAGATGTCCTTGTTGGTAATCATAGCAGACCATGTAGCTAGGCTTGTGTATTCAACTTGTAAAGAGGGCTTGAAATGCTTGTAAGATCCACTTCATGTAATGAAAGGATTCTCTTGAGTCTTTATGAAAATGTCTGTTTTGCGTACACCCTTTTTTTAGGGCGACGGTGGAGCCCCCGAGCCGCTAGCACTGAGTGGCTTCACGAGGTTTCTTCTCCTTGCTCCCTCCGTCTTCTGGGGCCATCTTCTCCTCTTCCTCTTCCTTCTGTTCTATTTCTTCATGCACGGCTTTCTTTCTTCGGAGGTTTGCTGCTTGCGTTGAGTTACATTTGTAGGTTTGGTCTATATGCATTGCTTGATCTCCATATGTTGGAGTCAAGGCTAAGGGAAGAAGATTATATGTTGATCAAGGCTAAGTGCGAGTTGATCAACACACAAGGTATTTTTCCATGAGCATGCAATGAAAGGAAGATCCTAGGTAGCCCAATGAGGATGGCGTCTAGTGGTGATCGCCATCTAGGTTGTGTGGTTCAAGTTCAAGATGATCAACATGAAGATATCACATGCTTGAATCTTTCCATCCACTTGAAGATAATGGCCAAGTGAAGATATGTCGAAGAAGAGGTTCTCCCATATTGGTGTATGGGGGAGCAATATGTGAGTCTTCACCGAGCGGAGCGATATAAAAAAAGGTGGTTCAAGTCGAGAAGATCAAGATCGCCATCGTCTACGTTAAGTGGATTATGCGCAAGGCAAAGGTATGATCTTGATAGGGTTTCTATTTTACCGGTCTCGTGATGTTAGTTGAGAGACCGGGTTATAGGATAGATAGCCGTACTATCAACAAGGGATCTGTCGGGACCCCAGACTAGCTGTCCAAAGTACCCTTGCGCCTACAACATCAGCGCTCCCATGATTAGTGTGTCGCTGAGCACAATCAAACTGATATCAAAAGAACATCCATATATATACCAAATAATTATACTTGATTGAAGTCATAAGATTCAATAGGTACTTTCAGTAGAATCATCAATTTGCGTGGAGCCCAAGTCATTTGCCATAACCCTATAGGCAACTGACTGGGAGAACGTCCTAGTTCGGATAGTCGTCAGCGAAACTTCTTCCTCATTCTGCTTCTCGTAGTCTGACTAAGTAAATAGTCAGGGACGAAACTAATATGAGTACATTTTAATGTATTCGCAAACCACCCCGGTGGGTATCAAAGAGAATATTCATGCATATCTATTATCGTGGAAGGCTCTAGGTCTTGATTTTTTATTAATAAAACATTTTCCTTTATAGAGATAGTATCTCTATATCTTTGTTGAAAAAGAGAAGGCTTTTTGAAAGAAGCATTTGAAAAAGGAAAGATTTTTAAAATGAAGCTTTTCATTCTATTAAAACTAAAAAATAGGTTTTTCCTCAAAAACTCTTCATGCGACCATAACCCATCATGGTCCTTCTCCTTTCCCGCGTAACCTCATAACGACCCTTTGGTACGGCCACAAAGACATCTCCATTTATTTTTTAAAAACAAGATCAAAACGTTGCACATAGGTCATAGTAGGGCCCATCAATTGTCCATAACCGCGGACTCGGCTATTCGAATAGTTTAACACTCTACAGAGGTTGTACACTTTACCCACACCATCCGGATGACTCGTCATGTGGGCAACGTCCCGCCATACAAGTTGTATGTCATGCGGGCTCCCGATCATAACCTTTCACTTGCTCATCCTAGTATAGGACCCTGCCCTTATGAACATTCTATCGCCACCCAGTCCAGTCTCCCGTCGAAGCCCTGGGTGTGAGGACTCATAGTTTTCCCCGGCGGTAGGTCATACACTTCAATCCCCCACTTTGTGGAAGGACCCAAGTCTGGGGCGGTTACCGAACACACCCCTGATGAAACATAGCATCTCCGCTATTGAGGTATCCCGTACTAAGATGAACAAATTAGTCGACTAAGCCCCGTCCCATACGGGGGTAATGTGGTCGCACAGGGTATGGTTGGTCGACGTAAGTACTAGGACACAATTTGCTTCTAATAAAAACTTCATACTCCATCCACTTTTCTCATAAAAGCATTTTCGCAACATCTTGGGTAAACACAATTCCACCCAAGGGTTTTTATCAAACGAGTTTTTGAGTAAAACATGGTTTTCCCAACCTAGAGTTTTGTACAAGGCTAATCTAAGTAATTCTAGCATAGGGTGTCAAAAACCATCTTATATATATAGTCTTGGAAAACATTTTCAAAAGAGTTTTTAGTGGCACACACCACTAGAAACATTCGTGCCATTAACATATTGTAAAACATGCATAATAAAGTAGTAGGAAAAGGGGTACGATCAAATAGGTGGCTTGCCTGGCATAACAATTATTCCTAGTCTTCATCTCTTGCTCAATAGTAAGAATAATAATAATCCATCTCTTCCTTGATAAAATCCCCTTCGGTGCCAAAACCAACGTCATATTCGTCTAAACGCCGTAAAAGAAAAACACACACAATCACACAAGTATTCACAGAAACATAACAAAATGGTAAACTAAATTTCTCTGGATAGCTTTTAGGTTCAGAGAAGTCACACAAATTGGATTTGGTCCAACTTGATTAATAATTATTTTCTTATGATTTTTATAGTGCAGAAAAGGCTAGGTTAGTAATTAAATAGGTATTTATTCTATGCTGCTCATAAAATTATGAAAACAGTGGTTACAATGTAGTTTTGAATCTTGGATCCACCAAAATTGGATTCATGTAATTTGCGTTTTTATATTTACAGAAATAAATCGTTTAGTACAGAAAACCTTCTGTGTTATTTTATTTGTGATTAATTATTTACTACTTCAAAAATAATGATTGAGATATCGTTATATAGGAAATTTTAATACCTATCCGTGGAAACAAGTTTTATAAGTTTCGAATATACAGATAGCAAGATATTGAATTTTTAAGTGCAGTACAGATTTGAAAATCTCAGGAAAAGAAATTCTGCATTGCTCATACGGCTTGGCTAAGCGCAACAAGCTGGCGTACAGTAGTAATTCGTTTTCCTGAAGGGAAGATGTATTTTTCCGCTAGGCTGACAAATCAAAGTGGATATGGTGGCCCTACCTGTCATTGCTTAATAGGTATTGTTTTGTGTAGACGAAAAGGTAATGGCCTAAGGCCCACATGTTGATTTCTGCATGCATGGCGTACGGGAGAGAGACTTACGCGGAGAAAGACGTGCTCACCATGATAGGAGCTACCGTCGCCCGTCGGCGATGGAGGCATGGAGCCATGGAGGGGATGCCTGAGCGGTCCGGCCAAGGGCGGAGAACAGCGGAGGACGCCGAGGTGAATCAGGGGAGCTGCAGCTTGGCGTACGGAGATGGCTGGAACGACGGCGGCGGCGCGTGGCCCTGCGGTGTCGGAGACGAGCGGACCGACGGTTGCAGCGGGTGGAGCTCGTCGGCGACTTCCTGGACGAGGGCCTGGGCAAGAACTAGTTGGGTCAGGGGCTGCGAGATAGGAGGAAAGGAAGACACAGGGACAGGGAGCAGAAAGAGCGGTGACGGAGCCGTGGCAACGTCAACCTTGAGCGGCAACGGCCCGTGCCCCAGCTGCGGCCGGTACGTACAGCAGCTCCGCTGCGAGGTCTTGAGCGCTTGTCCCGTGCATGGAAACGAAGCAGGTGAGGCGCGACTCGCGAGAAGAAGGAAAATAGAGGGAGGTAAGGGCAAGGAACACGTCGGGCTGGGGCTACCTCGGGCGGCAGTACGGCGACGAGCTCCTGCTCGTTCTCTTCGGAAGGAGAAGAGAGGCAGGGCTCCGCCTTCTTCTGGAGTGTCTAGGGGAGTGAGGAGAGGTGTTGTGGAGGTGTGGTTCGTTTGGGTAGCCGGGGTGGCCCTTTTATAGTCAACCTCGGGTGGATGGTGGACCGGGAGTGGCGAGAGATGAGAGCGAGAGCAAAACCACGCAGTAGAATTGATAGATTGATTGATATATTTTCTATATATGATACACCAAAGGGTACAAGTATATATAGGAGAGGGAGAGAGAGACCTAAACCCTAACCCCAACCGACTATAGAGTCCAGGGTTTATACAAACACCCATAATACATTATTCAACACCCCCCCCCGCAGTCGAAACGTGTCGTGGTACAATGTTGAGACTGGTGCGAAATTCCTGAAAAACGTTGGTAGGCAACCCTTTGGTGAAGATATCTGCATATTGAGAGCTGGTAGGAACATGCAGTACCCGAGCCTCGCCAAGAGCAACTCTGTCACGTACGAAATGAAGATCTATCTCAATATGCTTCGTACGTTAATGCTGGACCGGATTGGAAGACAAGTAGGTGGCACTGATGTTGTCACAATAGACAATTGTCGCCTTGGTGGGTGGTTGATGTAGTTCACATAGAAGTTGTCGAAGCCAAACTGATTCAGCAACACAGTTTGCAACTGCACGATATTCAGCTTCAGCACTTGAGCGAGACACGGTTGGTTGACGTTTGGAAGACCATGATACTAAATTGGTGCCAAGAAAAACACAAAACCCTGAAGTAGATTTCCGTGTATCCGGACAACCAGCCCAATCAGCATCAGAATATGCAACTAGATCCATGGAGGAGCCAATATAGAGCTGGAGCCCAAGGTGAGCAGTCCCCTTGATATACCGTAAAATGCGCTTGACCAATTGGAGATGAGCCGCGCGAGGATCATGCATGAAAAGACACACCTGTTGAACAGCATAAGAAAGATCCGGCCTGGTCAAGGTTAAGTACTGAAGTGCGCCGACAATACTGCGGTAATGAGAGGGATCAGACACGGGGGGACCATCTTGAGCTGAGAGCTTGCACTTAGTGTCAATCGGAGTGGAGATGGGGTTGCAGTTGGACATGTGAGCGCGTTCCAAGAGCTCAAGAGCATATTGCTGCTGGGACAGAAACAATCCTTGAGACGAGCGATGTACATTGACTCCAAGAAAATGATGAAGAGAGCCCAAGTCAGTCATGGCAAACTCGGAGTGCAGGGATTCCATGACACGCTGCAGCAGACTGGTAGTGCTGGCAGTGAGTATAATATCATCCACGTAGAGCAGGAGGTAAGCCGTGCCATGATGAGAGTGCAGGATGAACAACGAGGAGTCACTCTTGGATGACACGAACCCAAGTGTGTGAAGAAATGCAGTGAACCGCAAGAACCAAGTGCGAGGTGCCTGTTTGAGACCATACAGAGACTTCTTGAGCTTGCAAACATGGTCTGGGTAAGTAGTGTCAATGAATCCAGCCGGCTGAGTGCAATATACAGTTTCAGCAAGTTCTCCATGGAGAAAGGCATTTTTGACATCCAACTGATGAATAGGCCATGCCTTGGAGGTAGCGCTGCTGAGAACCACCTGAATGGTGGCAGGCTTAACAACCGGGCTGAATGTCTCCCCATAATCGACACCCTCTTGTTGAGTGAATCCTCTGAGTACCCAGCGAGCCTTATACCGTGCTAAAGTGCCATCAGGATTCAGTTTGTGACGGAAAATCCACTTGCCGGAGACAATATTTACACCTGCAGGACAAGGAACTAAAGACCAAGTATCATTCCGTATTACAGCATTATATTCATCACGCATAGCATTGTGCCAATGGGTGTCCTTAAGTGCTGCCCGGTAGGATGATGGTATGGGTGAAGGATGAGTAGAAACGGAAAGTGTTGTTTGGGCAAGGTCAAAGTGTTGTTTGGGCATGTGATATCCAGCTTTGGCGCGAGTACGCATGTGGTGGTTATTATCCGGGGGAGCTACCGTGATCGCACGAGGAGGTGGAGTGTGAGGAAGTGAAAGGCTGGGTGGTGACGAAGAGGCAGTGATTGGGCTGGATGAGGTGGAGGTTGGACGTCGTGTGTACACCTGTGCGAAACGTGGGCGGGATGCTGCCGCGGCAGAAGAAACGGGCGCGGCAGGCTGAGAGGCTGCCGGGGCAGACATGGGTGGTGCCGAGTCCGGGTGGTGCCCTGCCGCGGCAGAGGAAAGTGGCGATTTTGCTGCCGCGGCAGAGAAAGGAGGCGTTTTTGCTGCCGGGGCAGAGATGAATGGTGATGCAGGTGGGGGAATAGCAGGAGGCTCAACGATTGCAGGAGTAGAGGGTGGTGAGGGAATTGGTGTATAGGGAAAGTTATTTTCTTCGAATGTGACATGGCGAGAGATGATGACTTTACGAGTGGAAAGATCGAGGCAGCGATATCCCTTGTGTTCACGTGGGTAGCCTAGGAGTATGCAACGTGTGGTGCGGGGAGAAAGTTTGTGAGGGATGGTGTGGGAGAGGTTTGGGTAGCATAGGCAGCCAAAGGTCCGTAAATGATCATAGGTGGGATGTTGGCCATAGAGGAGAAAATAGGGAGTGAGGTGGCCGATAGCACGAGAAGGTCGAATGTTAAGGAGATGGTTGGCAGTGTGAAGGGCTTCCACCCAGAAGGAGGGCGGTAGTTTGGCTTGGAAAAGGAGAGTACGGACGACGTCGTTTGTTGTGCGAATCATGCGTTCAGCGCGGCCATTTTGTGGAGAGGTGTAAGGACAGGAAAGACGTAGGGAGACGCCATGGGAAGAGAGATATGTGCGGAGAGCTTGAGTAAGGAATTCACCACCGTTATCACATTGGAGACAGCGCACAATAGTATGGAATTGCGTGGAAACAAAAGTAAAGAAACGAAGAAGAGTATCACATGTGTCAGACTTAGCACGGAGAGGAAAAACCCAAGTAAAATGAGAAAAATCATCTAACACGACAAGATAGTATTTATAGCCCGAACAACTAATTATTGGTGACGTCCACAAATCACAATGAATGAGATCGAAAGGAGATGAAGCATGTGAATGAGAAATAGAAAACGGTAATCTAGTGTGTTTTCCTAATTGGCAAGCATCACACAAAGTGGGAGAGGCTGCACTTTTATTACAAGCTGATAAGAAATCTAAGGGTATATGGGACAGGGCGGTGGAGCTGGGGTGACCAAGGCGCCGATGCCAAAGGTCACTGGTGACGGCGAGTGCGGAAGTGGTGGAGCAACCCTGGTCGCCATGAAAGGGGTAAAGGTCGCCGGAGCTATTGGAGCGAAGGAGGACCTCCTGGGTAGAAAGATCCTTCAAAGAGAAACCAAAGGGGTCAAATTCCACGGAACAATTGTTATCACGAACAAATTTACGTGTGCTACACAGGTTTTGGATGATGGATGGAGAAACAAGAACATCATTAAGGAGGAAGGGGCGAGAGGTTAAGTGAGCGGTGCCGGTGGCAACAACTGGAAGACGAGACCCATTACCAACAATTATATGGTGAGAATTATGGTCTAAAGGGGAATTAGACGAGGTTAGTATACCTTGGTTGCCTGTAACATGTGAAGTGGCGCCGGAGTCCATGATCCAATCGGTGCCTGGTGGAATGAACGCGTTACCATAACTTGGTGCACTCTGGTAGAGAGCAGAGTAATCCCAGGAGGTCGTCGGCGGGTGTTGAGGTGGTGTAGGAGTGACTGGTGCAGGGGCGGCGGGGTATTGCATCACAGGGTACACCTGGGTAGGTGCACCGGGGCGATGACCAAGAACACCAGAGGCGTTAGGCGGGACCCAAGGTGAGCGGGTGGGGAAAGGCATGCCCACCGGGGCGAAGTAGCCGACCCAGGGGCCGCCTCCGCGTCCGGCAGGCTGATCGTAGTGACCGCGGCTGCCATAGGATCCTTGGCCACGCCCGCGACCGCCGCCGTGATTGCCTTGCTGAGAGCCATACTGGAAACCGGGGATGGGGTTTTTCCCGCGATAGTTGGGGCTGACGCCAGGAGGACGAGGAGGAGCACCGCCAGGAGGACGTGAAGGAGGAGCGCTACTGGTGTGGCCACGACCTACGCTTGGGCCGGCACCCATTTGCGCGGCCATGATTTGAGCGCCAGCTTGTTTCTGTTCCGTGTCGATGGAGAGCTCGGCGAGTTGAAGACGGAACAGGCATCCTGGAACGAGGGGACGGCGAATTTGAGAAACTCAGCTTGCATCTTGAATTTGCCACCGAGGCCATCGATGAATTGGAGAGTGAGATCACGGTCGGTAACAGGCCGGCCGATGGCGGCAAGGTCATCGGCAATCGCCTGAAGCTTGCTGGCATAGTCGGTGATGGAGAGATCGCCACGGGGCGTGTTGCGGAACGCCTTGCTCAAAAAGAGGTAGCGAGAGTCCTCGTGGTTGATGAAGAAGTGCGTGAGACACGTCCAGGTGGAGCAGGCACGGCCGTCAGCAGCGGACACCATGCGGTAGAGGTCGTCGCTTAGCGTAGCCATGAACCACAGAGAGATGTGGATGTCGACGGCGAGCCAGCCATCATCAGGGTTTGCAGGGGCGGCGCCCTCGGTGATGTGGTCCAGGGCTTTGTACATGGTGAGGAGGAACGTGACGATCTGCCGCCACTTGGAGAAGTTAGCACCGGCGGCGTTGACCTGGAACTTGACATAATTTCCGATGTGTACAGCAAGGAGGGGGTGGGACGGGTATGGTGGGGTGAAGACGACGGAGGGCGCGATGTCGGAAGTGGTGATGACAGGCAGATTGGCATGAAGGGTGGAGAGGTCGAGGGAGCCGCTGCTATTGAGGTTGGGAGGAAGTGGGAGGGTAATCGAAGGAGGGGCAGTTGTAGTTAGGTCTATGGTGGTGGATGTTGAGAAGCTAGGGTTTATTGGTGAGGTAGATGGAGTTTGGGAGGAGGCCATGGCGGCGGCTGCAAGATCGCCGCGGCGCAGGCTCTGATACCAAGTAGAATTGATAGATTGATATATTTTCTATATATGATACACCAAAGGGTACAAGTATATATAGGAGAGGGAGAGAGAGACCTAAACCCTAACCCCAACCGACTATAGAGTCCAGGGTTTATACAAACACCCATAATACATTATTCAACACACGCCATTGGTGGTCTGGGTGGCGCGGTAGCATGTCCGTAGCACGGTCTAGGATTTTGGAGCAGGGACGAGCGCAGGAGAGGCCTGGAGATAGATCGAAAATGAGAGGCCCCATCTGTCTGCGACATGCTCGTAGAAATGGCGAAGTGAAGAACGTTCTGGAATGATGACGTATCTATGCTGGCGTCATCAGCGAGGCTGGCGTGCATGCTTGTGTTGCGTCGGCGCGAGCTAAAGCGTCCTTGAAGCACGGGAACGTGGAGCACGTCCAACGGCCATGGTGACCAGCGGTTGGGCAAGCAAGATCGCAGGCAGCAGGGATATCCACTTGACTCGGCTTTCAAGGGGTGCAGAGAGTTGGGGGGAAGGGGGTTCTGAAAAACGGCCTTCTTCTCCACTATCGCCACAGTGTCCAGCGCCCATGCCGCCATGCCGTGTAATGTCCCGGGGTTTTCCCCAAATTAGATTTTTGCTTGTTTTTCCTTTTTGCATCATCATGGCATCAGCATCATCGCATCGCATGTCTTTGACCACAAAAATTATTTTTATTAAACCCTATTTTATTTTTGCTAAAATTGCCGCAAAAGCATTACCGAGACAGTCGTTTCCATTTTATAAAATTAATTGCCAAACTAAATTTGTAAAAGAAAAAAAAAATGTTTTGAGACGCGAGGGAGTAGCCCAAAACCGGCCCAAGCCTACCTAGCCTCCAAACCCTAGGGTTTCCCCTGTTTCCCCCTGGCAGTTTTCCTTTCCCACCCCCTGGCATCTTGCAGCCACCCTCCTCCATTTTTGTCGAATCGCGGAAACACCCTTCCACCCCTTTTCTTTTCTTCCTTTCCCCTTCTTTCCCTTTTCCTTCTTTTCTTCCTGTCTTTTTTCTCTCTCCCTCACCCGTTTCCTCTCTTTTTCCTGTGGCCATCCCCAACCTCTCGATCCCGCACGCACGCCCGCATCGTCGACCTCCCCGCGCCAGCTCCTCCACCCCTCCGGCTCCCCGGCCACCTCCTCTCCCCTGCGTGCCCGCTCTCCTCCCGAGCTCCCCCTCTACGATGCGCCTCCTCTCCTCCTTTCCCGAGCCCGGCCGGCCCAAGCTCAAGCCCCACCCATGCTGGCCGTCATCTCCCCGTGGCCGCCCGCTCCCGTGGCCACGCGGTGGCCGTCAGCTTCCCCTGCTTCCCCATCCCCTCTCCCTCCTCACCTCCATCGCGCCTTGGCCGTCTCCGCCTCCAACCCGAGTTCCCAGCTCGACCGCCGACCGCGCCGCCTTCCTCCTCTGCCCGATCGCCCGGCCGCCGCCTCCGCCGGCCTTCTCCTCCACCAGCTCCCCGGAGCCCAGCTCCACCCCGCTCCTCCTTCTCCCTCCTAGCTGGACGCCGCCCTACCGCTCTCCTCACCTCCGGCCAGCCCACCTCCGCGCCCTCCATCATGGAGCTGCCTTTGACCAGAGCTTCCCCGACCTCCCTCCTTGATGTTGTCTCCTCATGCCCGTATGCCCGTGCGTGCCCCAGACGTGTTGTCTCCGTGCTGCTGCTGTGCCCGTGTTTCCCTTCCCCTGTGCAGCCTCCGTGACGTGTTACCCGTTTCCTGTCCCCGACGGTTTCCCCGATGCCGGTTCCCGGACGTTCCCGAGTTCCCCGGTGTTTTTCCCGTGTCCGTGTTCCTCGTTTCCCGTCGTGAACCACGCCCATTGACGCCTCCGTGAAGCCCGAGTACGATGACCATGTGGATACGACAAGATCTTCCCGTGAAGCGACAAGGACTACTTCAACGACGACCGTGAAATGTGCAGCGACAAGATCTTCCCCGACCGGAACCGCCAAGCTCTCCGCTCTGAGTCCGTTTGTGCCGGCCGCCTTCGTGCGCGTCCGTGAAGACCGAGAACCCCGTCGACCCCGAAGCACGGAACGCCAAGGTTCGCCTCGACTACGCCCTGTGGACGACTACTTCCACGACGACGACGACTACCTCGACTACCTTGACTCCGGACGAATGACTACTTCGACTACTTTGACTACATCGACTACTTCCTCTCCGATGCGAAGACGGTGGTCCCGAACCCGAAGACCCCTGATCCGATGTGTGACCCCAACCCTAGCCCTATCTACCTATATGCGTATCTTATAAAATCATGCATACCTAATTAACATCGCACCTTTATCCATTTAGTTAAATTAAATCAATTTAATTATGGGGTTTATCCGGTGCATCTATATTATGCACCGATCCCATTTAAAATGCTTTTCCATGTGTTAGGAAATAAAATTGGACAACCTTTAATTTGTCATGCATCATGTCATCAACATGCTGCTTCTTTTGCCGTAGAGTAAAATGCATCTTTTTCGTTGCCCAGTGTTCGTTGCTTCTTCGGGAATAGGATGTTGAGTTGATGTGAGCAACGACAAGTATTGCTATCTCTACCGGATTGCAGGCAAGTGATACTCACTTGCTATCTTTTCTTGTTTTCCGTCTCTTACTCGTCCTATCTTTTGTTCCCTGCTAGCCTTATGTTACGATGCTTGTGTCCCGATCCTAATTGCATGTTTACCTGGCAGCCATGATATAGCCACACCTCCACATCCTATTAACCTATTGCTTGTTTACCTTGTTAGCCCTGCGAGTCCAAGTACATGCTTAGGTGCTTTGCTTGAGTCCTGTTATCTCTTTATCTAGTTGTAGCGCCACGACCCCAGAACTATACAGTGAAACGTTGTGTAACCGGTCATGCTACACAATCGAGGGTTACTGGGTTTACCAATCCTAGGCCAAAACTCATTGGCAGGTGTGCTCGGAATGGATCATCGGCACACAACACCTCGATCATGCCATAAGCTCAAACATCGCTTTCACGTATAGCAAAGAGACCAAGACTGCGGAACAACTGGCACATCATAGACTCTACGACACAAGAGATCATAGTTCAACTCATATATGAGAAAGATAGCAAATAACACAATCAGAGGTCACAGACCCATCATTACATCAAGCGGAAGCAAATATAGTTGTCTAACAACAAGATCCAAATTATGGCCTAAGAGGCCTACAATAACATATCCCAGCCAGCCTGTTCCGAGACGTCCCAAGCTGCCACCTGGGAACCCCAGGCTACTCGTCGATGTCGATAAAGAACCCACCTTCCAGTTCGGTGGCGTCCTCCTCTAAAACAAATAATAATCAACAAAGCAAGGCTGAGTACGACGTACTCGCAAGAATTAGTAGGGCGATATAGGCCCGATGCTGTTTGGCTTCAAGGCTGTAAGTAGTTGGTTCTGCAGAAAGCTAGTTTTCCTTTCGGGTAACACTAGGACTCATGGCACCGACTACTCAGAGGTTTTTCTCAAGGGGATAAGATGGTAAAACTTTCTTTTCGGTTCACCTTGAACCATCAGTAACCAGAATTCACTACTCATATCCACCAAGGCACTCCCTCGAATCACCCTCGAGGAAATGAACCTTATCACACGTTGGTTATGCAACCTTTAGCTGCCATATCAATTAAGTTTAGGTTTTCTATGATCTTATCGTCTATTCCCAAGTTGTCCATAACCGTGGACACGGCTTTTCGAAAAGATTAAACCCTGCAGGGGTGTACTGTTTTTATCCATTGGTACCGTCCGACCCCTTGCCTGTACAATTAGCTCTCTTCCGGGGAAAGCCGGCAGGGCGGGCGCGGTTAAACCTTTACCTCGCATGAGACTACCCAAGGGTCATCGTGATGACAGGACAAGTTCAGTGCCTATTTCAGCACCCTGCCCCATCGCCACTCCTATCACCACCATCCTCATCACATCATCATCATCATCATCACCATCATCACCGACCACACACTCGCAAATGGAAAGCGCAAACTAGAGGACCCTTGGATACGCCTGCACAAGTTATTTAGTTAGTAAGGGGCCCATACCCCCACCGATGGTAGCACGCTAGTCTTGGTTCAAGAGGTAAAGAACTCGCACCTAGGGGCAGGAACGAGACAAAACACCATCCCCGATGGCAACTCATCCCAGCCTTCTTAGCAATTATTTATTAACACAAGTTTCCACCACTGTGCGAACATTCCATCAACTTCACAAGTATGGAAATAATCAACGGACAACTTACACATTAGACTAAGCATGGCTAAGCATATCTAAGCACAACATACAGCTGCTAATGAATAATCTCAGGCCAACACATCAACCTATTGTTAATAGGAAGGGAAACAGATAATGGTTCAGGGAGCATGCAAGTTATAGGATTCTCTATCCACTGAACAAAAGTTGTTTCTAGAATCGAATGCACTATTATGGTGGAGAAAATACTTGTACTAATAGGATGAGATATGCACAGAAGGTTAGGTTAGCTCTCGCCTTGCTGATAGTACTGGTCGCGCTGATCGTCGAGGTATTGTGGCGGAACCTCGACTCCTGAATCTACCGATACACAAACAATACAGGAAACGAAATAAATAACACAAATACAAAGGTGCAATACACAATCATGATGATATGGTCAAGTTATGCATTGAAATGGTATTGGGCATGTCCCACAAGTTAAATGGACCCCCTAAAATAAATATTGCAATTAACGGGTTAAAACTCCATATTTAACTTAGTGAATTAAGCTGTTATTCAAAATTTCCAGTACTGAAATATGGGACCTAAATGCATGAAAATGACATGATTAGATAGGTATTGCCCTACTGATCATTTTGGTACTTCGTTTGCAATTTTCTGATTAACGATGAAGAAACGGTGATTTAAACAGTTATGCAATTTAAATCATTTTAACCAATTCGAAATTAACCTCAAAGGAAAAGTTATCTTCATACTATGATATTAACATAGATAGATAGCATTTGTTTTGCTGGTCATTTTGGTATATCATTTGCAATTTTTTGATCAATATTTCTCAAGTTATGAATTTCCCAAAATTGGAATTAAATCTGCCATTCTAGTAATTTTAATTAAACAGCAATTTAAAAGATTCATTATTACAAAAAAATAGAACTAACAATTAGATGTTGTTTTCCTGAACATTTTGAGATCTTAATTGCAATTTTTGGATCAAAATTCATAAAGTTATGGATTTTCTAAATTTCATTTATTTTCTGCCATTTCTGTATTTATTAATTAATGGCAATTTATTTTGGCCAAATAATTCTACCAATGGCACTAACATATAGACATTTTCTTCCTAAGCATTTTGGTATATTATTTGCATTTTTATGATTTGTGGTTCAAAAGTTATGCAATTTCAAAGTTAGAATTCATTTTCTGTCTTTTAATTTAAATTCCAGAAAAAACGTTTCAGACGTTTTGCACCGAACCGTGGTGAGCCACGGTGGCTGACTGGCAGGGCCAGAGGCACGCCAGCGTCCACGTCGGCCAGGGGCCACTGGAAGGTTTGACTCGGCGCGGGTGCCACGACCGGCGCGGCGCGGCGGTGTCCGACGACGGCGGCGTGGACGTAGACAGCGATGCACGGCATTCGGGAACCAACTACTACGCGCATTCGACACGCCTATCTACGGCGAGCACTAAACGGGCGGCGCCGCTCGACCTAGGTCACCGGAGTGACCACGGCGACGACGGACGGCGGAAGGCCTATGACGAACTACACGCATCCATCGATCTAGGGAGGGAGGAGGAAGACGGAGAGGTCTCGAAGGTGGCCCGGCTCACCCTGAGCACGATGGAGCGCTCGGTGGAGGCGGAGGAGCTCGGACGGTGCCGGATTTGAGCTCGGACGGCGGCGGGCGGCGGCGGCGAAGAGGGTTCGATTTGCGCGAACGGCGGCTTCCTAGCACGCACGGCTCGAGGAGGAGGTAGAGGACGACGAGGCAAAGATGATGGCTTGCTTCGATCTGCATCGGGCGGCCTGAGTCGACGGCGGCGAGTGGCAGCGGCGCGGCTAGGTCACGGACATGGCGCGTCTAGGGTTAGGGTTTCGGTGCGGGGGAAAAAGTGGGGAGAGCGAGGAGCTAGGGCAGCGGTGGAGCATCTTATCCACCCAGGGAGTGCGGGAGCGAGCTGGTGCGTCGAGGACGGTGGCGAGCACTCGGTCGCTACAGCCATGGTGTCGCTACATCGTGAAGACGATGGCACTTTTGCAGGTAACACCCTGCCTGCTTTTTCCTTTTCTGTTTTTATTTCTTTAAAACAGCAGCCTTTTCCTATTTAATTGAGGCAGCAAAACATTTCCAAAAATTATAAAAATATTCAGGGAGGCTCAGAACAAAATAAGGAAGCCCACCATATTTTTAGTTGGAATTTTTGGAAGTTTATGTTGGTTTGGAAATTCAAGTTTGAATTGCACCAATTTGGATGTTCCCATTTTATAAATTCCATTTGCATCAAAAATGCCTTTGTAAAATATTTATGAATTACCTTTGGAACTTCCTGGACAAATATGAAAGTTCAATTTGAATTTTTGTTCACCATTCACATCAACATCATGGGTTTATTAATTTGTTGCTTCACCATCATTTTATGTTAAGCACAATTTAAGGTGGGAATGTCATGATGCAAGATGAGATGCAAAAGTGAAAATTTTACTCATATTTTCAGGTACCAAAAGTGGGGCTGTTACAACTCTACCCCCCTTACAGGAATCTCGTCCTGAGATTCTAGGCTTGAGTGAAGAAGGCAGGGTATTCCTGACGAAGACTAGTTTCACGTTCCCAGGTTGCTTCTTCTTCAGAATGGTTAGACCACTGGATCTTAAGGAAGATGATGCTCTTGTTGCGGGTCTTCCTTTCCGCTTCATCCAACATGCGGACAGGATGCTCACGGTAAGTCAGATCCTCCTGAATATCCAACTCTTCATGATTAACCCCGCGAATAGGATCTTTGAAGCACCGACGGAGTTGAGAGACATGGAACACATCATGCACATCCGGAAAATTCTCTGGGAGCTCGAGCTGATAGGAGAGATCACCTCGCTTAATCAGGACAGTGAAAGGACCAACAAAATGAGGTGCCATCTTTCCCTTGATCCCGAAACGATGAACGCCTCGGAGGGGATAGACTCGAAGATAGGCTTTGTCACTAATTTCATAGTGGACCTCCTGATGATGTTTATCATAGTAGCTCTTCTGCCTAGACTGAGCAATCTTCAGATTCTCTCGAATGATTCGGACTTTCTCTTCAGCCTCATTGATCACATTAGGACCGAAGAGTGACCTCTCTCCGGTTTCAGACCAATTTAGAGGAGTCCTACATTTCCGTCCATAGAGAACCTCGGCCTCGCCGTTCGCCGCATCACCACAAGGGTGAGCTCCGCGCCCCTCTGAGCCTCCTCCCGCTTCCCCTCCCTCTCCCTCTCGTCGCCTCGCCGTCTACCACAGCCGCCGTCGCCGTCACCGTGTGCCCGGCCTGGCACCGGTCCGGGCCGGCCAAGAGGCCGGTAGGCTCGGAGGTATGCCCGGCATGGGGACTGGCCTGGCCGGCCTGCCGGCCAGGAGGCCGGCAGCCTCGGGAGGTTTGAATTTTGGTTCACCTCATGAAAGTTCAATTTGAATTTTTGTTCACCATTCACATCAACATCATGGGTTTATTAATTTGTTGCTTCACCATCATTTTATGTTAAGCACAATTTAATGTGGGAATGTCATGATGCAAGATGAGATGCAAAAGTGAAAATTTTACTCGTATTTTAAGGTACCAAAAGTGGGGCTGTTACAACTCTACCCCCCTTACAGGAATCTCGTCCCGAGATTCTAGGCTTGAGTGAAGAAGGCGGGGTATTAATGACGAAGACTAGTTTCACGTTCCCAGGTTGCTTCTTCTTCAGAATGGTTAGACCACTGGATCTTAAGGAAGATGATGCTCTTGTTGCGGGTCTTCCTTTCCGCTTCATCCAACATGCGGACAGGATGCTCACGGTAAGTCAGATCCTCCTGAATATCCAACTCTTCATGATTAACCCCGCGAATAGGATCTTTGAAGCACCGACGGAGTTGAGAGACATGGAACACATCATGCACATCCGGAAAATTCTCTGGGAGCTCGAGCTGATAGGAGAGATCACCTCGCTTACCCAGGACAGTGAAAGGACCAACAGAACGAGGTGCCATCTTTCCCTTGATCCCGAAACGAGGAACGCCTCGGAGGGGAGAGACTCGAAGATAGGCTTTGTCACCAATTTCATAGTGGACCTCCTGATGATGTTTATCATAGTAGCTCTTCTGCCTGGACTGAGCAATCTTCAGATTCTCTCGAATGATTCGGACTTTCTCTTCAGCCTCATTGTCACATCAGGACCGAAGAGTGACCTCTCTCCGGATTCAGACCAATTTAGAGGAGTCCTACATCTCCGTCCATAGAGAACCTCGGCCTCGCCGTTCGCCGCATCACCACAAGGGTGAGCTCCGCGCCCCTCTGAGCCTCCTCCGACTTCCCCTCCCTCTCCCTCTCGTCGCCTCGCCGTCTGCCACAGCCACCGTCGCAGTCGCCGTGTGCCCGGCCTGGCACCGGTCCGGGCCGGCCAAGAGGCCGGCAGGCTCGGGGGTATGCCCGGCCTGGGGACCGGCCTGGCCGGCCAGGAGGTCGGCAGCCTCGGGAGGTTGCCCGGCCCGGGTGCCTGGTCTGGGCTGGCCAAAAGGCCGGCTATCTCAGGAGGCAGCCCGGCCTGTGGGCCGGCCTGTCCGGTCTGGAGGCCGGCCTGCCAGTTTTGTGTTTTTCTTTTTGAAAATTTTAAAAATAAAATTAATAACTAATTGAATATTGCTTCAAATTTAGGAAATAATATAGCAAATTGTTCAGAAAAACAAACTCTACATGTTAGAATCATTGTAATGGTCTTTTGAAATTATATTTCTTGTTGTTTATTAAGAATTATTAAAATGGCAAAAATAATAACAATATTGGGAAAAATCATAACTTGATAAATAATTAACCAAAAATTGTGAATAAAATATCAAAGTGCTCAACATTTCAAATGCTATCTAACTATGCTAATATCACAACACGACCACAACTTTTCCTTTGATGTTATTTCTATAATTGGTTAGAAGAATTAAATTCAAATAATCTTTTAATTCACTAATTATTATTCGATACTCGGAAAATTACAAACAAGGTACCAAAATGAACTGGAGAACCATACCTATCTAATCATGTCATGTTCATGCATATTTAATACACTTCTTAGTAATGTAATAATTTACAAACAATGTGGTCACTAAGTTAAATATGGGGTTGCTTCCAAATAATTGCACAAATTATTTGGCACTCCATTTAAATTGTTAGCTAAATTATATGATGACACCATTGCATAAAATTGACATGTCATCATGATTGTGCATTGCACATTGTCTTCGTGTTATTTGTTTGTTCTTCTGTGATTGTTTGGGAATCGGTAGATTCAGGAGTCGAGGATACCCCTACCTTCCCTGACGATCCGTACTTCCAGGCCCGTCAACAAGGCAAGAGATAACCTAACCTTCTTGGCATCTAGCATCCTGTGAGTTGGAGGAGTTCCAAGCAGAGCGTGGTGGCGAAATCTTCAACGGAAGCGGAGTATGTTGCGGCCTCGTCGGCAGCAAGTGAAGTAGTCTGGATGAAGGAGTTCCTCTCAGAGCTGAGCGTGGTTCCAAGTGCGTCAAGACCTCTGGCACTGTACTGTGATAATACAGGTGCAATAGCTCTTGCCAAGGACCCGACTTCACACAAGAATACCAAGCATATTAAGCGCCGCTATCACAATTTGCGTGAGAATGTCAAGGATGGTGACATAGAGATTTGCAAGGTGCATACGGATCTGAATGTGACAGACCCGTTGACTAAACCTCTTCCACGAGCAAAACATGATCAACACCGAGAGGCCATGGGTGTTAGATTGCTACAAATGTATACTAGATTATTGACTCTAGTGCAAGTGGGAGACTGTTGGAGATATGCCCAAGAGGCAATAATAAATGTTATTGATAATCATTTTTCTCCGTTCATGATATGTTTAATTCCATGCTATAATTGTATTAACCAGAAACAAATACATGTGTGGAATATAAACGGTAATGTGTCCCTAGTCTTTCCTCTTGTGATTAGTTTGTTTGATTAAGTGATGGTTAGATGTTTCCTAACCATGGATTGATGAATCACTTAATAAATGAAGTTTGTATCATGGGTGATGATATAATGGACAAGACTCAAATTAAATAGATGTCAAATATAGTTTCCTTAGACCATGAGATTATGTCACTCCCGCTTATCGGAGGAGTGCTTTGTGGACATCAAACGTGACTTCGTAACTGGGTGATTATAAAGGTGGCTTTCAGGTTCTCCAAAGATAGGTTGTTGGGTGGCATGTTTCGAGACTAGGATTTGTTCGTCCAACAGTTGGATAGATATCTCTGGGCCCTCTCGGTAGTATAGCATCCAAACGCTTGCAAGCATATGACTAAGTAGCTAGTCATAAGGGATCCTATTCTATGGGAACGAGTAAAGAAAACTTGTCGGTAACGAGATTAATCAGATATGGAGATATCGGTGGATTGAATCTCGGACAAGTATAATATCGTGCAACAAAAGGAATCGTATATGGATTAATTGAATCCCGGACATTGTGGTTCGACTAGTAAAGTACTTCGTCGAATATGTAGGAATTAATATGGGCATCCCGGTCCCGCTATTAATATGACATATTCACGAACCCACAGAGTCACACACTTAATGTTCGATGTAGTTAGGGTTCGAGATAAATGATGGTGAGAACGAATATTGATTCGGAGTCCCGGATAGGATCCCGGACGTCACGAGGATTTCCGGAGTGGTCCGGAGAATAAGATTCATATAAGGAAAGTGGTTTCCGGAGGTTTAGAAAGGTTCGGGAATTTATCGGTAAAGTACCGGAAAGTTCTAGAAGGTTCTAGAGGGGTCTAGAAGTGGGGCCCATAGGAGTATGGGGCCCACAAGGCATGAAGGGGTAGTAGGCTGGCCTAATGGGCCAGTCGCACCACACCCTCAAAGGCCCAGCCGGGCCAAGCTTCTAGAAGGGGGGGGGGGGCGGCCGAAACCCTAGGGGTTGCTTGGGGCCAAGCCTCCCCCCTAGCCGCCGGCCCTAGATGGGGTGGGGCGCAGCCCCCCTTGGCCCCCTATATAAAGGAGGGTGGGGGAGGGGGTGCGGCACCCAAGGAGCTCCCCCCAAGGTGCCTAGCCGCACCCCCCAACCCTAGCCGCCGCCTCCCTCCTCCTCCTCTCTCCCGATAGCCGCTTGGTGAAGCCCTGTCGGATCTCCACCATACACATCACGCCACCGTCGTCGTGCTGTTGATCTCAAGCCTCTCCACCACCTCTTGCGGGATCAAGAACGTGGAGTCTTCATCGAGCTGAACGTGTGGATATCTCAGAGGCGTTGCTTGTGCGGCGCTTGGACAATACATCTCCTCGCGACTAGAAAAGTCTAGTTGCGGGGATCGACTAGCCAACCCCTGCCTCGACAAAACACTCACGGTTTTCTTCGAGGGTGAGATTCGATCTCCTTCTTGCTACCAACCTCTCGTAGATCGGATCTAGATGTTGGGTTTATTCCGCTATCTTTGCGTAGGAAAATTTTTGTTTTCTATGCTGCGACCCTTCACTTACTAACTGAATAACTTGTGCGGGCGTATCCAAGGGTCCTCTAGTTTGCTCTTTCCATCTGTGTGTGGGTGTGTCGATGGAAAAAGAATCGATGAGGATGGTGGTGTTTAGGACGTGGCGATGGGGGCAGGGGCTAAAATAGGCTGGATAAACTTGTCCTGTCGCCACAGATGATCCTTGGATAGTCTCATGCGAGGTAAAGGTTTAACCACGCCCACTTGCCAGCTTTCCCCGGAAGAGAGCTAATCAGGCGAGCCGTACGGTACCAATGGGTAAATTAGTACACCCCTGCAGGGTTTAATCTTTTCGAAAAGTCGTGTCAGCGGTTATGGACGCCTTGGGAACGGATTATGAGATCATAGAAAACTTTAATCTTAATTAAAATTTGGCAACTAAAGGTTGCAACTCAACATGTGTTAAAAGTTTCATTTCCTCGAGGGTGATTCGAGGGAGTGCCTTGGTGGAGATGAGTGGTGAGAAATGGCTACTATCGGTTCAATGTGAACCGAAGATAAAAGTTTACTATCTTACCCCTTTATTAAAAACCTTTATGCAAAACAACTACCATATAGCTTTAGAGCATTGTCATCATTGGGCCTATATCGCCCTACTAAACTTGCGAGTACGTCGTACTCAATCTCTCTTTGTTGATTATTAATGGTTTCAGAGGAGGACAACACCGAGCAGACATGTGGGTTCTATGTTGACATCGACGAGTAGTCTGGGGTTCCCAGGTGGCAGCTTGGGACTTCTCGGAACAAGCTGGCTGGGTTTATGTTATTGTAGGCCTCTTAGGCCATATTTTTGATCTTGTTGTATTAGACAACTACCTCGCTTCCGCATGATGTACTGTTGGGTCTGTGACCTCTGTGTGTAATTTGTATCTTTCTCGTTATATGAGTTGCTATATGATCTTTTGTGTCGTAGAGTCTGTGATGTGCCAGTTGTTCCACAAGTCTTGATCTCTTTATTATACATTGATAGCTATGCCAGTGTTTATGGCATGATCGAGGTGTTGCATGGGATCGGTAACCCCATGCCCTTCGATTGTGTAGCATAGCCTGTGGGTTACATAGCCTCTATGTATAATTTCGGGGTCGGGGCGCTACATGTTGGTATCAGAGCAGGACTGCCTGTAGGAAACCCTTACTATTGGTCGATGTCGAGTCTAGTGTTGTGAAAATTATTTATAACCTAAAAATGAGTTGTGAAAACCCTCTTAGGATACTTTTTACTCCTTGCCCAACTTGCTCTACTCTGAGTTATCTTATCTCTATTTGTTTTAACATGGTGTCAAAGTTTAGGTTCTCGGGGTTGGGTTCTTACCGTCCAGTGTATGTCTCGAGTCTGTTACTTCTGTTGCTACCGCCGCGTTGACGTGGTGTCACACGTGGTTGTTTTGTTCTTTTCGTTCGTGTTAGTGCCATCTTTAATCTCTATATCAGGAAGGACTCTAATGCTCTATCCAAAATGTTCGGAGATGGTTACTAACTATGTCATTGTTCCAAATCTTCAGAATGGCTCCTGCCTGTCATGGTAACTGTCGGCACAGTGGAAACCAGGGTACCACGGGCCGGCCTGCCAGGGCCCACAAGATTATTTGGATGATTTTCGCTAAGGACCAGGATCTCCAAGCCTGGCGAGCCTCGCGAGGGTTTTTCCTCGCGAGGGATCTTTTCTCCTCGCCGAGGGTTCTCTCCCTTGGCGAGGGACCGCACCTCGACAAGGCGTCTCCGACGCCACCCGCAATTCTGCTAAGGACCAAGCCGAAGGGCTCGGTGAGGCTTTTTGCCTCGCCGGGCTCCTTCCTCACGAAGCCATCTCTGCCTCCGTGACAGAGCGCACATGGGCTCTGCGCCATGTGCAGAGTGACGCGCGCGCCTGCGCGCGATGACGACGACGCCACAGTTGCTGTTTCCATGTCTAAGCAGTCAACAAAGCGGCACCAAGCAAAGCGGACAACAAGTATTGCCTCTTTGGTGACAAGGGAACCGTCTACAGCTATGCTCCAAGGACGACGTCACCGTGGGTCACATCCCACCTCAGCAAGCGCCAGCCCACCGTCCGGCTGGCCGGTGGCCTTTTTTAGCTTTGGTGACACCGCTCCCCTGCCGTGGACCGCGTCCACGAGCTTTACCTTTATGGTGGACTCCGCCTTTATCGTGCACCCTGCCTCCTTCCGCGTCGTCATGTGGTAACCCTTCCCGCCCAAATGTTTGGGCAGAAGAGGTCCAAGACGCCTATAAAGGGAGGGGGAGCACGCCCAAGCAAAGGGTTCGATCTTTGGTAGGCATTCTAGGTTCACAAGCTCACCATCTTGGAGCTCAGACGAAACCCTAGCCATTGTAGCCACCTCGAGCTCGCCAAGCTCACTCTGTACTAAAAACCTCTCCAAGGAAGAGCAATACAACTAGAAGCAGGACGTAGGGGTTTTACCTCCCAAAGAGGGACCTGAACCTGGGTAAGATCTTGTGTCCATCTCTGCAGTGTATCTCGCAGCGAGTCCGACGAGCACCGTCGCCAGAGCAAGTTGAGGGTTGTTTGACTCCGCGTTCAGCCCCTTACACGATACCTTGAGAGACATCCTAGTTCCTGGGACGGATCTCCGACATTTGGCGCGCCAGATAGGGGGCTGAGGCGCGTCTTCATCCTCGACACAGCCATGGCCGGCTCTCGTGCCGAACGTCTCGCTCGCCGGACGGCTAGCGCCGCCACTGCTCCTGCAGGCCGCCCGCGCGGCCGCCCGCGTGGGAACTCTGCCCCGGAGCGCCACGTCGACCCTGAGCCCCGCGTCGAGCACCCGGAGGACGACGACATCGACCACGCTAAGGACGACCTTGGCGAGGAGGAAGCCTCCTCCCTGCACCCCTCGCAGGACCGTGCTGCTTCTTCGCTGGGCCGCCCTGCGCCCAGTCCGGTGACTGCGCTTCTCATGGCGCAGGAGCTGCTGCAATATGATACGTCTCCGACGTATCTATAATTTCTTATGATCCATGCTTGTTTTCATACCATTTGCTACATGTTTTGTTTACATCTTATAGCATTTTTATGCATTTTTTGGAACTAACATATTAACAAGATGCCCCAGTGCCAGTTCCTGTTTTCTGCTGTTTTTCCGTTTCAGAAAAGTACTTAAGGAAATATTCTCGGAATCGGACGGGACAAAAACCCAGGATCTTATAATTTCGTCACGCACACGGAGTCCAAAGGGGAGCCGAAGACGCACCAGAGGGCGACCACACCTTAGGGTGGCGCGGCCCACCTGTCTGCCGCGCCACCAGGTGGTGTGGCCCCCTCGGGCCTCCACCGACGCCGCCCTTTCGCCTATATAATCCCCCCGACGAGAAAACCCTAAGGACCCCGTCATATTCCAAAGAAACATCTGCAGCGCCGCCGCCATCACCGACAAGTTTCGGGGGACAGAAGTCTCTGTTCCGGCACCCTGCCGGGACGGGGAAGTGCCCCCGGAGCCATCTCCATCGACTCCACCACCATCTTCATCGCCGTTGCTGACTCCCATGATGAGGAGGGAGTAGTTCTCCCTCGGGGCTGAGGGCCGTACCGGTAGCCATGTGGTCTATATCTCTCTCTCCCATGATGTGATCTATATGTGATCATGAGCTTTGCAATCTAGATGTTGTTATGTTACTCAAGTGGGCTTTATTTATGTGATCTCCGGAGACTCCTTGTCCCACGTGTGTAAAGGTGACAGTGTGTGCACCGTGTGGGTCTTTAGGCTATATTTCACAAGATACTTGTTCACTGATTTATTATTTGAGTTGGATGTCTCTATGAAATTGTGGTGTGTTAGTACCTCCTATGAATGCTCATGGTCCAGTGTGGGGTATTCATTAGTACTTGGGAATATATGTTTGAGGCGTGCTTTTGCATTCCTACACAATGAATTAGTGTTCGTTATCCAGCCGGAGAATACTTCGGAGTAGTATATTGAAGTGCTTATATTTATATTCAATTATGATTGCATTGTTGAAAGTGACCACTGGTGAAAGTATGATCCCTAGGCCTTGTTTCTAAGCATTGAAACACCATTTACAACAAGTTCTGCTACATGTTTGCTTGCTGCCATTTTTATTTCAGATTGCAATTACTACTTATAATCATCCATATTACTTGTATTTCACTATCTCTTCGCCGAACTAGTGCACCTATACATCTGACAAGTGTATTGGGTGTGTTGGGGACACAAGAGACTTTTTGTATTGTGATTGCAGGGTTGCTTGAGAGGGATACCTTTGACCTCTACCTCCCTGAGTTCGATAAACCTTGGGTGATTCACTTAAGGGAAACTTGCTGCTGTTCTACAAACCTCTGCTCTTGGAGGCCCAACACTGTCTACAAGAATAGAAGCGTGTGTAGACATCACAATACCGCCCCACGCCGGAGGCCCAGGAGGCCTGGCTCAACCGTGTCTCCGAGCTCATCAGCGCCGCTCGTGCCGCCGCTCCTGCACCATCTCGCTCGCTGGTCCTCTCTGCCCGCGCAGGGGATGCGGCGCACGGCACGCCTCACGCTCCTCCCGTTCCTCCTCGTCACCCCGCTCCCGTTCCCGCTCCAGCTCCACCGGCTCCACCGCAACCCGCTCCAGTGGGGGCTCCCCCTCGCGACGGCCGCGCTGCATCGCACGCGTCGTCGCCGCACGACTGCCAAATCGTGCAGCGAGCCCCCGAGGACGCACGCGTGAGCATCGAGCGCGGGCAGGACCGCCGCAACCGCGCCGTCCAGGACGTCGCCACCGCTGGCCACCTCCGTGCCACCCTCGCCAACGGCACGGTCACCTACGGCACGACGGCCGCGTTCACTCGCAGCCTCCGTCGCGTCGTCTGGCCGGTCAAGTTCCGGCCGGATCTTCCTCCGCGCTACGACGGCAAGAACAACCCCCTGGAGTTCCTGCAGCTCTACACTCTGGCCATCCAGGCCACCGGGGGCGACGACAGGGTCATGGTGAACTGGTTCCCCATGGCCCTCAAGGACTCCGCGTCCTCATGGCTCACCAACCTCCCCGCCGAGTCCATCAACACTTGGGAGGAGCTCTGCCGGTGCTTCGTCGCCAACTTCAAGGGCACGTACGAGCGCGGCCTCACCTACAATGACCTCCGCGCCGTGCGCCAGAAGCCTGGCGAGACCCTCCGCAAGTACATCCAGCGCTTCAGCCAGGTGCGCAACAAGATCCCCAACGCCACCGACGCGCAGGTCATCTCGGCCTTCCAGGCTGGAGTGACCGACGTGCGGATGCTCGAGAAGCTTGGCATCCACGACAACATCACCACCGTCGTCAAGCTCTTCGACTTGGCGGACAAGTGCGCCAAGGCTGAAGAGGGCCGCTTGTTCGTCAAGAACGAGCCAGGGGATCCCGCTGAGGGGTCCAAGAAGAAGAAATCCACCGAGAAACGCAAGACCACTGTGGTCCTCGCGGCTGAGCCCGACGCCAAGCAGCCTCGCCAAGCTGCCGCTCCAGCCGCGGGCCCCCGAGAAGAAAGGTGATCGCCCCTTCTGCGTCTACCACAACAGGCATTCCCATACCACCGAGGACTTCACCGACCTCAACCAGGCTTCGCGAGGCTCTCCAGGCTTCGCGAGGCTCACCAGGCTTCGAGAAACTCACCAGGCTTTGCGAGGCTCGCCAAGGCCTCGGTCAAGGACTCCAATTCCACGCTAAGCAAATTCACCAGCCCGCGCAAGGACTCCAAACTATCCCGCTCTCCTGGCCATTCGCGGTCTGGGGGCTGGACCTTCTGGGACCTTTCCCGCGAGCGCTCGAGGGCTACCGCTACCTCTACGTCGCCATCGACAAGTTCACCAAGTGGCCTGAGGTGGAACCCGTGCGTACCATCCCGGCGAAATCGGCGGTAAAATTCATAAGGAGCCTGGTCTGTCACTTCGGCGTGCCCAATCGCATCATCACCGACAACGGCTCACAATTCATCGCGGCGCCTTCAAGTCCTGCTACGGCAGCCTCGGCGCCCAAATCTGCTACGCCTCGGTGGCTCACCCACAAAGCATGGGCGGGCTGAGCGAGCCAACGTCGAAGTGCTCAAGGGCCTCAAGACGAGAAGCTTCAACCGCCTCTAGGCCAGCGGCAAGCATTGGATCGATGAGCTCCCCTCGGGGGCTGAGCCCCTCTCGGGAGCATCGCGCCACCCCTCGCCGGGGCCCCGGCTCTCGCGAGGCTGACAACCTCACGAGGCTCGGGGGCTCGCGCCGCTTACGTCTAGGCTCCGGCCTTCTCCCGAGGCTCCGCCGCTTCGCGGGGCTGATCCCCTCGCGAGGCCCCGGTCCTCGCTGGAGACACCCGTGCAGCCACGGTAAAAACGTCAAGGCTTCCTCTCCGTGACAGCCACCCCGTGCAGCCACGGTAAAACCGTCAAGGCTTCCTCTCCGTGAAAGCCACCCCGTGCAGCCACGGTAAAAACGTCAAGGCTTCCTCTCCGTGACAGCCACCCCGTGCAGCCACGGTAAAAACATCAAAGTTGCCTCTCCGTGATGGCCACTCCGTGCAGCCACGGTAAAAACGGCGTGACCAAGGTCACATCCTCCATGAGGAAAATATTCGGGCTCCCCTCTCTACTATACGTTGCCGCGGGCCGTTCGAGAAGACTCCCAAGCCATCAAGCCTCGGCAAGGTAACCTCTTCAGGCACCATGCCTTGGCGAGGTGGATCCCCATGCCGGTCATGGTGGAACGTAGGCTGAAAGCCACCCCCGCCTAGGGGCCCCCTCTGAGCTCTCTCTACATGCGTCGCCACGAGCACGCCCCCTTGAGAGTCTCAGCCACAGCATGTGGAACCCCATGTCTGGCATGGTGGATTTTGTGTTTCTGGCCACGCCAGTGTAATGAACATCTGTTTCAGGTCATTTTGAACCTTTGCGCATCGCGCCAGCATATTTCGTTGCTTCGGTAAGCTGCTATGTTATTGCTGTTTATTCTCGCTCGTATGATCCCTCCTGTGTATCTCACGAGCGGGGGCTAGCATGGTGCCATGCCACGGGAGCATCCCGGCAGCGCCTCAAACCCAAGGGATCCGAGCTCTGAACTTGCGGGTCAGCTCTCATGCATGTCAACTCCCAAGGAGCTCTGAACTCATGGGTCAGCTCCCGCGCACATCAACTCACCAAGGATCACCAAAGACCTTGGTGCCTGTTCTCCTCGCGAGACACACATTAAGGAACCTACGAGCACCATGAGTTATCTAGCTATCTATTGCTTGTGGGTATGCCTATATGTCCAAGTGCAGGAAACAAGCCTCAGGCACCCTCTCCAGGGCAACAACGCCTCGCCAGGGAACCAACACCCTCTCCAAGGCGAAAACGCCTCGTCAAGCTAAGTCTAAACACTTGTTTGATTTTCCTCTCACTGGTTTTTGCCCCTCGAGTCTCTTTTCTCTCTCCTATGCCTCATGGGCTGCTTGCACGTCGAAGGGGGGCCCCAAGCATCGCGCTTCGAGGAGCTCTTACTTCTTGAGGCCTCACACACCCCCTGGCCTTGTGGAGCCCTGACTCTCACATACCGAAGCGGCAGTGGTGCAGCGCTAAGAGAGGGTCCTAAGACGTAGAGCGAAAAAGACATGAAGGGGAAAGACAAAAGCCTCCCGAGGGACGTCCACAAGCACATTCCAATAAACTTAACGAGTCTTTACAAAGTCTTACAACCAAAATGACTAAGGTAAAATGTGCCCCATGCACGTCCAGCTACAGGAAGGAGTTTAAGCTGTCGCGCCTCCTGAGGTGCCCGCTCCATCCACGGCAGCCTCCGCCTCCAGGGCATCTTCCTCGCCGTCGCCTTCGTCTTCATTGACCAAGACCTGGTCGTATTTCCTGGCGAGCACCTCAGTGGCTTCCCGCGGATATCGACCGGTGCCATCATGGCCTCGAGGTCGAGCGAGGGCTAGAGCCTCAAGAGGTTGCTGAAGACGCGGCTGGTGGCGAGGACGAGGAGATCGCGGCTCTCCTCCACGACGCGCTCGTCGAAGCGCTTCGCGACCTCTTCAAGCTTCCCGAGGAATTGCCCGAAGAAGAGCATGAACGCGGCCTCGTCGTCACTCCCTCCTGAGGGAAAGTGGGGGACCTCGATCCTCATGTCGTCCCCGACGGCGTTCGCGCGGAGCACTAGGTCGTGGAGCATGCGCTGGCGCTGGCGCGTCATGGCCCGGCCGTGCTGCGCGGTGTCTTGCGCCTGCTCCGCGAGGTCCGCGGCCGGCCCCACCTGCTGCTGGAGGTCGCTCAGGTCCGCCTTCAGGGCGGCAATCTACCTCTCCACGCGAGTCTGCGCCTCCTTGGCGCGCTGGAGGCGGGAGGTCATCTCCTTCTCCTGCTTCTGGAGCCCTTTGACCTGGTGCTGGAGCTCGTTACGCTTTGTTGTGAAGCGCTCCTCTTGCTTCTTGGCCTTGGCGTCGTAATCATCGGCGAGGCTTTGGCGGATGCATTCGACCCCGGCGTAGGCCTCCTCCTGGACCCTTTTCTGCTTCAGCGCGAAGTCAGCGTTGGCCTTGTCGTGACGCTCCTTGTGGGTGGCCTCGCTCCTGGCCACCGAGTTCTCGCGCTCCTGCAGCTGCCCCTCGTGGGTGGCCTGGGCCCCCTCCAGCAGATGGACCTGCTCCTCGCGCTGGTCCAGCTCTTTCTCCCGGAGGGAGAGCTCTTCCTCGCGCCGCTGCAGCTCTGCCTCGCGAGGCGCCAGCTGCCCCTCGCGGGCGTCTAGCAGCTCGCGGAGCTCCTTCAGGCTGGCTCTTGCGACCTCGGACTCGGTGGCAAGTTTCTGCTCGGCGGCCGCTAGCTCCTGGTGCTTGGCGTCGGTCTTCGCCTCCAGCGCCTCCCGGGCGGCGTCCAGCTGGTCCATGACCTCCGCCGCCTCCCGCTTGATGCTGTCGCGGGTCTCCTTGGCGAAGCGCATCGCCTCCTCGCACGCCGCTTGGGCCGTCGCATCCTGCCGGCGGCACATCTCCACCCTCTCGTGGAGGAGGGCCCAGGCGTCAGGGAGCTTTGCTCGCTCCTCCTCCCGGGCGCGTTCTTCCTCGGCGTATTGCACCTCCAGCTCGTCAAGCGGCTGCCGCGCTTGGCCGAAGACAACCCTGCGGCGGGCCGCGCGAGGGCGCGGCTCCTGCAGCGCCAAGGTCCCCGCGTCGTCGCGGGGCGCAGAGGCCTCGACGCTCGTCGAGGCACCCGGGGCCCCTTGCCTCGGGCTCACGGCCGCTTCGGGTGCGGCCTGGGGGCTGGTGCGGGCGCCTCCCTCGTTGCCCACATCAAGAGCCCTCTGGGGGCTGGGCGTCCTCTCGCCCCCGGCTCCGCCGTTCGGGGGCTCCAGAGGTGCCTCCACCTCCGGCTCTTCAGGGGCGCTGCCCGCCCCTTCCATGGTGGCCACGTCCGCCGCGGCCTCGGGCGCGTCCGCCCTCCTTGTGGGAGCCTCCTCCACCTCTGGAGGCGGCTCCATGACGATCTCCTCATACACTGCTTCCTCTTCCGCGCGGTGCTCGGCCGCAGGAGGAGTAACAGCCCGAGTTGGCGGAGGCGTCGCCACTTCAATCACCTCCTCTGCGCGGTGCTCAACCGCAGGGGGAGAAGCAGCCCTAACTGGAGGCGACATCGCCTCTTCAACCGCCACCACCTCCGCGCGGTGCTGACCCGCGGGAGGAACGGCCTCTAGCTGTGGCTCGTCAGCCGCCTACTGCGGCTCGTCGGCCGCCTGCTGCGGCTCATTGGCCACAGGCGTCTCCTCGGCGGCGCTGGCGGTCTCCCCAAGCTTGCGGAGACGCCGCCTCTTCGGCGCCGCGGGTACGCTGAAGAAACACAAACAAGCAAAGACCCTTCAGGAGGGGATTCTCAGAAGCAAAATGCTGAAAGAAAAAGAAAGGATCAAAACTTACTCGTCGGCCGCTCTCCACACCCTCTTCTTCCCCTTGGGTGGCTGGAGGCTGCTCGCTCCGAGCCCCTCGCGAGGCGCTGGTGCCTCCTTGCGAGGAGCATCCCTCGTGGTGGCCCCGGCGTCCCTGTAGTGGAGGAGGTTGGAGCGGGGCTCGCAGCGTCCTCCCGTGCCGCCTCTCCTCTCCTCCGCGGTGCGCCGAACCATGCGGAAGGCGTCCTCGTCGCTGCCGGAGGAGATCACTTCGACGTCGTCACCATCCGGTGTGCTCCTTGAGGAGCCCGCGTCACCTCCTGAGGGATTGGCGCCTCTCGAGGCCCCTTCCTCGCCGGAGGGGTTAACGTTTCTCGAGGCCCCATCCTCGCCGGAGGGGTCAGCACCCCTCGGGGCCGCGTCCTTGCCAGAGTCTTCTCCTTCATCCAGCTCCGGCGACTCGTCCATGTACTCTGGCTCTGTCGCCCACGGGATTGGTGCGGGGCTCGCGGTGCCCCGCGGGCACGATGCCCCACTCGTCGAACACCGGCAGGCGCCTGCGGTGTTCTTCCACACTCTCCACAATGAAGTTGAAGAGCGTTTTGGCCTCCTCGGTGGAGGGGGACGGGATGTCCTTCGTGGCGAAGAGGATCCCCATGATCGGGTACAGCACCTCCCGCGCGAGGTTGTCCACGCACAGGCGCATCCTGTCCTCCTTGCCGGTGTACCGCCACACCGGCTCCGAATGCTGCTGAAGAGGAGCGATGCGGAGCCTCGTGAAGTCCTTGGCCACCATCTGGCCGGTGAGGCCGCCAACGCGAAGCCTCCGTATGCACTCGTACACCCCGTCGACCTCTGGGCCTTCGAAGTCTACGCTCGCCTAGCGCGCCCACTTCCTCGGCGGCGCCTCGGGCACCTCCAGAAGAGGGTCGGTCCCCTTGGTGTCAACGAAGAGCCACCTCTCGCGGATCTTCTCCACCTTCTTCATCACCTTGGTGATGGTGTTCTCGCCGCACCAGGCGATGGGAATATAGATCTCACTCCTGGCGTCGGCGATCCGGAACGACACGCATCCGAGCCGCTCATTCTGCGCGGTGGACCAAAGGGAGTAGAAGCTGCGAAAAAGCGCTACCGAGGGGCGAATGCCGACGTAGGCCTCGCAGAGGTAGGCGAAGATGGCGAGGATAAGGATGGAGTTGGGGTGGAGATGAAGAAGCTGGATCTGGTACGTCTCCAAGATCGTGAAGAGGAAGTCGGAGAAGGGAGGAACAAGGCCGGCATAGAGAGTATGGAGAAAAATGGGGTAATACCCCTCAGGAAGCCTGCTGCCGGTCGGCCTCATCTCGGTGACGCCATGCTCGTTGGTGTTCGAGGCCGCCAGGTAGCGCACCTTCGCCAACGCCGCTGCGTTGATGCGTGACGGCGGCAGCGCCGCCACAAGCGCGGCACCCCGCGCCGCCGCCGCCGACGTGCCGGCTTGCATCGTGGCCTTCCCCTTCGTGTCAGCTGCTGCTCTCTTGGGTGCCATGGATCCTTGAAGACGAAGACCTCGGGAGCGATGCGCTCTGGGAAGTAGTAGATGTTTGGAAGAAGAGGGCGGTGGAGTAATGGAAGAAGTGATGGGCGCAGTCTGCACGCCAGGCTTTATTGACCGGTTGCCCCGGACGTGGCAGGACCCACCGGGTTGCCCGTTGAAGCCGAGGAGATCGTGGCCGCGGGCGCAACCGCTGCGCTCCACGTGTCGCGGCCCTGTCAGGCATCTTTGGCCCCTCGACGCTTCGCCTGCGGCCATGGGCCTCGGCGTGCCCATCGCGGGCCCGGGGGCTACTGTCGGCACAGTGGAAACCAGGGTACCACGGGCCGGCCTGCCAGGGCCCACAAGATTCTTTGGATGATTTTTGCTAAGGACCAGGCTCTCCAAGCCTGGCGAGCCTCGCGAGGGTTTTTCCTCGCGAGGGATCTTTTCTCCTCGCCGAGGGTTCTCTCCCTTGGCGAGGGACCGCACCTCGACAAGGTGTCTCCAACGCCACCCGCAATTCTGCTAAGGACCAAGCCGAAGGGCTCGGCGAGGCTTTTTGCCTCACCGGGCTCCTTCCTCGCGAAGCCATCTCTGCCTCCGCGGCAGAGCGCACATGGGCTCTGCGCCATGTGCAGAGTGACGCACGCGCCTGCGTGCGATGACGACGACGCCACAGTTGCTGTTTCCATGTATAAAGCAGTCAACAAAGCGGCACCAAGCAAAGTGGACAACAAGTATTGCCTCTTTGGTGACAAGGGAACCGTCTGCAGCTATGCTCCAAGGACGACGTCACCGTGGGTCACATCCCACCTCAGCAAGCGCCAGCCCACCGTCCGGCTGGCCGGTGGCCTTTTTTAGCTTTGGTGACGCCGCTCCCCTGCCGTGGACCGCGTCCACGAGCTTTACCTTTATGGTGGACTCCGCCTTTATCGTGCACCCTGCCTCCATCCTCGTCGTCATGTGGTAACCCTTCCCGCCCAAATGTTTGGGCAGAAGAGGTCCAAGACGCCTATAAAGGGAGGGGGAGCACGCCCAAGCAAAGGGTTCGATCTTTGGTAGGCATTCTGGGTTCACAAGTTCATCATCTTGGAGCTCAGACGAAACCCTAGCCATTGTAGCCACCTCAAGCTCGCCAAGCTCACTCTGTACTAAAAACCTCTCCAAGCAAGAGCAATACAACTAGAAGCAGGACGTAGGGGTTTTACCTCCCAAAGAGGGCCCTGAACCTGGGTAAGATCTTGTGTCCATCTCTGCAGTGTATCTCGTAGCGAGTCCGACGAGCACCGTCGCCGGAGCAAGTTGAGGGTTGTTTGACTCCGCGTTCAGCCCCTTACACGATACCTTGAGAGACATCCCTAGTTCCTGGGACGGATCTCCGACAGTAACCAAGGTGATCCTGATGCACCGCCGCAACCCTCAATGGCGGAGGTTCTGATGGCTATCGAGGATAACCGCCTGCGCAACGAGCGTCTGCTCGAGCAGTTGGTGCAGCAGGGTGCCAGGAGGAATAATGAATGCAACACTCTCACTGAGTTCTTTCGGTCCCAGCCTCTGACATTTTCTGAAGCTAGAGAGCTGCTTGATGCGGATGACTAGCTGCGGGCTCTCGAGCGCAAGTTCGCCTCCTTGCATGTTCCGGTGGCAGAACAAGTGAACTTCGCCACCTACCTTCTGAATGTGGCCGCTGGCTCTTGGTGGGAGAGCCATGTGTCAATGTTTGATGCTGGCCATGCCTTCACCTGGGCGGAGTTCCGCACCGCTTTCCGTGCGGCCTACATCCCCAAGCCCATCATGGACCTCAAGAGGAGGGAGTTCCTGGATCTGATCCAGGGACGCATGGGCGTCCAATCCTATGGGCGTGAGTTCAACCACCTCTCCCGTTATGCCCCTTGGGACGTGACAAATGATGAGGACAAGCAGTATCTGTTCCGCAAGGGGCTTGCACCTCGGCTTCGATATGAGATGTTGCCCTTCAAGTTCCAGTCCTCCCAGGAGCTGTACAACCAAGCTCTCACTATGGAGCAAGGTAGGAAGGAGCTGGAGTCTTCCAAGAGGCCAGCTCCAATGGACAATCAGAGATCCTCTTCTTCTGAGGGCAAGAAATGCAGGGTCTTTGTGCCCTTCAGTGCTGTGCCTCGTGCTCTCTTCGCGCCAAGGCCTTCAAGGTACAGGCCACCTCCGCCTCGTGCAGCTACCTCGACCTTGGGTGCGGCTGGAAGTGGCTTCCGCCCTCAGCTACGTCCACCACCACCGAGGCCCACTTGCTACAGCTGTGGCCAGCCGGGGCACTACTTGCAGGGAGTGTCCCCAGAAGGCACCGGCTACCGCAGCACCTGCACCATCTCCCTCTACACCGTCCGCCAAGGCTACGACTGTCAGCCATGGACGGCTGAACCACGTCTCGGCTGAAGGAGGTGTAGAGGACCCCGGTGTTCTCATGGGTACGCTTCGAATAACTGCATATCCAGCTTCAGTCTGGTTTGATTCAGGGGCATCACATTCATTCATATCCATATCATATGCACACAACCATCAGATACCGTTTGTGAACATGGACTCCCCTCTAGTGGTCAAAACACCAGGCTCTAGTTGGCACACTAACTGGATCGCTCCTGAGGTTCAGGTTTCTATAGGGTCGGTCCCCTTTCCGTTCTCGTTGATAGCACTGAAGTCAGATGGGATAGATGTCATTCTAGGCATGGATTGGCTAGTCAAATACCAAGCCAACTTGAATTGTGCTGCCAAGACTGTCGCAGTGATCCACCCAACCTACGGGCTAGTGTGGTACTGGTCCCCTTCCTCCGCAATTCCATCCGCTGCCACACCTCTCTCTTCAAAGATCAGCCTGTACTTCCTCGATGGAATCACCCCACCTAAAATGCATGAGGTGGAGGTGGTGTGTGATTTCCCCGACATCTTTCCTGAAGAATTGTCTGGCATGCCACCTGATCAAAGTGTGGAGTTTGTCATTGACTTGGTTCCGGGAACTGCTCCAATTTCCAAAAGGCCCTACCGCATGCCAGCGGAAGAGCTGACTGAGCTGAAGAAACAAATTGATGAGTTGGTGGAGAAGGAATTCATTCGACCTACTAGCTCACCTTGGGGCTGCCCCGTCATCTTTGTCAAAAAGAGGGATTCAAATGTTCCTCGTCTGGTTGTTTATTACCGTCCTTTGAATGCGGTAACCATCAAGAACAAGTATCCTATTCCCTGAATAAATGACCTGTTCGATCAGCTAGCTGGTGCAACTGTATTCTGCAAGATGGATCTGAGGTCAGGCTACCATCAGATCAAAATCAGAAAGGAGGATATTCCGAAGACGGCTTTCACCACTCGTTATGGCCTATATGAGTATACCGTCATGTCCTTTGGCCTCACCAATGCCCCGGCTACATTCATGAGAGCATCTCTAACAGTGCCCGAAAACATGCGAACCGAAAAAGGCGAGTTCAGTCTTCCAAAAACGTGTATTCAGTTCCAAAAAGCGCTGGCACAGAACAGAGCCCGAAAACCAAAACTGAAAAACCGAATATTCTGTTTTTCGCCAACAAATTGAATCGTCCAGGAAATAGGTAGATAATTTACCTTGTCGACACATCGTCGAGCACGTCGGGGGCGTCACTCGTGTTGGCAGCAACTTGCGGCAAGGGGGGTATGCCCGGCGTCTGAACGCCGCCGCGGCTGGTCGTCGTCTTGCTCTTCCTCTTCGTGCCCTTCGGCCCCGAAGACTAAGATTTCGGGCGGCTTGTTTTCGTCGCCTTCGGCTTCGATCCGGCGGGATCTTTGGCACGACCACTCGCCACCGGGAGAGAACCCGTGCCCGCAGCACCTACTTGCGGGACCACGGGCATACCCGCACGTCTCCGCTCGAGGACGTTCGTCGACGCGACCAGGTTCGCAACGGCGGCGGCGGCCGGCGGATCTCCACCGGGCCCTGGACACACCACGGGAGATGTTGGCGGAACCTGCGAGCTCGCTGCGGCGGCCGGCGGGGTCGATTCGTGATCCATCTCGCCGAGATCGGGCGATGGCGTGGCGGAATACGGCGAGAGTGCGTGGATTGGCGGCGGCGGCGGTTGGGCGCGAAGTGAAGGAGCTGAAACCTCCATCGTGCGCGAACTGTGGAAGCAATTTAGGTCGCGTTCGGTTCGACGTTTTGCCCCCACAAGTAGGGGCCGAGTTCGGTTTCTCGGTTCGGACTGAACTTTTTTTTTGGTTTTGGCTCGTTTTCAGGCTCTGTTCTGCGCCATTTCTCGAACCGAACCCGTAAATTGGTGGTTATTTTTCAGTTTTGGCCTGTTTTCAGGCTCTGTTAGAGATGCTCTGAGGCTTATGAACTCCATCTTTCATGAGTACCTCGACAAATTCGTCATAATATACATTGATGACATCCTTGTGTACTCCAAAACCGAAGAAGAGCATGCTGAGCATCTTCGGCTAGTTCTGACAAAGCTTCCAGATCATCGCCTCTATGCCAAGTTCTCCAAGTGTGAGTTTTGGTTAAAGGAGCTCATCTTCCTAGGTCATGTGATGTCAGCTGCTGGAGTAGCTGTGATACCCGACAAGATTCAGGCAATCCTGGATTGGCCAACTCCAAAGTCCGCCAAAGACATCTGTAGCTTCCTTGGGTTGGCGGGTTACTACTGCCGGTACATCGAGGGCTTCTCCAAGATAGCCAAAGCATTGACTGACCTTCTCAAGAAAGATAAGAAGTTTGTGTGGACCGACAAAGCTGAAGAGAGCTTCCAAACTCTCAAAGTCAAGCTCACGACCACTCCTGTTGTAACAGCCCTAACTTTGTTATGAAAAATACGAAGAATTTTTCCACTTTTGCTTTGCATCCTTTGCATCATGGCATGCATGTGAACTTGTCATTTCTAACAAATGCACCTTGTTTTGGAAATCAAATTGTAATGGGAAGCCAACCTTCCCAAAACCTCCAACCAAATGTTTTGCCCTTTTTGTCAACCAACCATTCTTGGACTTCCAACTTGTTTAGGAAGTTCCCTATTTGCCTCTTATCCTCAATTCTCAAATTTCAAGTTTTGTCAATTGGGAACTAAATATGAGAATTCATTTTGGCTTAATTCAAACTACACTTTTGGAACCAATTTAAGCTCTCCAAAAATTCAAACTAAATTCATGGAGTGCTTATTTATTGTGTTGGGAGCCACCATGTTTAATTTCACTATTTTTGGAAATGGTTAATTGCTCCAATTAGAGGTTTTTAGCTATTTATCAAAAATGCCTAAAACTAAAAGCTTTGAACAAATTTTGGGCAAACCAATTTATTTGACCTCACCAATTTTTGTGGTGGTTCTAACAGGTAATCCTAGCCTCTATGAATTTTTCTGGGTTTTTAGAAAATGTCTTGGTGCCCTAATTAATTGGCTGAATCCTACTGCTGGACTTGTTTGAGGTTTATTCAAAAATTCCAGGGACCTCTTCGTAATTTTCCTTTTCCCTCTCTCCCTCCACCGTGGACAATGGCATCCTGGCGCCATGCCTCCGAGCTGGCCGCGCCATGCCGCCGCCCACCCTCTCCTGGCCGTGTGTGATGGTGGACGAGGACCCCCCACCTGCCCCCTGTCCTTTTTCCCCCTCTGCCCCCCTCGTCTCGCTCTCTCTCCCCTCTCCCGAGCTCCTCCGTAGCCGCCACCGTGTCGAGCTCGCCGCCGTCGTTTCGGTCGCTCTCGCGTAGATCGAAGGCCGCCACCCGTTTCGCCTCCTCTTCCTCCCCCTTCCGTAGCGAAGAATTGAGCCGGGGTGGCCCGGATCGACGAGATCGTCCCCGACCTCCCGCCACGGCCGCGTCCCCGCCGGCCGGATTTCCGGCGATCCCGCCGCCCCTCGCCGTCGCCGACCGCACCTTAGGGTCCCTGGTGAGCTCCTCCTCCTTCCTGGCCTCTTCCCGTGCCCCCTCCCCCTCTCCCGGCGTCGATCGTTGCCGGCCACCGCGTCTCGCGCTGACACACGCGTGCGTGCGTGCTAGCCCGGCCTGGGCACCGGCCGAAACCGGTCACCAGGCCGGAGGCTTCCGATGCCTCCCCGGCCCTTGACCCGGCCTGGGCCGGCACCGAGGCCGGTTCCTTCGGGCATGGCCCGGCCTAAGCCCCGGACTGGGCCGGTCCAGAGGCCGGAGGCTTCTGGCACCTCCCCGGCCTGCACCCCGGTCTGGGCCGGTTTGGAGGCCGGCCCTTACAGTGTTTCCTGCGATTTTGGAAAAACATTTTGGAATTCAAATAATTCATAACTTTTCAACTAATGGTCCAAATTTGGCAAATGAAATACCATGTTGAGCAGAAAAACAATCTCTACTACTTGAAATCTTTGTAACCTTCTTTGGATTTATATTATTTTGGTTATTCAAGAATTCCTAAAATGGGTTATTTAATACCCAAATTGGGAAATTCATAACTTTCTGTTTATTTGTCCAAAATTCATGATTCAAATATCAATGTGATCCACACCTCCAGTGCAATCAAGTTGTGAACTCATTCCATCATGATCACAAACTTTTATTTGTTGTTATTCATAATTTGATTAAATGAATTAAATTCATTTATTTCTTTAATTTGCTATTTATTCATCGGTACTCCGAAAATGACAAATAAATTACCGAAATGATCGGAATGACGAACCCTATCCATTCATGTCATGTTCATGCATATTTGAGCCACCTCTATAATAATTTAAGATTTTATAAAGAATGTGGCCACTAAGATAAATATGGGGTTGGTTCCAAATAATTGCACTAATTATTTGGCCCCTCATTTAATGTTGCAATCTAATTCAGATAATGATATCTTTGCATCAATTGGACATGTCATCATGTGTTTGCGCATTGCACCTTGTGATCGTGTGATTTATGTGTGCTTTGTATTTTTCTTTGGGTATCGATAGATTCCGGAGTCGAGGTTACCGATAACTACCCCGACGAGCAGTACTCCGCGCCAGGGCAGCAAGGCAAGAGATAACCTAACCTTCTTGGAATCTAGCATCCCATGATTTTATCAAATTATTTTATCCACCATAATATTGCATGCGGTTCAAATATCTCTTTGTGTAAATATATAGAATCCTATGAATGCATGTCTCTTCCCCGAGCCAATCACATGTATCCCTATCTATGAACCCTAGTGTTGATGTGTTGGCCGGATACGATTTATAATTGTCGGTTATATGCTTATCCATGCTTAGACATGCTTAGTTGCAATACTAGTTGTGTCCGTTGTTTATTTCCATAATTGTTGTTGAAGATGGAATGATGCGGACTTGGTGGATATGTGTGGTGCTTAATTAAAATGCTAAGTAGGCTTGGGTGAGTTGCCATCGGGGATGGTGTTTTGCCTCACTCCAGCCCCTAGGTGCGAGTTCTTTACCTCTTGAACCAAGACGAGCGTGCTGCCATTGGTGGGTGTATGGGCGCCTTACTGACCGAATAACTTGTGCGGGCGTATCCAAGGGTCCTCTAGTTCGGTTTTCCATTTGCGTGTGAGTGGAAAGATGATGTTGATGAGGATTTGTGTTTAGGGCGTGGCGATGGGGCAGGGCGCTGGGAGCGCTGAACCTGTCTGTGGCCACAGATGACTCTTGGATATTCTCACGTGAGGTAAAGGTTTAACCGCGCCCGCTTGCCGGCCTTCCCCGGAAGAGGGCCACTCAGGTGAGCCGGACGGTACCAATGGGTAAATTAGTACACCCCTGCAGGGATAATCTTTTCGAAAAGCCGTGTCCACGGTTATGGACAATTTTGGTATCGGATATAAGATCATAGACAACGTTAACCTAATTGATATGGCAGCTAGAGGTTGCATAACAAACATGAGATAAAGGTTCATTTCCTCGAGGGTGAGTCGAGGGAGTGCCTTTGTGTGAGATGAGTGGTGATGGTTGCAAGTAGGTTCGCCGAGAACCGAAGATGAAAGTGTTACTCTCTTACCCCTTTATAAAAATATTCTGAGTAGACGAATGCCATGTGTCACTTTATATTTTCGGTTTATTAAAATTAGCTTTATGCAAAGAAATACATAAACAGCTTTAGAGCCTCCGTCAGTCATTGGGCCTATATCGCCCTACTAAACTTGCGAGTACATCGTACTCAGTCTCTCTTTGCTGCCTCTATGATTTTGTATTTCAGAGGAGGACGACACCGAGCAACTAGGTGGGTTCTTCGTTGACGTCGACTACTAGTCTGGGGTTCCCAGGTGGCAGCTTGGGACCGTGGAACAAGCTGGCTGGGATGATGTTTATTGTAGGCCTCTTAGGCCATATTTTGCTTCTTGTTGTTAGTACAACACTACCCGCTTCCGCTTGTTGAATTGTTGGATCTGCGATCCTTTTGCTTGTAATATTTGTATTCTTCTCGTTATATGAGTTGCTATACTTGTGTGTCGTAGAGTCATGCTTTGTGCCAGTTCTGTTCCACAAGTCTCGATCTTTGTCTTATACATTGATGGTTGTGTCGGATTCATAGCCTCTCTGTATAATTCCGGGGTCGGGGCGTTACAAGTTGGTATCAGAGCAGGACTGCCTGTAGGAAACCCTTTCTTTTGGTCGATGTCGAGTCTAGTGAAAATTATTTTCAACCTAAAAATGAGTTGTGAAAACCTTCTTAGGATTCTTTTGCTTCTCATCCAACTCGCTCTACTCTGATTCTTACCTCTATTTGTTTTGTGCTTGGTGTCGATGTTTAGGTTCTCGGGGTTGGGGTTCTTACCGTCCAGTTATGTCTCGAGTCCGTTAAATCCGTTTGTTATCGCCACGATGACGTGATGTCACCGTGGTTGCCTAAAATCTGTCTTTGGTGTTTATTGCTTCTTAAATATCCATATCTGGGAGCAACCAGTGATCTACCTTAACTGTCAGAATTGGTTACTAACTTGTCGTTGTTCCAATTCTCCAGAATAGCTCCTACCCGTCGTGGGGAACATAGCAGCCCTGACCCACCGCCGCCACCCTCAATGGCGGAGGTGATGATGGCTATCGAGCAAAACCGTCTGCGCAATGAGCGGTTGCTCGAGCAGCTGGTCCAGCAGGGGGCCAGGAGGAACACGGACTGCACCACTCTCAACCAGTTCTTGCGGTCCCAACCTCCCACTTTCTCCGAGGCTAAGGAGCCGCTTGATGCGGATGATTGGCTTCGGGCTATCGAGCGCAAGTTTGCCGCTCTTCACGTTCCGGCGGCAGAACATGTCAACTTCGCCACCTACCTTCTAGAAGGAGCCGCCGGCTCCTGGTGGGAGAGCCACGTGGCCATGGTTGCCGCAGGCCATGTTGTCACTTGGGAGGAGTTCCGCGCCGCTTTCCGTGCGGCGTACATCCCCAAGCCCATCCTCGAGCTCAAGAGGCGGGAGTTCCTGGACCTAACCCAGGGACGCATGGACGTCCAGTCCTATGGACGTGAGTTCAACCACCTCTCCCGTTACGCCCCTCGGGACGTGACGAATGATGAGGACAAGCAATACCTCTTCCGCAAGGGGCTCGCACCTCGTCTCCGATACGAGCTCCTGCCCTTCAAGTTCACCTCCTACCAAGAACTCTACAACTAGGCTCTCACCATGGAGCAAGGTAGGAAGGAGCTAGAGGCTTCTAAGAGGCCCGTTCCCACCGACCACCAGAGCTCTTCCTCATCTGGGGGCAAGAAGCGCAAGGTCTTCGTGCCTTTCAGCGCCGTGCCAAAGGCGCCCTTCGCGCCGAAGCCCACCGGGTACCTGCCACCTCCGCCTCGCCCAGCTACTTCGACCTTGGGTGCGGCTGGAGGCGGTTTTCGACCTCGACTACCTGCACCACCGGGGCTCACTTGCTTCGCTTGTGGCCAGCCGGGGCACTACTCCAGGGAGTGTCCCCAGAAGGCACCGGCTCCCTCAGCACCTGCACCAGCACCCTCTACTCCAGCCGCCAAGGCTACCACCGTCAGCCGTGGCCGCCTGAACCACGTCTCGGCTGAAGGCGTTGAGGAGGACCCCGGAGTTCTCATGGGTACGCTTCGAATCAACACATATCCAGCTTCAGTATTATTTGATTCTGGAGCTTCGCATTCGTTCATATCCATATCATATGCACACAACCATCAAATACCATTTGTGATGATGGATCCCCCGTTAGTGGTCAAGACCCCGGGCTCTAGTTGGCGTACCAATTGGATATCTCCCGATGTTCAAATAGCCGTAGGGTCAGTCCCTTTTCCGTTCTCATTGATAGCCCTGAGGTCAGAGGGTATCGATGTTATTCTGGGCATGGATTGGCTAGTGAAATATCAGGCAAACCTGGATTGTGCTGCCAAGACTGTCACAGTGTTCCACCCAAGGTATGGGGAAGTGCGTTATTGGTCCCCAACCTCTGCAACTCCCTCCGCAGCCACTCCTCTCTCGCCGGAGATCAGTCTTTATTTCCTGGAAGGAATCACCCCGCCTGATATGACTGAAGTCGCTGTGGTGTGTGATTTCCCCGATGTCTTTCCGGAGGAATTGCCCGGCATGCCACCCGATCGCAGCGTGGAGTTTGTGATTGAGCTAGTTCCGGGAACCGCCCCAGTTTCCAAGACGCCCTACCGTATGCCAACGGAAGAGCTAGCTGAGTTGAAGAAGCAACTTGATGAGCTGCTTGAAAAAGAGTTCATCCGGCCGAGTAGCTCACCTTGGGGCTGCCCGGTTATCTTCGTCAAGAAGAGGGATACAAATGTTCCTCGACTGGTCGTTGACTACCGCCCTCTCAATGCGGTGACCATCAAGAAAAAGTATCCAATTCCTCGAATAACCGACTTGTTCGATCAACTGGCTGGAGCCACGGTGTTCTCCAAGATGGATTTGAGGTCAGGCTACCATCAAATAAAAACCCGAAAGGAGGATATCCCGAAGACGGCCTTCACTACCCGCTATGGGTTATATGAATACACCGTCATGTCCTTCGGCCTCACTAATGCTCCGGCTACATTCATGAGGCTAATGAACTCCATCTTCCACGAGTACCTCGACAAGTTCGTCATCATCTACATCGATGACATCCTTGTGTACTCCAAGACCGAAGACGAGCATGCTGAGCATCTTCGACTCGTTCTGACCAAGCTCCGTGATCACCGTCTATATGCCAAGTTCTCTAAATGTGAGTTTTGGCTGAAGGAGCTCATCTTTCTCGGTCATGTGGTGTCAGCTGCCGGAGTAGCGGTGATACCAGACAAGATTCAGGCCATCCTGGATTGGCCAACTCCCAAATCTGTCAAAGATATCCGAAGCTTCCTTGGATTGGCGGGTTATTACCGCCGATTTATCGAGGGCTTTTCTAAAATAGCCAAAGCGCTGACTGAGCTACTCAAGAAGGGCAAACAATTTGTGTGGTCAGACAAGGCCGAAGAGAGTTTCCAAACCCTCAAGGTCAAGCTCACTACCACTCCGGTGCTGGTCCTTCCCGATACCGCCAAGGACTTTGTCGTCTATTGCGATGCATCTCTCCAAGGCTTGGGATGTGTCTTGATGCAAGAGGGCCATGTGGTCGCTTATGCTTCCCGTCAACTCAAGCCACATGAGCAAAACTATCCAACTCATGATCTAGAGCTTGCCGCCGTGGTACATGCTCTGAAGCAATGGAGGCCCTACCTCTTGGGCAACCGTTGCGAGATCTACTCCGACCATCAAAGTCTGAAGTATTTATTCACCCAGCCGGATCTGAACCTGAGGCAGAGGAGATGGCTGGAATTGATAAAGGACTATGATGTGACCCTCAACTATCAGCCCGGCAAGGCGAATGTCGTGGCGGATGCTCTGAGCCGCAAAGCCTATTGCAATACCGTGATGGTTGAGAAGGCCCAACCGGCTCTCCACGAGGAATTTGCCAAATTGAATCTGGAAATTGTTCCTTCGGGCTTTCTAGCTAACCTTGAGATCAAATCCACTCTCGAGGATGATATCAAGGCCGCCCAACACAATGATCCTAAAATCCTCGAGATCAAAGAAAAGATCGCAAATGGGAAGGCCAATTGTTTCTTGGTTGATGACAATGGGGTGGTCTATTTCGGTGACCGCCTAGTGGTGCCCAAGAGTGGAAATGTGAGGGAGTTGATACTCTCTGAAGCTCATGAGTCACCCATCTCTATTCACCCGGGTAGCACTAAAATGTATCAAGATCTGCGCCCTCAATTCTGGTGGTCTTGCATGAAGCGCGAGATCGCCGAGTTTGTTGCTGAATGCGACGTCTGTCGCCGGGTGAAAGCTGAACATCAAAAGCCAGCTGGTACCCTCCGCCCCATAGCCGTTCCCGAATGGAAATGGGATGAGATTGGTATGGATTTCATCACCGGTTTTCCAAAGTCACAAAAGGGCAACAATGCGATTTGGGTCATCATCGACCGATTGTCAAAGGTTGCCCATTTCATTCCGGTTCGGGAGGATATCAATGCTGCTAAGTTGGCGGAGTTATATATGTCCCGGATTGTTCCTTTGCATGGGGTTCCTTTGAGGATCATATCCGACCATGGAAGCTTATTTACGTCCAAGTTTTGGCAAAGTTTCCAAGAGGCTCTTGGAACCCGGCTCAATTTCAGCACCGCCTATCATCCTCAAACAGACGGTCAAACTGAAAGAGTAAATCAAGTTCTTGAGGACATGCTTCGGGCTTGTGTCATCTCATTCGGCAAGAGTTGGGAAAACTACCTCCCTCTCGCCGAGTTCTCCTACAACAACAGCTATCAAGCCAGCTTGCAAATGGCTCCCTTCGAGGTCCTTTATGGGAGAAAATGCCGGACTCCTCTCAATTGGTCTGAAACCGGGGAGAGGTCACTCTTCGGTCCGGATGTGATCAATGAAGCCGAAGAGAAAGTCCGTGTCATTCGTGAGAATCTTAAGGCTGCTCAATCTCGTCAGAAGAGCTACTATGACAAGCATCATCAAGAGGTCCACTATGAAATTGGTGATAAGGCCTATCTTCGAGTCTCCCCTCTCCGAGGCGTTCGTCGCTTTGGAATCAAGGGCAAATTGGCACCTCGCTTTGTTGGCCCTTTCACCATCCTAGCCAAGCGAGGAGATCTCTCCTATCAACTTGAGTTGCCCTCAAATTTCCCGGATGTTCATGATGTGTTCCATGTTTCCCAACTCCGCCGGTGTTTTAAGGATCCCATCCGTGGGGTTGATCATGAAACATTGGACATTCAAGATGATTTGACCTACCGCGAGCATCCTATCCGCATCTTGGATGAAGCGGAGAGGAAAACCCGCAACAAGTCTATCAAGTTCCTCAAAGTTCAATGGTCCAATCATTCCGAGGAAGAAGCCACATGGGAGCGAGAAACTAGTCTTCGTCAGGAATACCCCGCCTTCTTCACTCAAGCCTAGAATCTCGGGACGAGATTCCTGTAAGGGGGGTAGAATTGTAACAGCCCTAACTTGGTTATGAAAAATACGAAGAATTTTTCCACTTTTGCTTTGCATCCTTTGCATCATGGCATGCATGTGAACTTGTCATTTCTAACAAATGCACCTTGTTTTGGAAATCAAATTGTAATGGGAAGCCAACCTTCCCAAAACCTCCAACCAAATGTTTTGCCCTTTTTGTCAACCAACCATTCTTGGACTTCCAACTTGTTTAGGAAGTTCCCTATTTGCCTCTTATCCTCAATTCTCAAATTTCAAGTTTTGTCAATTGGGAACTAAATATGAGAATTCATTTTGGCTTAATTCAAACTACACTTTTGGAACCAATTTAAGCTCTCCAAAAATTCAAACTAAATTCATGGAGTGCTTATTTATTGTGTTGGGAGCCACCATGTTTAATTTCACTATTTTTGGAAATGGTTAATTGCTCCAATTAGAGGTTTTTAGCTATTTATCAAAAATGCCTAAAACTAAAAGCTTTGAACAAATTTTGGGCAAACCAATTTATTTGACCTCACCAATTTTTGTGGTGGTTCTAACAGGTAATCCTAGCCTCTATGAATTTTTCTGGGTTTTTAGAAAATGTCTTGGTGCCCTAATTAATTGGCTGAATCCTACTGCTGGACTTGTTTGAGGTTTATTCAAAAATTCCAGGGACCTCTTCGTAATTTTCCTTTTCCCTCTCTCCCTCCACCGTGGACAATGGCGTCCTGGCGCCATGCCTCCGAGCTGGCCGCGCCATGCCGCCGCCCACCCTCTCCTGGCCGTGTGTGATGGTGGACGAGGACCCCCCACCTGCCCCCTGTCCTTTTTCCCCCTCTGCCCCCCCTCGTCTCGCACTCTCTCCCCTCTCCCGAGCTCCTCCGTAGCCTCCACCGTGTCGAGCTCGCCGCCGTCGTTTCGGTCGCTCTCGTGTAGATCGAAGGCCGCCACCTGTTTCGCCTCCTCTTCCTCCCCCTTCCGTAGCGAAGAATTGAGCCGGGGTGGCCCGGATCGACGAGATCGTCCCCGACCTCCCGCCACGGCCGCGTCCCCGCCGGCCGGATTTCCGGCGATCCCGCCGCCCCTCGCCGTCGCCGACCGCACCTTAGGGTCCCTGGTGAGCTCCTCCTCCTTCCTGGCCTCTTCCCGTGCCCCCTCCCCCTCTCCCGGCGTCGATCGTCGCCGGCCACCGCGCCTCGCCGCTGACACACGCGTGCGTGCGTGCTAGCCCGGCCTGGGCACCGGCCGAAACCGGTCACCAGGCCGGAGGCTTCCGATGCCTCCCCGGCCCTTGACCCGGCCTGGGCCGGCACCGAGGCCGGTTCCTTCGGGCATGGGCCCGGCCTAAGCCCCGGACTGGGCCGGTCCAGAGGCCGGAGGCTTCTGGCACCTCCCCGGCCTGCACCCCGGTCTGGGCCGGTTTGGAGGCCGGCCCTTACAGTGTTTCCTGCGATTTTGGAAAAACATTTTGGAATTCAAATAATTCATAACTTTTCAACTAATGGTCCAAATTTGGCAAATGAAATACCATGTTGAGCAGAAAAACAATCTCTACTACTTGAAATCTTTGTAACCTTCTTTTGGATTTATATTATTTTGGTTATTCAAGAATTCCTAAAATGGGTTATTTAATACCCAAATTGGGAAATTCATAACTTTCTGTTTATTTGTCCAAAATTCATGATTCAAATATCAATGTGATCCACACCTCCAGTGCAATCAAGTTGTGAACTCATTCCATCATGATCACAAACTTTTATTTGTTGTTATTCATAATTTGATTAAATGAATTAAATTCATTTATTTCTTTATTTTGCTATTTATTCATCGGTACTCCGAAAATGACAAATAAATTACCGAAATGATCGGAATGACGAACCCTATCCATTCATGTCATGTTCATGCATATTTGAGCCACCTCTATAATAATTTAAGATTTTATAAAGAATGTGGCCACTAAGATAAATATGGGGTTGGTTCCAAATAATTGCACTAATTATTTGGCCCCTCATTTAATGTTGCTATCTAATTTAGATAATGATATCTTTGCATCAATTGGACATGTCATCATGTGTTTGCGCATTGCACCTTGTGATCGTGTGATTTATGTGTGCTTTGTATTTTTCTTTGGGTATCGATAGATTTCGGAGTCGAGGTTACCGATAACTACCCCGACGAGCAGTACTCCGCGCCAGGGCAGCAAGGCAAGAGATAACCTAACCTTCTTGGCATCTAGCATCCTATGTTTTTATCAAATTATTTTATCCACCATAATATTGCATGCGGTTCAAATATCTCTTTGTGTAAATATATAGAATCCTATGAATGCATGTCTTTTCCCCGAGCCAATCACATGTATCCCTACCTATGAACCCTAGTGTTGATGTGTTGGCCGGATACGATTTATAATTGTTGGTTATATGCTTATCCATGCTTAGACATGCTTAGTTGCAATACTAGTTGTGTCCGTTGTTTATTTCCATAATTGTTGTTGAAGATGGAATGATGCGGACTTGGTGGATATGTGTGGTGCTTAATTAAAATGCTAAGTAGGCTTGGGTGAGTTGCCATCGGGGATGGTGTTTTGCCTCACTCCAGCCCCTAGGTGCGAGTTCTTTACCTCTTGAACCAAGACGAGCGTGCTGCCATTGGTGGGTGTATGGGCGCCTTACTGACCGAATAACTTGTGCGGGCGTATCCAAGGGTCCTCTAGTTCGGTTTTCCATTTGCGTGTGAGTGGAAAGATGATGTTGATGAGGATTTGTGTTTAGGACGTGGCGATGGGGCAGGGCGCTGGGAGCGCTGAACCTGTCCTGTGGCCACAGATGACTCTTGGATATTCTCACGTGAGGTAAAGGTTTAACCGCGCCCGCTTGCCGGCCTTCCCCGGAAGAGGGCCACTCAGGTGAGCCGGACGGTACCAATGGGTAAATTAGTACACCCCTGCAGGGATAATCTTTTCGAAAAGCCGTGTCCACGGTTATGGACAATTTTGGTATCGGATATAAGATCATAGACAACGTTAACCTAATTGATATGGCAGCTAGAGGTTGCATAACAAACATGAGATAAAGGTTCATTTCCTCGAGGGTGAGTCGAGGGAGTGCCTTTGTGTGAGATGAGTGGTGATGGTTGCAAGTAGGTTCGCCGAGAACCGAAGATGAAAGTGTTACTCTCTTACCCCTTTATAAAAATATTCTGAGTAGACGAATGCCATGTGTCACTTTATATTTTCGGTTTATTAAAATTAGCTTTATGCAAAAGAAATACATAAACAGCTTTAGAGCCTCCGTCAGTCATTGGGCCTATATCGCCCTACTAAACTTGCGAGTACATCGTACTTAGTCTCTCTTTGCTGCCTCTATGATTTTGTATTTCAGAGGAGGACGACACCGAGCAACTAGGTGGGTTCTTCGTTGACGTCGACTACTAGTCTGGGGTTCCCAGGTGGCAGCTTGGGACCGTGGAACAAGCTGGCTGGGATGATGTTTATTGTAGGCCTCTTAGGCCATATTTTGCTTCTTGTTGTTAGACAACACTACCCGCTTCCGCTTGTTGAATTGTTGGATCTGTGATCCTTTTGCTTGTAATATTTGTATTCTTCTCGTTATATGAGTTGCTATACTTGTGTGTCGTAGAGTCATGCTTTGTGCCAGTTCTGTTCCACAAGTCTCGATCTTTGTCTTATACATTGATGGTTGTGTCGGATTCATAGCCTCTCTGTATAATTCCGGGGTCGGGGCGTTACAATTCTTTGCCGCCAGAAAGCTACGGCATTACTTCCAGGATCACACAATCACGGTGGTCAGCAAAGCTCCATTAAATGACATCATCAACAATGCCGACGCAACGGGCCGAGTCGCTAAATGGGGCATCGAGCTGGCAGCCTTTGACATCCAGTATAAGCCGAGGACCGCCATCAAATCTCAAGTGCTAGCCGACTTTGTTGCAGACTGGACAGAGGCGATGGAGAGCACACCTTTGCCGGATTCTCAATACTGGATAATGCACTTTGATGGCTCAAAGATGAAGGAAGGCTCGGGGGCTAGAGTAGTGCTAAAGTCGCCTAAAGGTGACAAGCTCAGTTATGTCCTCCGAATCCACTTCAACGCCACCAACAATGTAGCATAGTATGAGGCTCTCCTCCATGGCCTTCATATGACTAAGGAGTTGGGAGTGAAGCGCATCCTCTGCTATGGCGACTCGGATTTTGTTGTACAGCAACTTGATGGATGCTGGGACACGAAAAGTCCCACAATGGCGGAATACAGGAGAATAGTCGACGAATTTGGCAGATGCTTTGCCGGCTTAGAAGTTGGACATATCTCCCGAGATGACAATGAAGCTGCGGACGCCTTGGCCAGAATAGGCTCTAGGCAAAAGGCAGTGCCCCCAGATGTATTTCTCCACCATCCACATAAGCCGTCCATCAAAGGCGGGGACGAAGATTATCCCTTGTCGGTAGAATCAGTTCAAGTGTGCTTGGTAACCCCAGATTGGACCACACCTTACATTGATTTCCTGGTTAATAAGAAACTGCCCAAGGACGACGAGGTGTTGAGCCGTCAAATTGAGCGCCGAGCAAAGGCGTACACGATTATTGACGGACAGCTTTACAAACGGAGTACATCCGACATCTTCCAAAGATGCGTGTCTCCTGAAGAAGGGTGGCAAATCCTTGAGGAAATCCACTCCGGCGAATGTGGGCATCACGTGGCGGCAAAGGCGTTGGTCACTAAGGCGTTTCAGCACGGATTCTTCTGGCTAACGGCTAAAGAGGATGCTATCAACATCGTCAAGACTTGTGAAGGATGTCAGCGCTACGCAAAGTAGGTTCACTTGCCGGCTCAGGAGCTCCGGACGATCCCTATTACTTGGCCGTTTGCGGTATGGGGGCTCGACATGGTGGGACCTTTCAAAACGGCAAGAGGAGGCTTGACTCACCTACTGGTGGCGGTCGACAAATTCACAAAGTGGGTGGAGGCAAAGCCCATCAAGAAACTCGACGGAGCTACAACTACAAAGTTCATCGTCGAGATAACCACTTGATTCGGCATACCGCATAGCATTATCACTGACAATGGCACAAACTTTGCCGTCGGTGAGCTATCGAAGTTTTGCAGCCGATCAAAAATTCAGCTCGACGTGGAATCAGTGGCACACCCGCAATCCAATGGACAGGTAGAGCGCACTAACGACATTATTCTGCAAGGTATTAAGCCGAGGCTTGAAACCCCATTGCATCGAGCAGCCGGCGCTTGGGTTGAAGAATTGCCGGCGGTCTTATGGAGTATTCATACTACCACAAATAGATCAACCGGCTTCACCCCTATCTTTCTGGTTTATGGTGCAGAAGCGGTGCTCCCAACCGACATGATCCACGATTCGCCTCGACTCGCAGCCTACATCGAAGAAGACGTAGAAGAAGCACGTCAAGACGGCTTAGACATCCTCGAAGAAGAAAGAGAGTTGGCTCTCCAACGATCCGACATCTATCAGCAAGATCTACGTCGCTACCAAAGCCGTAGAGTGCGGAATCGATCTTTTCGAGAAGGCGACTTAGTGCTTCGGCTTGTGCAAAGCCGACAGCACAAATTATCCCCTCCATGGGAAGGACCTTTCGTTATCAGCAAAGTTCTGAAAAACGGGTCATATTATCTCCTCGACTTAAGGGATTCGAAGAAAGATCCCACGAAGAAAGGTCGTAAAAGGAAAAGGCACGTAGATGATGACTTAGATGAGACGAAACGTCCGTGGAATATCGCTCAGCTACGTCCTTTTTACACTTAGCAAATTCTATTGTAACCATGTCAATGTGATCATGAAATAAAAATTGGCTTCTCTCATGTGAAATTCAAGAATCTGTACCATCCTTTATTTCCCAATGATCTTATTGCTATAATCTGTTTACCCGAAATTGCCTATGTTGCTTGTTGGTAAACTATCTTTCATGATTGAATCCGCCTTAAGGTGATGAAAAAACAACGTTTTGCCAAATTAATGTTTGTCTGCTAGCTTTTTGCGCCGGGTTGCTTCAAAGCGTTTTCGGCACCGAAAGGCGGCACTTGTTCTGGGTCTAAACAGATTGGTCATTGTGTACCCTGTTACTCAGCAAGTTTTCTTCGCAATAGGTTTACCGGCGCTTAAAGGCTAAGGTGTCAAGGCCAGAATAAACTGAGGCATAAAAATTGCAAACTTGTAGAATAGATAAGCCGAATTAACACGGCAAAAGATTTGGTTGTTTACAAGCATTTCATACTGTTTGAACAGATTTACATCTTAATATTTACATTTTCAGGAAGGCCGGCTCAAAGGAGCAAGTTCGGCTTATGCAGATTTGTCCGCTTCTTCGCCGTCATTATCAGACTTGATGGGAGTTGGCGGGCAGGCCACTTCCTTAAAGATGGTGGTCAGGGAGACCATCTTGGCAACTTTGCTGGCGTAGCCGAAGACGGAGTGAAGGATTTTCTTGCGCTCTTGATCGTCCAGCGGCGTGTCATCCTCCTTTTCAAGAGGAAAGCCGGATGCAACGCGCCAGGCTTCTGCCTCCGGGTAGTGCGCCATCATTAGGCCCAATGCCGTCTTTGCACCTCCACGAGCACTGGACCGCAACCGTTCGTCAAAGAACGAAGTCGCCTCGTCCAGTTCGGCTTCCAAACCTGCAAGGTCCGTCAAGGGTTCGGGGTTGTCGGGAAAGAATTTCTCGACAAGCTTTTTTCCCGAAGAAAGTATCTTCGGGATAAGCTCCCCTACTTCCAAGATCCGGTCAAGCCGGTTTTCCGCTGTCAGCTCATGGCCATAACCCGGCGGAGCTGTAAAAAGCGAAGTTCATGTTAAAAGTGGCTAAGACAGAAAGCAGTGAATTTGAGGTTTTAAGTAACTTACTCAAAAGATGACTGTGGATGGACACCGATTCATCGAGGCGCTTGTCAAGCCGGTCCTGGATTTCACGAAGGGCATCCTTGTGATTTTGCCTCTCCGTCTCCAAGATTTGTTCGGCTTGCGCAAGGCCCTTCTTGGCCGTCTCTAGCTCTGTCGACATTGACTGATTAAGCTTTTTTAGCTCTGTGTTTTTGTCGCGGAGCCGGTCGAGAATGCCGGCGCTCTCAGCAAGATCCTTGGCCTTTATAATGGCGTCTGCAAGACAGAATGTCAGCAGTATAAAAATAACCGTTATACGAAGTTAAGTTTTCGGCATTCCTACCTTGGTACTGAACCCGGTCCGCCTCAAGCCCGGCGATGATGGCGTCCTTGCTCAGTTTTTAGCCGGCGCATCTCCTGGTTTCGCACACCCAAACAATTGATGGTTTCAGCGCCAATTTTTCGGTGGATCTGCGTAAGGAATTGCTAAAATCCTAAAGCTATATTGACAAGTCAAAGTGGCTACAGAATGGCATTTCGTGGCTGGGGGGCTAAACATATGCATACGCATTGACTCGGATCACTATGTCGGCTAGTTCTTATAACTTAACCCGGCATAGTGCTCGGGGGCTACTGGGGAAGATGTGTATCTGGTAGTGCAAGCGGAGAAGGGACATGCCGGCCTCAAAGCTGTCAGCAAAGTAGTTCTGCTGGTCTTCGAGAATCTCTATGACATCAAAGGTGTCATAGGCCTTGGTTTCTTCCGGCTCATCATCCCGGACGGTTGTTCCCTTCTTTCGGGATAGCCGAGGGGCACGCATGAACCGGCTCATGAATTCCGGCTTCATGTATCCCTCTTCGTCAAAAGCCTCTGCCTTGATCGGAGGAAAGGACGGGGCATCATTAGCCGAAGCTTCAGCCGTAGGTGGGGAAGGAGGTGCTGCCACCTTTCCCGTCATCTCCGTCCATTGTGGGGGAGGGATAATCCCGGCTCTTCACAGAGTGGGGCCTGCCGCCATGGTACGAGAACTCTCCTCGATTGGGTTCGGCTTTGAGACCGAAGGAGTAGCGGGACCAACAGCGGGAGATGCCTTCTTCCGCGTGGCGCATACCTTTTGTTTAAGGGCTGGACCCCTCTTTATCCTGCAAAGTAAAGGGCTAAGCTTAGCATATCCGGCATTGTTGCAGAGTAAGGAGGAGATGTGTCAGCCGACTTACTTCTTGCTGGGGATATTGAGCCCAGCGAGAGCGTCGTCATCCTTTGATGACTTGGCGCCAATCATTTTAGATTGGCTTCTCCTCTTCCGAATTTCTGCAGGAGCTGAAGAAAAGGTGACTGGACGCTTGGTCACTTTGCTGGACGACGTGCCAGCTGACCCGGAGGCGGCAACACTGGGAATCTGAAGAATAAACACAAGTCAGATTGTTAAGCATAGAGTCTAAATCCCTTGAAGAATTGAACTTTGGATTCGGCAAAGTACCTTTGGGGGAGGGTTGTCTGCCGTATATATCGGCAGCGACTCTTCATATTGCCGGCCTTCATTAGGCCGGGCTTTGATAAGCTGGTTGAGGCGCGCTTGGTAGAGCTCCTCTTCCTAGTCTTCTTCGCTGGTCCTCATGGGATCAACATCATTAGTGTACTCGCACAAGAGGCGAGTACGGTGCTGGAGGGGCTAGATCCGCCTCTTGACCCAGCATATAATGGTGTCCTCCCCAGTTAGGGGAGGAGAGCCGGAGGTCAACTCCGAAATCCTTGCTTGAATGGCAGCATGGTCTGTCAGCATTCTAGCTGACATCTTCTTTTTCCACAAGGGCAGGGGCGTGCCGGCTTCGTTTGTGAAAGGGGCAAGCCCCTGTAGCCGGTTTGGTAGCGCCACGTCCTTGCAGTAGAAAAAGGTGGATGCCCACCCCTTTGCTGAATCAACGATTGGCACCTGAGGGTACCAATTCATATCCCGGCAGCAGTTGAAGCTGTCGGAGAACTGTCCCAGGAACTGGGTGTGTCTCACTAGGTATCGAGTAAGGGGCTGAACACGGAATCAAACAACCCTCAACGTGCCTCGGCGACGGAGCTCTTCGAGAATCGCTGCGGGACGGCACTACAGAGATGAACACACGATGTTACCCAGGTTCAGGGCCCTCTTGGAGAGGTAAAACCCCTACGTCCTGCCTTGGTTGTATTGCACTTGCTTAGAGAGGTTTTAGTACAAAGAGAGCTTGGCGAGCTTGAAGTGGCTAACAATGGCTAACCCTAGACTGAAGAAGAACCGATGTCGAACCAACTAGCTGTCAACTCAAGAACCAGCTCCCTTTGCCTAAACGTGCTCCCCCTCCTTTTATAGGTGTCTTGGACCTCTTCCCCCAAATATCTTGGCGGGAAGGGTTACCACATGGCGACGAAGGAGGAGGACGGGTGCACGATAAAGGGAGAGTCCATGGACACGGTCCATGGCAGGGTGCGGCATCACCAAAGCTGGAAAAAGCCACCGTCCAGCCAGGACGGTGGGCTGGCGCCGCTGAGGTGGGATATGTCCCACGGTGACGTCGCCCTTGGAGGGTAGCTGCAGACGGTCCCCTTATCACCAAAGTGACAATTCTTGGAGCTCCTTTCCTTGGTGCAGTGTTGTTGACTGCTTTATACACAAGAACGGCAACTGCGGCGCTGCCGTCACCGCGCGCTGGCGCGGTCGTCACCGCGCTGGCGCGCCCGTGACTCTGCGGAGGTTGCAGAGCCCATGTGCGCCCTGCCGCGGAGGCAGAGCTGGCTTCGTGAGGAAGGAAACCCTCGCGAGGCTGGAGGCCTCGCGAAGCCTTTTGACTTGATCCTTGGAGATGCCCTCTCGGGAGGAGGTCCCTCGCGAGGGGAAAAGCCCTCGCGAGGAGGAGAGGTCCCTCGCGAGGGGAAAAACCCTCGCGAGGCTCGCCAGGCTTGGCGCGAAATCTTCTGAAGAGTGTCGTGGGCCCTGGCAGGCCGGCCCGTGGTACCCTGGTTTCCGCTGTGCCGACAGTAGCCCCCGGGCCCACGATGGGCACGCCAAAGCCCATGGATCCAGGCGAAGCGTCGAGGGCCCAATGATGCCTGCCGGGGCCGTGACACGTGGGGCGCAACAGTTGCGCCCGAGGCCACGATCTCCTCGGCTTCAACGGGTGACCCGGTGGGGCCCGCCACGTCCCTGGTAACTGGCCAATAAAGCCTGCGCGCGCAGACGGCGCCCATCACTTCGTCCATTACTCCGCCGCACACTTCCCCCAAACGCCTCCTTCTTCCCAGAGCGCACCACCTCCAAGGTCTCCTTCTTCTGCGACCATGGCGCCCAAGAAGGCAACCGCTGTCCAGAAGGGCAAGGCCACGATGCAGGCCGGCAAGTCTGCGGCGGCGTCGCGGGGTGCTGAACCCAAGGGGGCGCTGCCGAAGTCCCGCGTCCACTCGGCGGCGATTGAAAAGGTGCGCCACCTGGCGGCCGCGAAGACCAACGAGCTCGGCGCCACAAGCATGGAGCCGGCCGGCAGCAGCAAGCTCTGCGCGGGGTACTACCCCATCTTCCTTCACACTCTCTACGCCGGTCTCGTTCCTCCTTTCTCCAGCTTCCTCATGGGGATTTTGGAGGCATACCAGATCCAACTCCTCCATCTCCATCCCAATGCCATCCTCATCCTCTCCATCTTCGCCTACCTCTGCGAGGCGTACATCGGCATCCGCCCTTCTGTGACCCTCTTCCGTAGCTTCTACGCACTCCGGTCCTCCGCACAGAACGAGCAGACTGGGTGCGTCTCCTTCCGTATCACCGACGCCAGGAGCAAGGACTACATCCCCATCGCGTGGTGCGGTGAGAATGCCATCACCAAGGTGACGAAGAAAGTGGAGGACTTCCGCCAACGGTGGTTCTTCGTCGACACCAAGACGTCGAACCACCTCCTGGATATACCCGTGGCACCCCGGAAGAAGCGGGCGCGTTGGGCGAGCGGTGGCTTCGAGGGCCCAAAGCTTGACGTGGTGTACGAGTGCATACGGGGGCTCCGCGAGTCCGGGCTCACTGGCCAGATTGTGCCGAAGGACTTCACGAGGCGCCGTATCGCCCCCCTCCAGTGGCATTCAGAGCCGATGTGGGCGTACACAGGCCGGGAGGATGGGATGCGCCTGTGCACAGACAGCTTCTCTCCGGAGGTGCTGAGCCAGGTCATGGGGGTTCTATTCGCCACGGCGGCCATCCCATCCCCAGCTGTCGACGATGCCCGGCCGCTCTTCACCTTTGTGGACGAGAGCGTGCGAGAGCATCGCAGAGGCTTGCTCAGGTTCGACGAATGGGGCATTGTGCCTGAGGGACTCCGCGGGCCCCGCAGCAACCCTTGGGCGGTGGAGATGGATCAGATGGACGAGTCGCCGGAGCCGGACGAGGTTGAGGACTCTGGCGAGGACGAGGCCTCGAGAGGCACTAACCCCTCGGGAGGCTCCGCCGGCTCCACAAGGAGCGTACCGCCTGAAGAGGACCTCCAGGTGATTTCCTCCAGCGGCGACGAGGATGCCTTTCACGTTGCTCCCTCCCGACGCACCGCAGAGGAGGAGGAGGAGAGCGGCAGCAAGGGGGGACACTGCGAGCCCCGCTCCAAGGCCATCCACGACAGGAACGCCGCAGCCGCGAGGGGTGCTCCTCACTAGGAGGCAGGAGCGCCTCGGGAGGAGGCCAGAGCGAGCAGCCCCCAGCCGCCAAAGGTGAAGAAAAGGGTGTGGAGGATGGCCGATGAGTAAGAATTGGTCCTTCTTCTTTCCTTTAGCATTTTGCTTGCGAAAACCCTCTTGACGGATCTTCTGCTTGTCTTCAGGAACCTTGCGGCGCCGAAGAGGCGGCGGCTCCGCAAGCTTGGGGAGACCGTTGGTGCCACCGCGGCGACACCTGCGGCTAGCGAGCCGCAGCATGTGGCTACTCCTCCCGCGGGTGAGCACCGCGCGGAGGAGGTGGTTGAAGAGGTGGCGCCGTCACCAGCTCGGGCGGCCACTCCTCCCGTACCGCAGGAGGCAACGGAGAAGGAGGCGGCGGCCGAGGCCGCACGAGCCTCGGCGAGGCCGGACGAGGAGGAGGAGATTAAAGAGATCATCATGGAGCCACCTCCGGAGGAAGAGGCTCCCACAAGAGGGGCTGACTTGCCTGAGGCCGCGGCAGGCGCGGCCACCACGGAAGGGGCGGAAAACGCCCCTGAAGAGCAGGAGTAGGAGGCGCCTCCGGAGCCCATGGACGCTGGAGCCGGGGGCGAGAGGATGCCCAGCCCCCAGAGGGCTCCTGACGCGGGCGGCGAAGGAGGCGCCCACACGAGCCCCCAGGCCACACCAGAAACGGCTGTGAGCCCGAGGCAGGGTGCCTCGGGCGCCTCGCCAAGAATCGAGACCTTTGCACCCCGCAGCGGTGCGGGGATCTTGGCGCTGCGCGAGCCGCGACGCCACGCGGTTCGCCGCAGCGCCGTCTTCAGCCAGGCGCGGCAGACGCTCGATGAGCTGGAGGCGCAGTACGCCGAAGAGGAACTCGCCAGGGCGGAGGAGCGGGCGAGACTCGACGAGGCCTGGGCCCTCCTCCGCAAGAGCGTGGAGAGCTGTCGCCGAAGAGACCCGCGACAGCATGAAGCGGGAGGCGGCAGAGACCATGGAGCAGCTGGACGCCGCACGGGAGGCGCTCGAGGTGGAAACTGCCTCCAAGCGACAGGAGGTTGCGACCTTGGAGCAAAACTTCATCACGCACTCCAAAACTGTGGAGGGCAGCTTGAAGGAGCTCCGCGAGAGGCTGGACGCTCGCGAGGTGCGGCTGACCCAGCGCGAGGCGGAGCTCACGCGACGCGAGGGAAAGCTCTCCCCCCGCGAGGAGCAGGCCCAACAGCTCGAGAAGGCCAACGCCGATTTCGCGGCAAAGCAGAAGAAAATGCAGGAGGAGGCCGACGACAAGGTCAAGCTCATCCGCCAAGATCTCTCCAAGGATTATGGCGAGAAGGTCAATAAGCAGGAGGAGCGCTTCACGACGAAACGCAACGAGCTCCAAAACCGCATCAAGGGGCTCGAGAAGGAGGAGAAGCGGATGGCCTCCCGCCTTCAGAGCGCTAGGGCCGCCCAGGCCCGCGCGGAAAAGGAGGTTGCCGCCCTGAAGGAGGACTTGAGCGAGCTCCAGCAGCAGGTGGGGCCGGTTGCGGACCTCGTGGAGGAGGCACGGAGCAACGCGCAGATCGGCCGAACCATGTCGCGTCAGCGCCAGCGCATGCTCCAAGACCTGGTGCTCCGTGCGCGCGCCGTTGGGGACCGTCTGGGGACCGAGGTCCCCTCCTTCGCCGCATGGGGGAGCGACGATGAGGCCGGGTACACGTTCTTCTTCGAGCAATTCCTCGCGAAACTTGAAGAGACCGCGAAGGACCTCGACGACCGCGTCGTGGAGGAGAGCCGCGATCTCCTCGTCCTCGCCACCTGCCGCATCTTTGCCAACCTCGCGAGGCTCCAGCCTTCCCTCGACCTCAAGGCAGTGACGGCACCCGTCGATCTCAGCAGCCGCGTCGCGCTGAGCGACAGGATGCGGAAGGCCGCCGAGGCGTATGCCAGGAAATTCGACCAAGTCGAGGTTGAGGAAGACGAAGACGACGGCGAAGAGGACGCCCTGGAGGACGAGGTGGATGCCGCCGCAGACGACGAGGGCACCTCAAGAGGCCCGACGGCCTGAGCTCCTTCCTGCGACTGGATGTGCATGTGGCACACGCTATCTTAGCATTTTGTTTGTAAAAGCCTTGTAAAGAATTTCTTAAGCTTTATTTGAACGTGCTTGGTGAATATCCCTCGGGAGGCTTTTATCTTTCCTTTCATGTCTTTTTTCGCCCTACGTCTTAGGACCCTCTCTTAGCGCTACACCACCGCCGCTTCGGTATGTGAGAGTCAGGGCTCCACAAGGCCGGGGGGTGCGCGAGGTCTCGAGAGGTAAGAGCTCCCGAGGCGCGATGCTCGGGGCTCCCCTTTAACGCGCAAGCAGCCCATGAGGCATAGGAGAGAGAAAAGAGGCTCGAGGGACAAAAACCAGCGAAAGGAAATTTTAACCAAGTGTTTGGACTTAGCTTCGCAAGGCGTTTTTTGCCTTGGAGAGGGTGTTGGTTCCCTGATGAGGCGTTTTTGCCTTGGAGAGGGTGTTGGTTCCCTGATGAGGCGTTTTTCTTCTGAGATTGCCTGAGGCTTGTTTTGAACCTGCTTTCCTGCGTTTGGACAGATAGGCATACCCACAAGCAATACATAGCTAGATAACTCATGCGTGCTCGTAGGTTCCTTCATGTGTGTCTCGCGAGGAGAACAGGCACCAAGGTCCTTGGTGAGTTGACGTGCACGGGAGCCAGTCCATGAGTTCAGAGCTCCTTGGGAGTTGACATGCATGAGAGCTGACCCATGAGTTCAGAGCTCGGATTCCTTGGGTTTGAGGCGCTGCTGGGATGCTCCCGAGGCACAGGCACCATGCTCAGCCCCCGCTCGCGAGATACACAGGAGGGATCATACGATCAAGGATAAAAAGCAATAACATAACTGCTTACCAAAGCAACAACATATGCTGGCGCGAAGCGCAAAGGTTCAAAGTGACCTGAAACAGAGGTTCATTACACTGGCGTGGCCAGAAATACAAAATCCGCCATGTCTGGGCATGGGGTTCCACATGGAGTGGCTGAGACTCTCGCGGCCCGAGGCGACGCATGTAGAGAGAGCTCAGAGAGGGGGCCCCTATGCGGGGGTGGCTTCGAGAGCCTGCGGTCCACCATGGCTGGGCATGGGGATCCACCTCGCCAAGGCATGGTGCTTGAAGAAGTCACCTTGCCGAGGCGTGGTGGCTTGGGAGTCTTCTCGAACGGCCCGCGGCAAACGTATAGTAGAGAGGGGAGCCCGAAGTTTTTCCTCGTGGAGGATGATGGCGCAAGGCTCTCCCTTGATGCAAAAAATTGCTCGTCGAGGACGATCAGGGGTAGAACTTGCACATGTGCTGGATGTTCTAGGGATTGGCGACAGGGATGCCGTCCTCCGTCTCGAGCCGCACGGAGCCAGGCCTGGCGATGTGCACGACTCTGTAGGGTCCTGCCCTGGAGAGGATTCTCCTCAGGACAAGGTCTCATGCTTCGAGAGTGCGCAGGCGGATGTGGCGGATGTGGGCTGTGGTAGCGACGGAGGTCTTGCTGGTACCTTGCCGCTCTCAGGGCCGCATTGCGGCGGAGCCCTTCGAGCAGCAGCAGGTCGTTGTTGCGGAGTTCGTCCAGCTCAGCCTCCTTGAAGGCCAAGACTCGTGGAGAGCCGTGGGTGATCTCGCTGTGGAGAACGGCTTCAGCGCCTTAGACGAGGGAGAACGGTGTCTCACCAGTTGGCTTTGTTGGCGTGGTGCGGATGGACCAGAGCACCGAGGGGATCTCATCGATCTAGTGCTTGCCGCTGGCCTTGAGGCGGTTGAAGCTTCTCGTCTTGAGGCCCTTGAGCACCTCGGCGTTGGCTCGCTCAGCCTGCGCGTTGCTTCGTGGGTGAGCCGAGGCTGCCGCAGTAGGACTTGAAGGCGCCGCTGATGAATTGTGAGCCGTTGTCGGTGATGATGCGGTTGGGCACGCCAAAGCGGCAGACCAAGCTCCTGATGAATTTCACCGCTGATTTCGCCGGGATGGTGCGCACGGGTTCCACCTCAGGCCACTTGGTGAATTTGTCGATGGCGACGTAGAGGTAGCGGTAGCCCCCGAGCGCTCGCGGGAAGGGTCCCAGGAGGTCCAGCCCCCAGACCGCGAACGGCCAGGAGAGCGGGATGGTTTGGATTCCTTGCGCGGGCTGGTGGATCTGCTTGGCGTGGAATTGGCAGGCGTTGTAGGATTGGACGATTGCGGCTGCATCTTGAAGCACTGAAGGCCAGTAGAAACCACTCCGGAAGACCTTGCCTGCAAGGGTGCGTGAGGATGAATGGTGGCCACACTCTCCGCTGTGGATGTCGTTGATGAGCTGGCGGCCTTCCTCGGCAGGGACGCACCGCAACGCAATCCCATTGGGACGCTTACAGTACAGGTCTCCGTCGTGGAGGCAGTAGGACTTGGCCTGGCGAGCAACCATTTAGGCTTCTGCATATTCTTCGGGGAGGACTCTATTTTGCAAGTAGCTCTTGATTTCGTCGATCCAACCAGTGTCTTGGCGTACCAGGGTCATCAGCAAGCGATCGCCTGAGGGCAGCCCGCAGTTTGGTGCTCCACTTGATGGGGCTGGTGGAAGCTCCTCGTTGATGCTCGTGTTGACCGCTGGTTGCTTGACGGAGGACTTGGCGAGTCTCTCCTCGAACACTCCAGGCTTCTGGGCTTCCCTTCTTGCTGCTCGCCTGGCGAGTTCATCTGCTTCTTGGTTCTCTCCTCGTGGGATATGCTTGAGCTCCATGCCCCTGAAGTGCTTCTCGAGTTTGCGTACCTCTTCAAGGTAGGCCACCATGTAGGTGTCCTTAGGCGTGTAGCTTTTTTGGAGAAGTTGACGAGGAGCTGGGAGTCGCCCTTGATGAGGATGCGCTTGATGCCGAGGGCAATGGTAGCTCTGAGCTCGGCGAGGAGGCCTTCGTATTCAGCAATGTTGTTGGAGACCTTGTCGTTGTCCTTGAAGCACAGCTGGACGGCGTAGTAGAGTTTGTCGCCTGTTGGTGAGGTGAGGACAGCACCAGCCCCTGCATTCCGGGCCGTGAAGGCGCCATCGAAGTGCATGGTCCAGTAGCTAGGCTCCGTCCCTCCTGAGGCCGCGGCTTCCTCCTCTTGAGGCTCTTCTTCACGCGTGTCCGTCCATTTAGCCATGAAATCAGCCAGCGCCCTACCCTTGATGACCCTTGTGGTGTCAAACTCCAGCTCGAAAGGTTGTAGCTCGATGCCCCAGCTTGCGACGCGATCTGTTGCGTTTGGGTTGTGCTGGACTTGCTCCAGGGGGTATGACGTGACCACCTTGATGGGGTGACCCTGGAAGTAGTGGCGCAATTTCCTGGAGGCGCTGAGGAGCAAGAAAAGGAGCTTTTGCTGCATGGGGTAGTGCTCGCGAGCGTCCCGCAGCACTATGCTGACGAAGTACACGGGATGCTCGACGAGGTTTGTTGTTGGCGTGGCAGCGGTTGGCTCCTGTCGAGGCTCGGTGGAGTCCTTGTCGAGGTTTTCTTGAGGCCCCACTTGTAGAGGCTCGGCATGAGGCTGGAGGCTTGACGAGGCTGCTTCCTTGTCGAGGAGTTCTGGGCTTGGCGAGGCAGAGCTCTGCTTGGCGAGGACTGGCTCTTCCCTTTCAGCCACCAAGACCGCGCTTGCCGTCTGAGGAGTGGTTGCAAGATACAGCTTCAGAGGCTCGCGAGGGTGTGGGGCAACCATGATGGGTGGGCTCGCCAGGTATTTCTTTAGGTCCTCGAAGGCCTTTGCCGCTTCAGGGGTCCACTTGAAAGGACCGGACCTCTTCATGATCTTGAAAAACAGCAGCGCCCTCTCGCCGAACTTGGAGATGAAACGGCCAAGGCTGGCCATACATCCCGCTAAGCGCTGCATGTCCTTGAGGCGACGAGGAGGCTGCATCTCTTCTATGGCTCTGATCTTGTCGGGGTTTGCTTCGATGCCGCAATGCGACACCAGGAACCCAAGGAGTTTGCCTGAAGGGACCCCGAAGACGCACTTGGCGGGGTTCAGCTTGATGTTTACTTTGCGCAGGTTGGCAAAGGTCTCCTCGAGGTCCTTGATGAGCGTGTCCTTCTCACGGGTCTTGACCACGATGTCGTCGACGTAGGCCTCTGCATTCCTCCCCATTTGAGCCCCCAAGGCGATCCTCATGAGGCGCTGGAAAGTGGCACCGGCATTTTTCAGGCCGAAGGGCATGCAGACGTAGCAAAACACACCACAAGGGGTGAGAAATGATGTCTTCTCCTCGTCCTCCTTCGCCATCTTGATCTGGTGATAGCCTGAGAGGGCATCCAGAAAACAGAGGAGTGCGCAGCCGGCAGTGGAGTCCACGATCTGGTCGATCCTCGGGAGGGGATAGGGGTCCTTGGGGCAGGCTTTGTTGAGGTCGGTGAAGTCGATGCAGAGGCGGCTTCCTCCGGTGTGCTTGGGGACGACCACGCCATTGGCGAGCCAAGTGGGATGGACAACTTCCTTGATGATGCTGGCTTTCTTCAACTTTTCTACTTCTTGGACGATGAAATCTTGCTTCTCTGGCGACTGGCGCCGCGCCTTTTGATTCACGGGGCGTGCGTTTGGACACACGGCTAAGTGGTGCTCGATCACCTCCCTCGGTACTCCGGACATATCTGACGGTGTCCATGCGAACATGTCAGAGTTTTCCCTGAGGAAGGCGATGAGCGCGCTTTGCTATTTGGGAGGCAAGTTGGCGCCGATGGTGACGCTAGCCCCCGAGCCATTTGCCTCAAGAGGCACTTGCTTCGTCGCGGCCTTCTCCTGAGATAACAGCTGCTTCTTCTTCGCGGGGGGCCTCGGGAGGGGTTCCTCATCCTCGTCAGCGGGTGACGCCACCGCAGCAGCCTTGTAGGCCGCTTGCGCAGCGTACAGGGCGTCTGAGACCATGCCGCGGATGACGATAGTGCCACCCGAGCCAGGGAGCTTGACGAGGTTGTAGGCGTGGTGGGTCACCGCCATGAACTTGGCGAGGGCGGGGTAGCCGAGGATGGCATTGTAGGGCAGGCCAATGTGCGCGACGTCGAAGTCGATCAGCTCGGTGCGGTAGTTGGCCTGCGTGCCGAAAGTGACCGCGAGCCTCACTTGCCCCAAAGGGGTGGTGAGACCCTCTGTGACCCCCGAGAAGGGCCTGGTGGGCATGAGCCGCTCGTAGGGCACCTGCAGCTTCTCGAAAGTCTCGACAGAGATGACGTTGAGGCCTGCACCCCCATCGATGAGCGTCTTAGAGACTGCAATGTTGTTGATGGTGGGGGTGGAGACCAACGGGATGGTGCCAACAGTTGTAGTGGACTTGGGGTGGTCGCTGGAGTCGAAAGTGATGGGGTACTGGGACCATTTGAGGGGCCTGGAGGCCTCGACCCCGGGAAGCGCTGCCGCGATCTCGCGAGTGAGTTGCTTGAAGTGGCGGTTGGAGCTGGGGGCCTGAGCCCCGTCGAGGATGCAAGCGGCCCCGCGAGGCACCTGGTAGCCCTCAGGAGTCTCGGCAGGGAGGTTGTCGTTCGCGGGCTGGGCGGCGTTGGCTTGAGGGTTCTGCTGGTAGTTGTCGTCGTAGTTGTTGTTGTTCCAGCGTCGCCCCCTGCGACCGCCACTGCCGCTCGTTAGCCTCGCGAGCCTCGCGAAGCCTCTTGAGGTCGTAGCAGTCCTCGGTGGCATGGGAATGCCTGTTGTGGTAGATGCAAAAGGGGCGATCATCTTTCTTCTCGGGGTCCGCGGCTGGAGCGGAAGCGCGAGGCTGCTTGGCGTCAGGCTCAGCCGCGAGGACCGCAGTGGTCTTGCGCTTCTCAGTGGATTTCTTCTTTGTCTTGGATCCCTCGGCAGGGTCCCCTGGCTCGTTCTTGACGAACAAGCGTCCCTCCTCAGCCTTGGCGCACTTGTCCGCCAAGTTGAAAAGCTTGACGACGGTGGTGATGTTGTCGTGGATGCCGAGCTTCTCGAGCATCCGCACATCCGTGACTCTAGCCTGGAAGGCCGAAATGACCTGCGCGTCGGTGGCGTTGGGGATCTTGTTGCGCACCTGGCTGAAGCGCTGGATGTACTTGCGGAGGGTCTCGCCAGGCTTCTGGCGTACACCACGGAGGTCGTTGTACGTGAGTCCGCGCTCGTACGTGCCCTTGAAGTTGGCGATGAAGCACCGGCAGAGGTCCTCCCAGGTGTTGATGGACTCGGCGGAGAGGTTCGTGAGCCACGAGGACGCGGAGTCCTTGAGGTCCACGGGGAACCAGTTCGCCATGACTTTGTCGTTGCCCCCTGCGGCCTGGATGGCCAAAGTGTAGAGCTGCAGGAACTCCAGGGGGTTGTTCTTGCCGTCGTAGCGCGGAGGAAGATCCGGTCTGAACTTGACCGGCCAGACGACGCGACGGAGGCTGCGAGTGAACACGACCGTCGTGCCGTAGGTGTCCGGGCCGCTGGCGAGGGTGGCGCGGAGGTGGCGCCCCGCGGTGGCGACGTCCTGGACGGCGCAGTTGTGGCGATCCTGCTGGCGCTCGATGCTCACGCGTGCGTCCTCCGGGACTCGCTGCACGATTTGGCAGTCATGCGGCGACGACGCGTGCGACGCAGTGCGGTTGTCACGAGGAGGAGCCCCGGCGGGAGCAGGTTGCGGTGGAACGGGTGGAGCTGGAGCGGGCGCGGGATGACGAGGATTTGCATGCGGCGCGCCGTGCGCCACGTCCCCTGCGCGTGCATAGAGAACCAGTGAACGAGATGGTGCAGGGGCGGCAACGCGAGCGACGCCGACGAGCTCGGAGAGGCGGTTGAGCCAGGCTTCTTGAGCCTCCGGTGTAGGGCGGAACTGCAGCAGCTCCTGCGCCATGAGAAGCGCGGTTGCCGGGCTGGGCGCAGGGCGGCCCAGCGAGGAGGCAGCACGGTCCCGCGACGGGTGCAGGGAGGAAGCCTCCTCTTCGCCGTGGTCGTCCTCGGCGTGGTTGTTGTCGTCGTCCTCTGGGTGCTCGACGCGGGGCTCGGGGTCGACGTGGCGCTCCGGAGCAGCACTTCCGCGCGGGCGGCCGCGCGGGTTGCTCGCGGGAGCGGTGGCGGCGCTGGCCGTCCGGCAAGCGAGACGTTCGGCGCGAGAGCCGGCCATGGCGGTGTCGAGTTGAAGACGCGCCTCATCCCCCTACCTGGCGCGCCAAATGTCGGAGAACTGTCCCAGGAATTGGGTGTGCCTCACTAGGTATCGAGTAAGGGGCTGAACACGGAATCAAACAACCCTCAACGTGCCTCGGTGACGGAGCTCGTCGAGAATCGCTGCGGGACGGCACTACAGAGATGAACACACGATGTTACCTAGGTTCAGGGCCCTCTTGGAGAGGTAAAACCCCTACGTCCTGCCTTGGTTGTATTGCACTTGCTTAGAGAGGTTTTAGTACAAATAGAGCTTGGCGAGCTTGAGGTGGCTAACAATGGCTAACCCTAGACTGAAGAAGAATCGGTGTCGAACCAACTAGCTGTCAACTCAAGAACCAGCTCCCTTTGCCCGAACGTGCTCCCCCTCCTTTTATAGGTGTCTTGGACCTCTTCCCCCAAACATCTTGGCGGGAAGGGTTACCACATGGCGACGAAGGAGGAGGACGGGTGCACGATAAAGGTAGAGTCCATGGACACGGTCCATGGCAGGGTGCGGCGTCAACAAAGCTGGAAAAAGCCACCGTCCAGCCAAGACGGTGGGCTGGCGCCGCTGAGGTGGGATGTGTCCCACGGTGACATCGCCCTTGGAGGGTAGCTGCAGACGGTCCCCTTATCACCAAAGTTGTAATTCTTGGAGCTCCTTTGCTTGGTGCAGTGTTGTTGACTGCTTTATATACAAGAACGGCAACTGCGGCGCTGCCGTCACCGCGCGCTGGCGCGCCCGTGACTCTGCGGAGGGTGCAGAGCCCATGTGCGCCCTGCCGCGGAGGCAGAGCTGGCTTCGTGAGGAAGGAAACCCTCGCGAGGCTGGAGGCCTCGCCAAGCCTTTTGACTTGATCCTTGGAGATGCCCTCTCGAGAGGAGGTCCCTCGCGAGGGGAAAAGCCCTCGCGAGGGGAAAAACCGTCGCGAGGCTTGCCAGGCTTGGCGAGCCTGGTCCTTAGCGAAATCTTCTGAAGAGTGTCGTGGGCCCTGGCAGGCCGGCCCGTGGTACCCTAGTTTCCACTGTGCCGACAGAAGCTGATAGAGCCGACCACCAGCAGCTCCTTGTTCACAGTTTGCCTCTTGACTAAGAAGCATCTTTCAAAGAAGTCTAACCTAGGTTTTATGCCTAAATAGCCTTCAAAGAGTGCTACAAAGCCGGAGATGTATAGCAAGCTGTTGGGAGTGATGTTGTGGAGCTGAAGGCCATAATGATCTAATATCTCTATCAGAAAAGCCGACGGCGGCAAAGAAAAACCCCTAGAGATATGGGAAGAGAGGAGTACCCGCTCATCTCTGATTGGTGTCGGGTACGGGTCGCCTAAGGCGGAGCGCCAAGCCGGCGCAGACGCGGAAGACGAAGGAAGGACGCCGTCAGAGGCCATGCCTTGAAGCTCACCTTCTTCTACAGCAGAGGTGACCCAGTTGTGGGTCGGGTTGTTGGCAGCCCCTTTGTTATTGCCGGCTTCCTCTTCCTCCTCTTCTTCGTCGGAACTAAAGCTTCCGGCTGCAGCATCAGTGCCCGCAGAAGCGGTGGCCACCGTAGCGGTGGCTTCGGCGATGGCTTTTGCTAAAGCCACTTCGTCCCGGCCTGCTACAGTGCAGCTGCTCGCCGGGGCTGGAGAAGATGCAGATGCAGCGGCGGTTGGTGCGGTGTCGGCGGCGGCGGCGGTCGAGGACGCGGGACCGCGCATCGGCGGAGCCGTGTCGAGCGGTGTGGCGTCGATGATGGGTGAGCCCGGCACGCTGGATGCCATGGAGCTCGGAGGAGCAGTGAAAGGACTCGAGATCGGGAAGAGATAAGATCTGGAGATAGGCGCTAGGTTTGCAAATGGCGTGTGAGCACGGCAGAGGCGAGGCGTCCGGAATTTATAGCGGATGCGCCGAGATTCTCGCAACGGTCCGGAGCCGAAAATTTCGCCACGCGTCACGGATCGAGCCGTTGTGAAAAGATTTCTTCCCTCCGACGCCACGATTCTCGCGCGGGAAAAACGGAGTTAGCCCCTGCATTCAAAGATGCTCCTCCACTCACACTGCTGGGTCTGACATAGCCATCAAATCGACAGACGCGCGTCATTACTCATCCAAATGCTTTCCTGCATGATAAGCCGGCACGAAGAGGTCGACAAAGAAGTTCGGCATGATTGCAGGTTTCTGGGAATGCTCTAGGACTGACGACGGATGAAAAATTTCCCGGACAACACTTTGTCAGAAAATTGAAGCCGACCGCTGAAGTACTTGAAGCGTTCCGGGGGCTACTGTTGGGGTTATGCCGAACTGGTACCTTCACAAGGAGACTAAAGCCAGCGTACCAGGGTGGCCCATACTGGTGGTAAGCCAAATTCTGGCTTACCGGGCGGCCCAGTGCGATGAAGCGCAGGAGGCCCATCCGGCTAAGGGAAGGTTCCAGAAGCCGACCCGCATTGAGGAAGACTTGGCTCACAAGGCAGAGCCCAAGCCGGATTAGAGTAGAACTCTGTGACTTAGTCGGTTAGATTTCCTCTTGTAAGCCTTAGGACCGGACGCCTTTATAAGCCGGCCTATGGGAAGCCTTAGGGCATACTTTCAGAAACTCTAGACACCTTTCATTGTAATCGGCGAATATTGCCTTATCGTGAATTATAGCAGCACGTAGGGTTTCGCCACCGTTGCGAGATCCGAAGCTGGGTAAACCCTTTGTCATCCCGACGCTGGCATACCCCACGTCTCCTAAACCCCTCTCTCTACCTAGCTCGATGGCACCCCTGCCGCGGCTAGATTCGACAATACCACGACAGCGGCGGTTCATCAGGCGATGCTGTGCGGCCCTCCTCCTAGGACCCTGAAGGGTCGCAGCATAGAAAACAAAAAAAATTCCTACGCAAAGATAGCGGAATAAACCCAACATCTAGATCCGATCTACGAGAGGTTGGTAGCAAGAAGGGGTTGGCTATTCGATCCCCGCAACTAGACTCGTCTAGTCGCGAGGAGATGTATTATCCAAGCGCCGCACGAGCAACGCCTCCGAGAGATCCACACGTACAGCTCGATGAAGACTCCACGTTCTTGATCCCGCAAGAGGTGGTGTAGAGGATCGAGATCAACAGCACGACGACGGTGGCGTGGTGTGTATGGTGGAGATCCGACAGGACTTCGCCAAGCGATGTCGGGGAGAGAGGAGGAGGAGGGGTGCGGCTAGGGTTTGGAGGGGGGCGGCGGCTAGGCACCTTGGGGGGGGTCAAAGGGTGTGTCAGCCTCCCCTCAGCCCCTCCTTATATAGGCGGCCAAGGGGGCTGCGCCCCACCCCTCCTAGGGCCGGCGGCTAGGGGGGGAACTTGCCTCCCAAGCAAGCCCTAGGGTTTTGGCCGCCCCCCCCCCTCTTCTAGAAGCTTGGCCCGCATGGGCCCTAGAGGGCATGGTGCGGCTGGCCCATTAGGCTAGCCCACCACCCCTTAATACCATATGGGCCCCATACTCCTATGGGCATCACTTCTAGACCCCTCTAGAACCTTCTAGAACTTTCCGGTACTTTACCGATAAATTCCCGAACCATTTCAAACCTCCGGAACCCACTTTCCTTATATGAATCTTATTCTCCGGACCACTCCGGAACTCTTTGTGACGTCCGGGATCCTATCCAGGACTCCGAATCAATATTCTTTCTCACCATCATTTATCTCGAACCCTAACTACATCGAACGTTAAGTGTGTGACTCTACGGGTTCGCGAATATGTCATATTAATAGCGGGACCGGGATGCCCATATTAATTCCTACATATTCGACGAAGTACTTTACCAGTCGAACCACAATGTCCGGGATTCAATTAATCCATATACGATTCCTTTTGTTTCACGATATATTACTTGTCCGAGATTTAATCCACTGATATCTCCAAATCTGATTAATCTCGTTACCGACAAGTTCTCTTTACTCGTTCCCATAGAATAGGATCCCTTATGACTAACCACTTAGTCATATGCTTGCAAGCGTTTGGATGCTATACTACCGAGAGGGCCCAGAGATATCTATCCAACTGTTGGACGAACAAATCCCAGTCTTGAAACATGCCACCCAACAACCTATCATCGGAGAACCTGAAAGCCACCTTTATAATCACCCAGTTACGAAGTGACGTTTGATGTCCACAAAGCACTCCTCCGATAAACGGGAGTGACATAATCTCATGGTCTAAGGAAACTATATTTGACATCTATTTAATTTGAGTCTTGTCCATTATATCATCACCCATGATACAAACTTCGTTTATTAAGTGATTCATAAATCCATGGTTAGGAAACATCTAACCATCACTTAATTAAATGAACTAGTCATAAGAGGAAAGACTAGGGACACATTACCGTTTATATTCCACACATGTATTTGTTTCCGCTTAATATATTTCTAGCATGGATATAAACATTTATAATGAACGGGAAATATGATTATCAATAAAATTTATTATTGCCTCTTGGGCATATCTCCAATAGACCCCGCTTGGGGTGGGTCCCTGGCGAGGAGCCCCCAAGCCAGCTCGGGAGAACTTGTGTCGAGAGGTTCTGGGTCCAGTGACGTAGGAGGGTCCTCGATAGAGGGGATGGGCTCCTCTTGCTCCGCTACCAGGACGGCACTTGCCGCGTGTGGGGTGGCCGCCAGATACAGTAGAAGCGGCTCATGGGTCCGTGGAGCCACCATGATCGGAGGGATGGCGAGGTAGTGCTTGAGTTCCTCGAAGGCAGCATCAGCCTCTGGCGTCCACTCGAAGGAGTCTGTGCGCTTCATGATCTTGAAAAACGGCAGGGCTCTCTCGCCGAGCCTGGAGATGAACCGGCCGAGTGCGGCCATGCAACCTGCCAGGCGCTACATATCTTTTAGGCGCTGGGGCGGCTGCATCTCCTCGATGGCTCTGATCTTGTCGGGGTTTTCCTCTATGTCACGATATGATACCAAAAAACCAAGGAGCTTCCCGGAGGGGACCTCGAAAACACACTTTTCGGGGTTCAGATTGATGTTGACCTTGCGCAGGTTGATGAAGGTCTCTTTGAGGTCGGCGATGAGTGTGCGTTCTTCGTGGATCTTGATGACGATGTCATCGACATATGCCTCAGCATTCCGGCCCATCTGAGTGCCAAGAGCCTTGTACATGAGCCTTTGGAAAGTTGCGCCTGCGTTCTTGAGGCCGAAAGGCATGCATACGTAGCAAAACATGCCGCACGGCGTAATGAACGCCGTCTTATCTTCGTCCTCCTTCGCCATCTTGATCTGATGGTAGCCCGAGAAGGCGTCCAAGAAGCACAGGAGATCGCACCCAGCGGTCGAGTCGACTATCTGATCGATGCGGGGGAGCGGGTACGGGTCCTTGGGGCAGGCCTTGTTATGGTCCATGAAGTCGACGCAGAGACGTTTCTTGCCATTGGCCTTCGGCGCAATGACGGGGTTGGTGACCCAGCCGGGATGGGACACCTCTCAGATGAACTTGGCCTCCTTGAGCTTCTCTACTTCCTTGATGATGTAATCCTGCTTTTCGGGTGCCTAACGTCGAACCTTTTGCTTCACGGGGTGCGCGCTTGGGAACGCGGCTAAGTGGTGCTCGATCACCTCCCTTGGTACACCGGGCATATCTGACGGCGTCCATGTGAACATGTCAGCGTTTGCCCAGAGAAAGGCAACGAGCGCGCTTTCCTATTTGTGGGACAGGCTCTCGCCGATGATGACGGTAGCCCCCGTGTCATTGGCATTGAGCGATACTTTCTTCGTGGCTGTCGTTTCCTCGGAAAACAGTTTCTTTTTCTTCATGGGCGCCGTCGAGGGCGCGACGTCCTCCTCTCCGTCGGGGTTCGCGGCGGCGGCATCCTTGTAAGCTCGCTCGAGGGAGCGCACCATGTCCTTCTCGTCACCATGGACGATGATGGTACCGCCGCTGACCGGGGAGCTTGATGATGTTGTACGCATGGTGGGTGACCATCATGAACTTGGCAATGGCGGGGTAGCCGAGGATGGCGTTGTAGGGCAGGCCCAAGTCGGCGACGTCGAAGTCGATGAGCTCGGTGTGGTAGTTGTTGCGCGTGCCAAAGGTCACTGGGAGCGACACCTGGCCGATAGGCGTAGTGGTGCCTGTCGTGACCCCGGTGAAAGGCTTTGTGGGCGTAGAAACGAGCGGCACGAGGCCCACCATCCTGGACATGGAGGGGTGATCCTGCTTGCTGAAGGTGATAGCATGGTGTGACCACTTGAGGGGCTTCATGGCCTCGGGCTCGGGGAGGACGGCATTGACCTCGCGGGAGAGCTTCTTGAGATGGCGGTTGGACCGCGGGGCCTGTGCCCCACTGAGGATGCATGCTGCCAGCTTGAGGGGCTCCTGGTAGCCTTCGGCGTCGTCTAACTCATCTGGTTGGCTGTTACGGGCCTCAGGAGGGTGCTGCGCGGCGTTAGCCTGCGGAGGGTTGTTGTAGCGGTTGTAGCGGTTGTTGTATCTGCGATTGTAGTTGTCCCGGCTGTGGCCCCTGACGTGACCTCGTTGCTGCTGATACTGCTGATACCGCCTAATCTTGTGGTAGTTCTCCGTGTAGTGGCCATGCATGTCGTGGAAGATGCAGTACGGTCTGCCCTCCTGTTGGGCAGCGTTCTCTGCCGCGCGAGGCTGCTTATGCTCAGGCTCCGCTGCAAGGACGGCATGAGGCTTGCGCTTGGAGGGCGCCCTTGTCGGGTTCTGCGAGGTCGCGGCCTCCTCCTTCTTCAGGTCCGGGTCGTTGTGGGCGAAGAGACGGCCTTCCTCGGCCTTGGCGCACTTGTCGGCCATCTCGAAAAGCTTGATGACGGAAGAGAGCTCATCATGGACGCCGAGTTTCTCACGCATGCGGACGTCCGTGACGCCCCCGGCGAAGGCGGAGATGATGTCTACGTCGGAGATGCGGGGGATCTTATTGCGGACCTGACTGAAGCGCTGGATGAACTTGCGTAGTGTCTCCCCGGGGGCCTGGCGGACTGGTTTCAGGTCGTTCTTGGTGAGGGGACGCTTGTAGGTGCCCCTGAAGTTGGCGATGAACGCATCGCAGAGATCCCCCCATGACGCGATGGAGCCCTCGGTAAGGTTCATGATCCATGAGCACGCGGTGTCCTTAAGGGCCATTGGGAACCAATTGGCCATGACCTTGTCGTCCCCTCCCGTGGCTTGGATGCCGATGGTGTAGAGCGTGAGGATCTCCACCAGGTTGTGTGTCCAGTCGTAGCATGAAAGCAGCTCGGGGCGGAACTTGTTGGGCCAGATGACCCGGCGTAGCTCGCTGGAGAAGGCGAGGCAGCTTCCGTCGTAGATGGCGGCATTGGCGGCAACGGCAGGCAGAGGACGGTTGGCATTGCTGGCGTTGACAACTTGCTGAATGGCGCGGTTTTCTCGCTCGCGTTGTCGCGCGATGCCGACGCGGGCGTCCTCGGGAGCATGGTGGATGATGATGCAGTTGTGGGGCGAGGACGGGTGTGAAGGTTGCAGCTGGCGCGCTGGAGATGAAGGTACGGCGGCTCGGCCAGCATGGTTCTCCTGCGGGGGTTGGAGCGGCGGAGGCGGCGCGACGGAGAGAAGGACGGCGAGGTTTCCCCCCTGCGGGGGTGGAGGCGCCGCACCGCGAGGCTGTTCCTGCCTGCGAGAGGGCTGGCGGGCGCGCGACGGCTCGCGCTGTTGCTGGGAGGCCGCGGGAGCCGTGTTGTGGATGAGCTCAGCGATGCGGTCCAGCCATGCATCCATGGCATCGGGTGCGGGACGGAACTGCAGCAGCTCCTGTGCTACGCGTATGGATGCAGCCTCGGCTGACTCGGTGTCACGCCTCTCCGACTCGGCGCGCTGGGACGGCTGGCGGTGAAGAGGAGGCGACAGAGGTTGAACAGGCTGCTGGAGAGGTGGAGTGACGGGCCTTGACCTATGTGGGTGAGGGGCGACCGACACTGCCTGCTCCTCGACCTGCTTGTCCGCGCGCTGCCTGGTGCGGTTGATGGCGTCGCGGGTGTCGGCGCTGGCACGGTGCTCGGAGGGGCGGTCACCGGTTCGCTGGTCGGGCTCGGTGGCAGCTGCACCGCGCACCACGCTCCGCCTGGGGTGGAGGCGCAGGGCGCGCTCGTCCATGGGCTTGTGCTCGCTGGTCATGGTGATGGAGACTTGTCGAGGAAAAACGAGCTTCAGCCCCCCTACCTGGCGCACCAAATGTCGGATTTGTGGGTTCCGATGGACCTATGTTCTTCCACGGGATTGAAAGCTAGTCTACCAACGAAATCTCCACGAGGGACGGGGCGAGCGAGGCAAGAACACACACGAGGTTTACCCCGATTTAGGCCACCGTTGAGGTGTAAAACCCTACTCCTGCTTGTCTGGTTGTATTACTGGTGTAGATTGTTGGAGTCCCGAACCTCTCCACAATGGAAGCAGTGAACAGCCTTTTATAGTGACCTGGGCGTCTTCCTCTAGGCGGGAAGGGCAACCACAATTGGCAAAGATAAGACAAGGGAGGGTGCGTAGCTCGCTGACGTCGTCCTCCAGAGCGGGTCCCTCAACAGGAGCTTTAAGAAACAAAGAGGGAAGGGTCCTCTCGTCCTTGGTCTGGTCTCGCACCGTCCCAGTCTTTAATCACCAAAATGGGCAGACCGCCCTGGCATGGCCCTGCTGCACACCTTTGGCGTCATCTCTTCCCTCCGCAGGGCAGATGCGAAGGGGCCTTCATCCGGATGCCTTGCGAGGCGAACTTGGCGAGGCCCTTCGGTCCTGATTTCGCGAGGGAGCGGGGTCCATCACGAGGCGCGTGTTGGATCTTTACAAGGATGCTGCGCGGCCGGTGCCGCTGACAGCTGGGATAGGGGACCCCGGTTCGCAGAGTCCCGACAGATTGCCTAATAGCCTCATCAGCTACAAAAAATAAACAAAAAAGGAAAACATAAAACTGAAGTTCAGATAATAATGCAGGTGGAGTTAACATAGGCGTATGCTGCAAACATTTAACATGGACAAAATTAAAAACAGAGGCAATTCAATGTCAGAGGTAGATGAAAATAAAAAATAACAATTATACGTACTGGCACTATGTCAGTACCATCATCATTAATTGAAAAACATACACAAAAAATAGGAATAAAATGTTGCATTGAATTTTCCTAATTCAAATTCGTAACGATAAGATGCATAAAAAATCACAATTAAAACAATTTATGTAGAATCACAGAAACCCTAACCCTAGGCACTAACATAAAAATGCCACGGGTGATGATAATCTATTTTTTCCAACCCTGCAGCCCATACTAAAACACATGATGAAGATAAAAAAAAAAGGATAAGGGGAAACCTTCGATTCCGGTTGAGCGGCCAGGATCCATCGAGTTCAACAAAAATTGAAATCACGGCTCGGAATTTCCCCCACATGAGTGCTGCGTCGGGGGAGTAGAGAGAACGTCTGTGGATGAGCGTCCGGCAGAACTGGCGTGTAGAGAGAGCGAATCTGGGGGCTGAGCCGAAGACCCGATTCTCCGCCGCTGCTCAAACAAGCAGCGCCTACCCCTCCCCACCGGAGATGAAGAAGACAAACACTGCACCCGCCCCACTCTGAAATTAAAGTTGGGGATTAGAGTGCGCGCGCAGCCCGCCCTCCGGCCGAGAAGAGCATGCAGGAAGGAAAACGGAGCGGGGGCGGAGGGGGTTCGCCGCGAAAACTCGCCTCCACGACGGGGACGTATTCCGCAAGACGAGAGCGCAGTAGTTGCGTTTTGGGGGAGAGGGGAGTGGAGAGAGAACCGCACCTCCATATTAATAATAATAAATGTTGTAAATAAAAATAGACCGAAGTTCAAAGCGTGAAAAATAAGAAGTTCAAATGAAGAACCAGCACAGTCCACAAACAACTCTTGCTGGCTAAAAAGTTAAACGCAACGAATTCGGCGCATCGGGATGCAACGTCATCATTTTTTTTAGAAAAATCCATGTTTAGAATAAATTTAATAAAAATGGGGGGGGGTCCCCCCCCCCTCTAGTCATATACAAGTTCTGACAAAACACCAATTGAGTTCACATCCGATACTGGAAAAAAATAAAATTAAGAAATAAAGCTAAAAGTTAAATGCAACGAATTCGGCGCATCGGGATGCAACATCATCAATTTGTTTTAGAAAAATCCATGCTTAGAATAAATTTAATAAAAAATGGGGGGATCTCCCCCCCCCCTAGTCGTATACAAGTTCTGATAAAGAACCAGTGGAGTTCACATCCAATGCTGCAAAAAAAGCTAAAGTTCAATGCAAACAAATTCGACAAATCGGGATTTCATGTCGTCCAGATATTTTAAAAATCCATTTATATACAAAGAAAAAATGAAGTTCAAAATAAAGCACTGATGGAGTCCAAGGGTACAAAATATGGGGATTCGGCGCATAGGGTGCCCACCCCCAACTAACACCCACTCAAGTACATGGAAAAAATCCGTTCAAAAAATAAAGAACCGATGGAGTTCATATCCTCTATTGCAGGTCATCCATATAAAAAAGTTAACAATCCAAATAAAGAAGAAACATGTTTTACAGAAAAATGAAGTTCAGATTCATAATACTCGAAGTTCTTATAGAGCAGTTGTGCTAAAAACGCATCACACGAACACGACCTCGCGTACCCACTGTGTCGGGGGAGATACAACGCAACTCGCCCCGCGGTAGGCCGACTTGTAGCGCGATACGCAAGACAACAAGCCGGCGCTTTTTGGACCAGATGCCCCAGCCCCTCGGGAGGGACCCCGTCAGAGGAAGCCGGCGACGATTGGTTGAACTAAGCCGGATCTGACCGCTCTTAGCTCGGTTGTCGATATTCGATGAACTCACGCGAAGTTGCCGAATAAAGGAAGTAGGAACAAGGGTTTGAAAGGCAAAAAAGTAGGATTTGTATTGATTGTCGATTGTTTGCTTAATTTCAATCGACCGTCACCTCTTACATATATAATGAGGTGGCTGGACTTCCCGTACAAGTATTGTACTTCTACAAGGATTACAACTCGTGATATAAGTCGGTTTCTATCTCTAAACTAGGTAAAAGCCTTGGCTGGCTTCGTACTAGACCCGGACTCCAAGCATCCCTTTCCGGCTTCTTCTAGAAAGTCACCTTTTTCGGCTTCCTCTGGTGAGTCGCCTCTTGCCCTTCCGTGTGGACCTTGAACTTGTTCTATCGTACCGCATCTAACTTCTGTTTCTAGGCCTCGCAAGCGTCAAACAACCTCTATTCCGGCTTCCCTGAAACAGCTTCTGGAATCTTCAGGAAACTCGGATCTGGCTTGCATCGGGTTTTGGCTAAGCCGGATTCTGATTAAACCGGGTTGGCTCCCATCAGGTCATCTCCAGGTTCTCTCCAAGTCGCCATCTCCTCCTAAGTGAGCTTCAACCTATGACCTGCCAAAAACGGGTGCTAACACATGCCCCCATGTTTTCTAGTAAAGCTTGCGTACTAGAAAATATTCAATGTAGAAGATTTGTCTAAAGGCGATGCTTAAGCTCATCGGCCATATGCTAAGGGCGATATATTTATATCGGCCATATGTGCGGCTCATGCAGTTTTCCACACGCTTGGGTGAAATTTCTTCAAGTATTTCCCATTGATAGCTCAAGGCAATATGCTGCCCTCCAATGTTTCCACCAGAGATGAGTTGCCGGGTACAATCCTTATGACTCGTAATGGCCCTTCCCAACTTAGTGACCACTTGCCGAATTTCCGGCTCTTAGAGCCAACTGGCAATATAACTTTCCAAACCAAGTCGCCGATTTGAAAATCCTTAGGTCGGACTCTCTTGTTATCAGCTTTTGCCATCCGCAACATCTCCTTCTCAATGTCCTTCAAATCCCTTATACGTTTGTCGGCTACCTCATCTATGTTATCCATCATCAAATTGTGATGGTCCTCAGCCGACAAGTCATTTTGCTTAGCGAACCTCAAAGTAGCCAGATTCACTTCTACTGGTAAAACGGCTTCCTGTCCATATGCCAACTCGAAAGGAGTCACCTTAGTTGTGCCATGCCTTAAGATTCTGTGAGCCCACAATGCCTCGGACAGTACCTGATGCCACCTCCTCGGGTAGTCTTGTACTTTCTTCTTAATCAACGTGATCAGAATTTTGTTCTTGACTCGGCTTGTCCATTAGCTTGAGCATAATACGGAGATGAGCTGAGCATCTTGATCCCGAGTGATTCGGCAAACTGTTTCACCTCCTTAGCCATGAAGGAAGTACCTTGAACTGTGGTGAGAGTTTGCGGGATACCGAATCGGTGAACAATATGCTCTGTAATGAATTGAATTACCTCCTTGTGGGTCATATTCCTAAGGGGTACTGCTTCAGACCACTTGGTGAATGCCCTTTGGATGAAGTCGGGTTGATCATACTGACAAAATCTAATGCCCATCCTCGAAAAGGCCACGACTTTATTATAGGATTAAGAAATGAAGCCGATGCTACCTGAACATCTCCAAACCTCTAGCACGCCTCACACCCCTTATAGTACCTAAAGCAGTCATTAATCATTGTCGGCCAATAGAATCCGGCTCGTCTGAGCATCCACTTCATTTTGTGAGCCGACTGATGTGTCCCACATAGGCCGTCATGTACTTCCCCCATAGCAACCCGGGATTGTTCTTCGTCCAAACACCTTAGAAGAAGACCATCGGCTGTTCGGCGATACAACTCGTCATCTATCAAAGTATACTTAAAAGCAAGCCGCCGAACAGTCCCATCCGTTTTCTGACTTGGATCTCTCAAATAATCAATAACAGGCGTTCTCCAATCAGCTGGCCGGTTTTCACCAGGTTCCTCTGGAGCCGACTTAGACAAGCCGGCTTCTCCTCCGGTCTCAACTCGTTGGCAAGCCAGTTGTCCTTCCTGGACACATAAGATATAGAAAAGTAATCCAGATTCGATATGATGTCCAAGCATCTGTCAAGGTATATGTTGAGTGATCCATTGTTGCAGTGAAAGATCTTGGCCACTTGCTGGACGATAAGCAGCGAATCACCATATGCTTTAACATGAGTTACCCCTGCGTCCATTAAAATTTGCAACCCGAATAGAAGAGGTTCGTAATTGGCTTCATTATTAGTGCAAAAATACTCAAGATGACAGGAGGCCCCAAAGATAGTACCGTGGGGCGAAATATACACAATGCCGACTCCTTGCCCACTAATGCAAACTGAGCCGTCGAAATAAAGTTTCCACGGTACAGCCGACACGACATTCAAGTCGGCTTCTTGCTCCAGGTCAATCCGATGTTCGACAATGAAGTCGGCTACAATCTGACCTTTCATAGATTTGAGAGGTTCATAGGCCAAATCATATTCAATCAACCCATACGCCCATTTGCCGATTTGTCCACTGGGAATCGGCCTATGTATCATGTGTTTGATGACATCGGCCTGACTAAGAACTTTGCAGTCGCTAGATAAAAGATAATGGCGCAGCTTGGTGCAAGAAAAATAAAGAGATAGGCACAACCTTTCCATAAAGCTGTACCTGGACTCGGCATCTAGTAGTCGTCGACTTAGGTATGTGATGACATACTCCTTTCCTTCGGCTTCTTGAGTTAAGGCTGCTCCAATCACCTTTTCCTCGGCAGCAATGTAAAGCCGGAATGGTAGACCACGAGCGGGCTTACTCAAAACTGGAGGTTTAGACAAACAGGCTTTTATTCTATCAAATGCCTCTTGCTGTCTTGCCCCCAGGTGAACTCGTCATCATTCTTGAGCCGAAGGATCTGTGTGAATGCATCAACTTTCCCAGACAAGTTAGTAATAAATCTTCTCAAATAATTTACCTTGCCTAGGAATTTCTGCATGTCCTTTTTACAAGTCGGCGCCTGCACTTTCTGGATAGCTTCAATTTTTGCCGTGTCGATTTCTATGTCGGCTTCATGTATGATAAAACCAAGGAACTTTCCAGCCGACATGCCAAAGGCACACTTCAAAGGATTCATCTTGAGCCCGTACTTCCTCATTCTTTCAAACGCAAGTCGTAAGTCGGCCAAATGATTTAACTCACCGTCCGACTTGACAACTACGTCATCAATGTGTACCTCCAGTATGACTCCAAGAAGATCATGAAATATTAAGTTCATCGCTCTCTGATATGTGGCACCAGCATTCTTCAACCCAAAGGTCATTACCGTCCACTCGAATAATCCAACGAACCCGGGGCAGCGAAATGCCGTCTTAGCCGTGTCCTCTTCGGCCATGAATATTTGATTGTATCCCGCATTTCCGTCTAGAAAGTTGATGACTTTGTGCCCTGAGGCATCATTGATAAGCATGTCGGCTACTGGCATAGCTCGATTTAGATCTCTGAAGTCTATGCATGCCCTGATTTTACCGGATCCTTTCTTCTCGACTGGCACAATGTTGGAGATCCAGTCGGCATATTTACAAGGCCGGATAAAATTGGCTTTTAGAAGCCGGCCAATCTCTTCTTTGATCTGGTCATATATTGCCGGGTTGAATTTGCAAGCCGGCTGCTTATGTAGTCTAAAGCCGGCTTTTATCGGTAACCGATGCTCAACGAGCTCTCGGCTTAACCCGGGCATCTCGTGGTACTCCCAAGCAAAGCAGTCCACGTATTCCTTTACTAGCTCGATTAACTTGAATTTGTAATCGGCTTCTAAGTTCCTGCTTACAAATGTCGACCTGGGAACGATGCCATCCCCAATATCTACTTCTTCAAGCGGGTCATCCGACGTAAAACCTTGTCCCAACTTGTCCATGTTGTCTGTTTCTTCAATTGCCTCACTCACTTCGTTCCCCTCGGCCCGATACTTGTCTAGACGCTTTTTCAACCACTCATCGTTGGGATCCATTTATTTGATTCGCAGCCGATTACCACCAATCGGCTTTAAGGATACTGGCATGAATTCGTCCCTGGTAGCACTCAAGAAATCGAACCCGGACAAATCACGTCCCGAAAGACATGCAACATTTGAATGTTGCCAATCAACAATGGACTCGGCTAAAGAAATACAGGCCGAGTTATCAGCTTGAACGACTTCAATCTCATCACCGATCCATTGTACAAGTTGCTGGTGCATGGTGGACGGCACACACTGATTTACATGGAGCCCATCTCGTCGGAATAGCACATTGTAATTCCCTTGCACCTCAGCAACAAAGAATGCAGTAGCCGAAGTCTTTCTTCCCACTGTGAGCTCCAGACTAATGACTCCTTTGGCCTCTATTCCTTCTCCTCCTTCGAACTTGTCCAGCACCATGTTCGTCTTCATTAGATCTTCATCTTCTAGCTGTAACTTCTTGATGACGGAATACGGCATCAGGTTTACCACAGCACCTCCATCAACCATCATCCTGGTAACCGGTTTCCCGTTGATATGTCCTCTAACGTACAAGGGTTTAAGGTGCTTAACCGGTCCTTCAGGTTTCTCGAAGACGGCATTCTTGGGTCCAAAATTGAGCTGCGCTACTTCGCCTTCTTCTTCTACAGCACGAAATTCAGCAGACAAATAATATACCATGTTAATATCCATACCTACCCGAGTCGGTGTACTTTCATAATCCAGCAAGTCTTCCTCTAGCAAATTTTCCGACTCGTCCGTTATTGATTCTGGTAACTCTATTTCGCCTCCTGCCGGCTCCTTGCTGGGCGAGTTCTCTGTCGAGTCCTTGATACCTACAAGTATAGGGGATCGCAAAAATCTTCGTTGGTAAGTATTACCCAAATTTATAGTTCGACTCGATGGGAACACAAGAATACGAATAAGACTTTAGCAATTGAGGTGTCACTCTCAACCACACCTGTATATCAATAAACTTGCAGCAGTAATAGTGATGGCAGCAGAATGATTCAAGCAAACAAAATGAAATAGCAGTAGTAAACAAAGGTTTCCCAGTTTTCACCGGAAAAGTGAAAGTGTAACTCAGAGATTTAAAACGTAGGCATGAGGTGACAGCGGGGTGTTGCATGAATAAGATTGATCATATAATAAGATTCATATAGCAATGGGACTTATCTCTAACTCCGATATATGTAGGTATGTGTTCCATAATTAGTTGTGCGCACTAACCAAGAGAATTTGCACAACATCTATTGTCCTAGTTGCCCATTTCACCGGGGTAAACTTGGAACTACAGGTAATTAAGGTCTACCCTTTCAAATAGCCCGGAATAACGCATTAACACTTCATGAACACATAGAATCCTCAAACTAAAACATCTCCCCCTTGTTTTCCCTATATGTCACATTTAGGGTTTGCAGGTTCAACATAATAGCAGGTGATACACTTTGCAGATAAATACCAAACTCAATTATATGATGGGGCAAAATAAGTTCAGTACTGAAATCATGCCACTCGGGCCCTAGTAGCAAGCATTAAACATAGCATAAGTGCATCAACACAATACAAAAATATCCTCAAGATAAACCCCTAAGATCTCGGACAACAGGTATCATTACATGATCAATCTCATCCAATCCCCATCCACCTCATATGCCTAAAGCGGACTACTCACACATGGTGATGGTGAGGGAGCTCATGGTCGATGGAGATGAAGGCGGTGAAGATGGTGGTGAAGACGGCCTCCGGATCCCTCCTCCGGGGGAGAAGTCCTGGATCAACCTGACTCCGAAAACGAAGATCATGGTGGCGGCGGCGCTCTGCTTCGCCAATCGACTTCTCCTCCTAGGTCAGCCACTTTTTCATATATATGATGGGGTACGCGAAAGCCGAATGGGAGGCGGTGCCCGAGGCGCCAGATAGGTGGGCCCATGCAGCCAAGGAATCTGGCCGTGTGGGGCCCCCTCTTTTGGCCCTCGGACGGTTCCTCGTGTCCATCTTTTGCACATTGCCCTTCTTTTCCATAAAAATTGATGGGGTATTTTCTCCGATTTAATTTCCTGCAAAAACAACCAGAAAAGAGACTTTGCTAAAAACACCGTCAGATTCAGCAGTTTTATTCAAATATGGGAGGATTCCGGAGCAAATTATGAAGCAAAGTGCTTGGAAAAGTAGATGCATTTTAGGTGCTTCAGTTCCCCCAAGCTTAGCTCGTTGTTTGTCCTCGAACAACTCAAACGTAGTGCAGAAGCGATGAAAATACTTTGACAAGAACTTTGCTTTGCATATTTAACACCATTTAATACCAACAAATATTCACAACATAACTTCCTTAACAAATAACAAAACGTTAGCAAAGGTGCATCTACTCAGTGTTAAAGCGTTAATATTTGTTGCAGGTGAAATAACATGAAGTGTCAATACTTGGATGAGTTTGCCCAACTGTAAAAACAAACAAAGGTTCTTGCATTGCTTTAGATCGAATCACGTCAAGATTTTTGAGATCTTTTGATTCTTTCTTTTATTGACTAGTGAACTCATTGTGCTTACAAACTTGCTCTCAAATTTATCAAATTGTTTTGTGTTCCTTTCATGACTCATATACCTGACCAACTTATGGTTGAGAGCCTCATGCCCCGTGAATACGTGTGCCTACACCACGATGTTACTCAACTTGGGATACAAAGCAAGTTCAAGCAAAAGTCATTGTATAATAGCTTCATCAAGTGGATCAACTGGGGTACCTCTTGTCCCAGGACATGGAACAAGCCCATGTCAAAATGACAAGACAAACAAACATAAGGAACAATCTCAACACCCTTTTTATTTACTATTGGTATAGCTTTTTATTGTGGGGTGCATCGCCGAAGGTTCACACAGCATGTAAGTAAATTTCCACCATGACAGCATGGCTTAGATTAGCGGCCCAGGTATCTCTCTAGCCATTTATACAACTACTTAAACCTGCTAAATTTTCCCTATTCTGGTCCCTGGTGGCCCTCCTGGTGTCCCCCTTCTGGCTGTTGGTCCCCTGGTCAAATAACTTACCCCCAAATTTTTCTGGAATTTTTCGAGAAAATTTTCTGAAGAGAATTTTTAAAACTTTATATTCTGGAATTTTCTGAACTCTGAAATAATTATATCTATGCATATATTCTAAAATTTTAAGTTAAACAAAATTTAAATGCAACACAATCTTTATGGGAATCAAGTTTTCATCATTTCCACATTAGTAATGAGGTTAATCAAGGCCCAATAATAATATGCAAAAGATATAATACATGATTCTTATTTTATATTTAAAGAAGAAATTCAAGTTACCTCATATTTGATCGGAATAGTTCTAATCATCAAGGTAGCATATTTTGGTTCAGGAGGTGGTAGTGCAAATTCAAAGCTTCCAACTATAAGAGTATTTCTTTGAATAGAATTCACACTCTTGTTTACCATTGTGACAGGATTCTTCTTGGGAAAATAAATAGTATGCTCATTTTCTTCGACATTAAATGTCACTTTGCTCTCAGTGCAATTTATAATAGCTCCTACAGTGTTTAAAAAAGGTCTTCCAAGAATAATAGATAGATTATCATCCTCAGGCATTTCTAATATGACAAAGTCTGTAGGTATTAAAACATTAGCAATAGAGATGGGAACATCCTCACATATACCTATGGGCACAGCAGTTGATTTGTCAGCCATTTGCAGTGAAACTTCAGTTGGAACCAATTTGTTTAGGTTAAGTTTCTTATACAAAGAAAAGCGCATAAAACTAACACCAGCTCCTAAATCACATAAGGCATATTTCACTTAGGTTTCTTTAATATGACAAGGAATAGTTGGAATACCGGGATCTCCACGCTTTTTAGGCATTTTCCCTTTAAATGAATAATTAGCAAGCATAGAAGTAATTTCTTCATTAGTTATCTTCCTTTTATTAGTGACAATATCTTTCATATATTTTTAATATGGAGGAATTTTAATAGCATCAACAAGAGGAATTTGTAGATATAAGGTTTTAATTAATTCGAGAAACTTCTCAAATCTAGCATCATCCAAGGATTTCATTACCTCTTAAGGATATGGTATGGGTCTTTGCACCCATGGATCCCTCTCTTTACCTTTTTGTTGATTTGGATGCTTCTTCTTTTTATTCTTCTCAATAGATGGCTGAGGGTCTTCTTTTTCAGGAGGTTCAGGTTCTTCAATATTTTCAGCTTCATGTTGCTCTTCTTCGGGTGGAGATGATTCCTCTTCTTCATTATTATCATCTTCAGTCTCAGCATCAGAAATAGAAATATCCTTGTCTTGTTCATGAGAATTGTCATTATCTTTGTTTTCATCGGGAGAATTTCCTACAGATGATTTCTTCCAGAGAGCCTCTTGCTCTTTCCTCTTGGGATGGTCTTTAGGATAGTCAGGATCCTGAGTACTTGCACCACCTCTAGTATTAACTCCACAAACCTGTTTCTTCTCAGTAAGATTTGCATACAATTGATTTTGAAGAGAAACCATTTGTTCAACTTGATTATTGAACATCTCACAATGTTTAGTAATTCTTTTAACCTCTCCCACCTTAGCATTTAAATTTTCCCGAAGAAATTTAATCTTATGAGAGTTTTCCATAATTTTCATTCTAATATCATGCTCTTCAGGATTATTATGATAAGCAAAATCATCAACATAAGATACTTCAACAGGAGGTGTTACCTTTTCATTACCTTCCATAGAGCTTACAGCATTAACTTGAATAGGGAAGCAATGTTGATCAGTGGGAAGTTTAACACCCAGTTCAGATAATTGCTTGAGGTGAGAGGTTTTAATTCCCTTCTCTTTCATATCCTTGGAAGCTCCTTTCATTCCTTCTTCATTTAATTCAAGAATGCCTCCTTTCTTCTCAGGGAATATCTCTCTTCCATCAAACTCTTCAATATTCCAATCTTCATAATTTCTGGAGATAGTTTCCAATAACTCAGTAGCTTCATCAACGATCCTTTGCCAGAAAACATTACCTGCAATACTATCAAGATAGCTTCTAGTATTGTCAGTTAGTCCATTGTAAAATATATCAAGAATTTCATTACTCTTGAAGCCATGGGTAGGACAATTCCTAACCATCTTACTGTACCTCCCCCAAGCTTGGGGTAAATCCTCCTTCTCTTTCTGTGAAAATTTGCTAATCTCAATAATTAAACCGTGGACCTTGTCAGCAGGGAAATATTTATTATAGAATACCTGCAAGCATTCCTCTTTGCTAGTAATAGATCCAGGTTCTAGATGATTATACCAAATTTTAGCATTTCCTCCCAAGGTAAAAGGAAACAACTTTAAGAAATAATAACATTGGTGGATTTCATCTTTACCAAATAACACAGAAAAATCATGCAAAGCAGCAATGTGTTCAAAAGGAAATTCATTATCTCTACCATAAAACTTAGCCTTCTCAACTTTTTTAATTATTTCAGGATCAACACTGAACTCATAATCTTTGTCTTTAATTTTAATAGCTGGCGCATTCGTTTTCTTAGTAACAGGGAAATAATCATCAAGAGGAGAATTTGCATAGCTATCAAGTTTTTCCAATTTATCAAAATTCGAATCCATAAAAGCCATAGTAAATGCATCTTCTTACTAAGAAGAAGTTTCATGCTCATCATCAGAATATTCATTATCTTCTAACTCAGACTCCACATTTTCAATAATAGAAGATTCAGGTAATTCAGGCAATTCAGGTGTTTCAGTTATCTCAGATGTTTCAGGTGTCACTTCTTTTTCTATGCTACCGCATATTAAATCATTTTCAGTACTAGTAGACATTTTAGACAATGGTGAACTAGATAAAGCCTTTCCTTTTTTTCTTAGTAACAATGGCAGAAGCAACATCAGGTAAAAAGTTTTGCCTACTTGGCAAATTAGTACCTCTACGAGTAGTTGAAGGCCTTACTCCCATCGGAGTATTCTTTTCCTTTCCCATAGTTGGGAACAAGCAAGTACAGCAAATAAATGATAACAAGTTGCCTTACCAATAAAGCTAGGTTCCCCGGCAATGGCGCCAGAAAACGTCTTGATACCCACAAGTATAGGGGATCGCTGAAATCTTCATTGGGAAGTATTACCCAAATTTATAGTTCGGCTCGATGGGAACACAAGAATACCAATAAGACTTTAGCAATTGAGGAGTCACTCTCAACCACACCTGTATATCAATAAACTTGCAGCAGTAATAGTGATGGCAGCAGAATGATTCAAGCAAACAAAATGAAACAGCAGTAGTAAACAAGGGTTTCCCAGTTTTCACCGGAAAAGTGAAACTGTAACTCAGAGATTTAAAACATAGGCATGAGGTGACAGCGGGGTGTTGCATGAATAAGATTGATCATATAATAAGATTCATATAGCAATGGGACTTATCTCTAACTCCGATATATGTAGGTATGTGTTCCATAATTAGTTGTGCGCAATAACCAAGAGAATTTGCACAACATCTATGGTCCTACCTGCCCATTTCACCGGGGCCAACTAGGAACTACAGGTAATTAAGGTCTACCCTTTCGAATAGCCCGGAACAACGCATTAACACTTCATGAACACATAGAATCCTCAAACTAAAACATCTCCCCCTTGTTTTCCCTATATGTCACATTTAGGGTTCGCAGGTTCAACATAATAGCAGGTGATACACTTTGCAGATAAATACCAAACTCAATTATATGATGGGTCAAAATAAGTTCAGTACTGAAATCATGCCACTTGGGCCCTAGTAGCAAGCATTAAACATAGCATAAGTGCATCAACACAATACAAAAATATCCTCAAGATAAACCCCTAAGATCTCGAACTACGGGTATCTTTACATGATCAATCTCATCCAATCCCCATCCACCTCATATGCCTACAGCGGACTACTCACACATGGTGCTGGTGAGGGAGCTCATGGTTGATGGAGATGAAGGCGGTGAAGATGGTGGTGAAGATGGCCTCCGGATCCCTCCTCTGGGGGAGAAATCCTGGATCAATCTGACTCCAAAAACGAAGATCGTGTTGGCGGCGGCGCTCTGTTTCGCCAATCGACCTCTCCTCCTAGGTCAGCCACTTTTTCATATATATGAGGGGGTACGCGAAAGCCGAAGGGAAGGCGGTGCCCGAGGCGCCAGATAGGTGGGCCCACGCGGCCAAGGAATCTGGCCGCATGGGGCCCCCTCTGTTGGCCCTCAGACGCTTCCTTGTGTCCATCTTTTGCGCATTGCCCTTCTTTTCCATAAAAATTGACGGGGTATTTTTCTCCGATTTAATTTCCTGCAAAAACAACCAGAAAAGAGACTTTGCTAAAAACAGCGTTAGATTCAGCAGTTTTATTCAAATATGGGAGGATTTCGGAGTGAATTATGAAGCAAAGTGCTTGGAAAAGTAGATGCATTTTAGGTGCATCAGTCCTCATTTTCCGACTCGTTTATTGCCGACTCCAATGTTTCAGACTCATCTTCTGCTAGTTCCTCGCTCATCGAATTCCCTACCGAGTCCCCATTTTCCGACTCGTTATCCGACTCGCCCCTGGCCGGCTTGTCCCCTGCTTCCAGGTCCGCTGCTTCCACTTCATCTGCCCATGATGAATAAGTAATGGTCGGTACGGAAACCGGCTCCGTTTCATCGTTTATAGCAGGACTTGGTGCAATCATCAAAGGAGTCGTCACAGGAGTCGGCTTTGGTACCCATACTTGAGCCGACACCATTGGCCTTTCAGCATTGAAGTCGGCGTCTCTAGTTTGCTCAGCTTCTTTCTCTGTTTTCTCCCGGATCCTTGCCCTCTGTAGCTTTCGCCTATGCGTCTTTGTTATACCTGGCGGGCACCACTTTGGCTGGGTATATTTTGGGTCCCTGGGTTTAGTTGCTACAACTTGGCTAGATCCGGCTTCATGGTCATCGGATGTCACCTTGGGCACGATAGAAAGTATCGGCTCATTATTCGCCAACTTTGTAGCCGGGTCCTTCAGTTTCAACACATGCGTTCCAATGACCAATGAGCTATTTGGGACCAACCCACCTTCTAGGTCAGCTACTTTAGCTCCTTGCGCCTTGACTCGCCAATATGAGGAGTCACCAGGATACACAAGTCAGCTCTACACAGATTGCTAGGTTGCTTGACGCTTGTATTCCCCAGCCGACTTCCGATATTGGCAACTTCCTTCGATAGATGGTGACCTAGGCCGCTTCCCATGTTGTTGGTCCAACTTTGACCCGGCCTGTCGTACGTACTTGTTCAACAGCATGTCGAAAGTCGGCTTGATTCTCTTCGTCTTGTATTCAACCTGATTCGTCTTCCACTTGCCGACTTCCGGGTTCCTGGGCTTCATGAACCTGGGTGGTGATTCTCTTGCTCGTGGTTGTTGCCCCCCGAGTGCGGAGTTCTTGATGGTAATCTTGATAACCTCTTGTCCATCGGGTTGCCGGCTCAACGTGATTTGCCTCCTTGCTTCCTTGTTGCCGGCTTCTTTCTTGGGTTCACCAATAACCACGTTAAATCTATTAGCGCCTTCAGCCGCCTCTGGCCGAAGAAGAAATTTCTTTCCCTCCAAATCTAGCACATTCATTGGGAACGACTGTGTGTCAATGGCCATGCCAGCAAAGCTCAATCCTCCATCGTTGAGGGCCGATTGAATCTGTCGACGAAAGACATTGCAATCATTAGTAGCATGAGAGAAAGAATTGTGATACTTGCAATAAGCACGTCGCCTTAACTCATCAGGTGACGGTATAATATGGTTAATTCATATCACTTTATCCTTTAACAAGGCATCAAATATTTTATCGCATTTGCCAACGTCAAAGCTGCACTTCACCTCATCTTCCCGATTTTTACGAATTGGCTTTAAGTCATCACACATATAGGGTTTGGCTTTGCTAGGCCAAATGAACTCATCTGCATAAACATCGGCTTCATCACCGGATTCGGCATCATGTTCAATAGTGTTAAGCCAACTCCTGCTCATCAGATGCGAATCCTTGGACTCGTTAACTCGGCTTTCATGAACCAGAGCTCTCTCTTGGACCTGCCCGACATAGGAGAACTCGTGTCCTTCTAGCTTCTCTTTTAGATACGTTCTCAACCCGTTAAAAACTAAGTCGGCCATATCTCTTTCAGTTATCGCCAAGCTATAGCACCGGTTTCTTGTGTTTCTAAATCTCTTGATATAATCGGATACAGATTCATCATGTTTTTGACTAACCGATGTAAGATGGGACAACTTTAATTCAATTTCTCCGGCAAAGAAGTGTGAAACTTTTGCTCCAAGTGCAAGTGTGTATACAATTAGGAGCTAAAGCCGAGAACCAAGAAAAAGCAACCCCAGTCAACAACAAAGAGAATAAGCGAACTTTGATGTGATCATGATTAGCTTCGCCTAATTGAGCCAAATATTGACTAATATTTTCCCATGTCGACTTGTTATCCACCCCATTAAATTTGTCATATGCTAACTGGTCCAATTTTTCCTGAACTCGACCACTAAATCGTCCATGTTGGCCGATTGCCGGAACAGGAGAAGAATTGGCCACAGGGCCGGCTTGCATACAAGGAGCCGAATCTGAATTCGGCATTGACCCACGTCCCAGAAGTCGCACCGCTAGTCCCGTCTGTCCTGTCGGGTAGGATGAACTCTGGATCGGAGTTGGACAAGGTAGTGCATTAACAAGCCGGTTTTTCCTGTACGGGCTCATCGGTTGTGTGTCCGATGTCTGGCCTTAATTGGTGTTTTTCTTGGCCTTTTCATGTTCCAACATAAGATCATAAACATTGTTCATACCTTACGAAACATGAAACTGAATTTCGGCTAATTACTCAGGAGAAAAGGTATTGTTACTTACAGCGGGTTTGTCGGTGTTGATGCTCAGAGGTACATATTCCGTCTCCTTGATCGGCGCGGTTATGCCTTGCCGATCTAACTTGAAGCTGGCCAAGTACAACTCCTCGTCTTCCTGTTCCCGCTTAAGTCGCAGCACCTCGAACTCCTCGTTTCTCTTCTTCTTCCACTCATCCAGGCCTTGGCGTTGCGCCTCCGACAAATCCTTGACAGTAGGCTTGATGATGTTGTCGGGGTGATGGCGGACAGATCTGTGGCCTTAGAACCGGACATTGTTGCCCGATTTAGGATAGAAATCGTCCCCAGCGGAGTCGCCAAAAAGTGTGTTGCGCTAAAAACGCATCACACGAACACGTCCTCGTGTACCCGCGGTGCCGGGGGAGATACTCCGCAACTCACCCCGCGGGAGGCCGACTTGTAGCGCGATACGCAAGACAACAAGCAGGCGCTTTTTGGACCAGATGCCCCAGCCCTCGGGAGGGACCCCGTCAGAGGAAGCCGGCGACGATTGGTTGAACTAAGCCAGATTTGACCGCTCTTAGCTCGGTTGTCGATATTCGATGAACTCACGCGAAGTCGCCGAATAACGGAAGCAGGAACAAGGGTTTGAAAGGCAAAAAAGTAGGATTTGTATCGATTGTCGATTGTTTGCTTAATTTCAATCAGCCGTCACCTCTTACATATATAATGAGGCGGCTGGACTTCCCGTACAAGTATTGTACTTCTACAAGGATTACAACTCGTGATATAAGTCGGTTTCTATCTCTAAACTAGGTAATAGCCTTGGCCGGCTTTGTACTGGACCCGGACTCCAAGCATACTTTTCCGGCTTCTTCTAGAAAGTCACCTTTTCCGGCTTCCTCTGGAGAGTCGCCTTTTGCCCTTCCGTGTGGACCTTGAACTTGTTCTATTGTACCGCATCCGACTTCTGTTTCTGGGCCTCGCAAGCGTCAAACAACCTCCATTCCGGCTTCCCTGAAACGGCTTCTGGAATCTTCAGGAAACTCAGATCTGGCCTGCGCCGGGTTCTGGCTAAGCCGGATTCTGGTTAAACCGGTTGGGTCCTGTCAGGTCATCTCCAGGTTCTCTCCAAGTCGCCATCTCCTCCTGAGTGAGCTTCAACCTGTGACCTGCCAAAAACGGGTGCTAACAAGAGCGACGACGAAGTTTATTAACCAAATAAAGAATATGCAAAAAAATGTCTCCTCAAAAGAAGCGGGAGTTCAGTGCAACGTACTCGATGTAACAAAATGTATCATGGCAAAAAAAATGCTTGGATACAAAAAAAAGAGTGTGCCATAGAGTTCACGTCCCATTCCCTGCAAAGTAATATGACAGTTCGGAACGAGCCGCGGTGAAGTTCGCATCCACTGTATTTCGCGCATAAGCATTTCTCACCTCCTAAAAAAGCTGGTACATTTTTAGATACCAAAAAGAGGTTCAGAACGTGCCCCAGCGGAGTTCGGATCGAACACCAATGGTGTTCGCTGACATATAAATGGATTCATACTATGTAAAAAATCTGGAAAAAAGAAACTACATGACTATATTTAAAGGTTCACTTATACATTAGCATGGAGTTCGGTTTAGAAGAGATTATAAAACCAAGCTACACTATTCTTCCACGCGAATTAAAAAACAAATCTCCGCAACTGGATGCTTCTTCATCGTCTCCGTCTGCGGAAACTTCATGGTGCGGGAGGATCTGTCGCGCGCCATAACCACCGACTGGAAGGAACACAGTTAAGGCCAGCGCGGTTGCGGGCCGTCGCGCAAAAAAATCCGACGGCGAGCTATCCAAAACAGCCCGGCGGCACATCTCCAACTGCAGCCGCGACGGTTATCAGCGATGGCGGGGCGGATTCAGCAACGCGAACGCCACCCATGTCCACACCATTATGGGAAAATAATCGATCCGCACCTCCACCTGCTGTAGCATCAAGTGCCTCCACCCCACCCGCCGGCTATTCCATGAATCTCGGAGGGGTAAAGGGATAAGAATGAGCATCGAGATTAGATGGTATCGTCCACGCGACTCGATTTCATTCCCAATTTGTAGCCCCGCGAGCAGGAATGACACCCGTCTGACCACGTGGGCCGTCCCTTTCTGCAAGTGCGCATCAAATACGCGGAGGTTCTGTCAAGTGTGTCGGGAAGTTCTGATGATTCCCTGTTTAGTTAAACAGAGTTATATATATATATATGAAAAAAATGGTAGAGTACGTACAAAAGAATCACATAGGCTGAATAAGCAACTAAAAGGCTACAACTTGAAGATGCTGGTATGAGCGTTCACTAAGCATTGTCAAGAAATATGTGATCAAGTGATGTGGTAGGTGCACAACCCCGTCTACCATGCATATGTTGTTTACTTATTACCTGAAAACCAAATGAAAACCATGAGTGAGTATAGAATAGTCAGCAAGTACAATTAGAGTCATTCGAACCATACGAACAATTGAACATAGAACAATACTGATAACAACAAAGCGAGATGGAAGTCTAAAACCGAATATCTGAATATGTCGCCTGGACTAGCCCACAAGTTGATAGTTCTCACCGAACTTTATCAGAGTAGCTGCTCGGGACAGCCTCTCACCGGACTGACAGAAAGGAAAGCCATCGGACTAGCTCACAAGCTGACAGTTCTCACCGAACTACAGTAGCCACTTGTGAACAGCCTCTTACTGATTTGGCTATGAAAAATAGGATGTGTGATATCGCTGAACACGAATAGGAAAACAGAACCGAAAGAACCGAACAGGTCTAATCTAAACAATCAGATAATAAAATATCTCAAGCAATGAGAACAAGCTATACAACAATCACAGAATGAACAAATGTAAAAAAACATTGGTTCGTCATACACTTGCCTTAACCTTGACGTTCAACGGAAGAATTTATATCGACACCAAAAATGCTCACACCTGAGGATGAAACCACTAAGAAATACTAGACCACAATAGGATAACAGTATACTTCTAGGTCGAATGATGACGACATCCCTGCTATAGATGCAACCGCAACTACTACACCACCTCCATTAAAAGGACCTATGACTAGAGCTCGTGCACGACAACTTAATCAACAGGTACTTTCGTTTCTACAAGCTACTCCTAATATACATGAGAATGTGATGCTGCCTAAAGTAGATGTGGTTGTGTGTCTTAGGAATGATGGACCAAGCATGAACGAGAGGGACAAGCCATGGAGAATGAACGTGGATAGAGATGACAACAGGAGTGTGATAGAGGCTGAGGTGTCCGATCTTTCGATGAGATGATAACTTTTGATTTGTGTCGCGTTGACGTTGACGATCCGACTACAAATGAGCGAGGACGCTGCGCCTTAGCAATCGCTACACCAACTCCGGGAAGGTTTATGACAGCGCCGAAGCACAATCGACCAAACCAACTAAGGTCAAATTCCTGCAGGCAATTGAAGAACAAGCAAGAACTAAGAATTGGCAATCTGAATATTGAAAATATGAATGATTATAGATGAAAGTGGGGTTCCGAAGAGCGGTCTTTGTCTGGCCGATCTGGCACAAACGAAGTACGGCGAACTTGCAGCGACGGCTAGCTAACTTTTGACTAAACAAAACCCAAACCTTAAAGTGACGACCTAGGGGGGTATTTATAGGGAAACTAAGGGGAATTTCGTGCAGCCTTGGAAAAGGGGGCCGAAATCCTTCCTAAGTTATTTTCCCTATCAATACGGACTCTAAAAAGAGTCCACGAAAAGGTATCTCGAAAATACATGGGCCTGGCCGAAAAATATATGTGACGCAGCACCATATATGACTATGGCCGAAAATATGAAGTGTGATCTTGTAATATGTCGTCCAAGTCTTCATGCATCATTACGGTGGCTTCAAAATCCTGAAATCTCCACATGTAACATCATCTCCAATCCTCGCATGCTTGCTGCCATCTCCATGGACGATCATACTCCAATACTTGTCCATCTCCTCCTCGCTAGGTCCATTATTCCTAAGTGTAACAAACACATCTGTTTTAGGCAGTAGCATATTCTCATGTATATTTGGAAGAGTTCCAAGAAACGAAAGTACCTGATAATTGAGTTGACGTGCACGAGCTCGAGTAATAGGTCCTTGTATTTGTGTAGTAGTAGAACTAGTGGATGTAACTATATGTGGGATGTCCTCATCATCCTCCCCTTCTTGAATTGAAGTCGTCCCTCAACACAATCTCATCTTCTTCACCAAAGTAGGACTTCAAATCTGCAATGTTAAAGGTGGGACTAACCCCATAGTCTTAAGGTAGCTCAAGTTTATATGCATTATCATTTACTTTCTCTAACACCTTAAAAGGACCAGCAGCTCGTGGCATTAATTTGGTCTTGCGCAAATCAGGAAAACGATCTTTGCGGAAATGCAACCAAACAAGATATCCAGTATCAAACACAATATGCTTTCTTCCTTTATCTCCATAAGTTTTATATTTAGCATTCATGCGTGCAATGTTTTCTTTAGTTGTCTCATGCAATTTTAGTATCAATTCAGCACGTTGTGTAGCATCGAAATTATTTTGCACCGTAGATGGAAGAGGCAATAAATCAATAGGTGCACGAGGTACAAAACCATACAAAATCTCAAAAGGGCACATCTTAGTGGTAGAATGCAGCGAACAATTATAAGCAAATTCAACATGAGGCAAACATTCTTCCCACAATTTCAAATTTTGTTTTAAAACAACCCTAAGCATAGTAAACAAAGTTCTATTAACAACTTCAGTTTGTCCATCGGTTTGGGGGTGACATGTAGTACTAAAAAGCAGTTTAGTCCCCAACTTAGCCCATAAACATCTCCAAAAGAGGCCAAGAAATTTAATATCATGATCTAAAACAATTGTATTTAGCACACCATGCAAGCGAATGATTTTACGAAAGAACAAATCAATAATATTAGTAGCATCATCGGTTTTATGACATGGTATAAAGTATGTCATTTTAGAAAATCTGTCCACAACAACAAATATACTATCCCTCCCCTTCTTTGTTCTAGGTAAACCCAAAAAGAAGTCCATGGATATATCCTCCCACGTGGTCATGATGTGATCTCAACATGATTTGATAGCATTTGAAACACTGATCATTTTGGTATTTTAATCATAAATTTCGGTTAAATATTTATCGAATTATGAATTTCCCGAATTAGGTATTATTTATGCCATTTTAGGAATTCTTAAATAAAGGCAAAATATTTTATTCAAAAGAGTAAGGCAATGTTACCAACAGATAGGTAATGTTTTTCTAAGCAATTTGATATTTAATTTGTCAAATTTGGAGCATTATTCGAATAGTTATCAATTATTTAAATTGGCTTTTATTTCCAAAAAGGAAATGTAAATAGCCAGACAGGCCGGCCTCATGCCGGCCAGGCCGGGCCACAGGCCGGGCAGGCTCCCGAAGGGTCCGGCCTTTGGCCGGCCCAGGCTGGGCTTCCAGGCCGGGAGGGTGGTCGAGGCTGCCGGCCTCATGCCGGCCCAGACCGGTGTGTCGAGGCCGGGCACCTGCCCGAGACATCCGGCCTTCGGCCGGTCGGGCTGGTACCTAGGCCGGGGGCACGGTGACGGTGACGCTGCAGTGACCGCCGGTGATCGACGGCGAGAGAGGGAGAGGGGGAGAGGGAGAAGGCCAAACAGGGAGGCGGTGCTCACCCTAGCAAGAGGCAGGAGTCGGCGACGGCGAGGGTGGACGGCGGCGACTGGAATCGGGCCGGCGCGCGACGACCGTAGTTGGGGAAGTCGAGGATGCACCCGTCGGCTCCGGCGACCCCGGCTCGATTCCGCCGGTGGGGAGGGACGTTAAGGTAAGGCGGAGCGACTCCCCCACGCCGATTTACTCGGGGAGGACCCTAACGGCGGCGGCGAGGGGCGGCAACGGTGACAATGGCGGTGCTCGGTCTCGGGAGAGAGAAGGAGAGGGGAATGGGGAAAGCAGGAGGAATGGGAGCAGGTGGGCGTCCAGGGCGTCGTGGCGCAACCTTGACCTCCAGCGCAGCAGGGGGGGCCGGCAGCGTGCAGCATGGGCACGGGAGGAGGTGGCGGCATGGCTACAGGAGGAAGAAGAAAAGAAAAGGCAAAAACCCCCTGGCTCCAGTTTCTTTGATAACAAAAAGGTCCAGAAACAGCTTAGTGAATTTAATTGGTTGCTCCCATGCATGGTTTTGGTAATTAATGAAATCTCTATGGACTAATGTTTGCATTGAGCTATATTTATAGATGTGTCCATTTGAGTTGCTTGATCTCCATTTGTTGAAACCAAGGTTAAGGGAAGAAGTTTATGGGTTGATCAAGGCTTCGTGTGGGTTGATCAATTCTCAAGTCCAAGTGAAGATATGCCGAAGAGATGCTTCTCCCATCTTGGTATATGGGGGAGCAACATGTGAATCTTCACCGAAGCGCGGGGAGCAACATGTGAATCTTCACCGAAGCGCAATCGAGGAAGGTGGTGCATCTTGAGGAGTTGAAGATCGTCTTCATCGACCTCAAGTGGATTAATGCGCAAGGCAAAGGTATGATCTTGATAGGGTTTCTATTTTACCGGTCTCATATTGTTTAGTGAGAGACCGGATTATAGGATAGATAACCGTACTATCAAGGGGCTCTCGATCGAATATCGTGATCGTATCATCGTAGAGAGCACAAACCTTTGCATCCATGCAATCATCTTTATTGGTTCTCATTTGTCTCGAATCGTGGTGTGTTCTTGGTGCTTGTCGTGCTCGTCATGACAAAGCTAAGTTCACCGAAAACGGTTTTCATATGCGTCTTCTATTGTGGTTTCGGTATTGGAGATTTTGCCGGTTCATCCGTGCGGGAGATTTATCTCCTCCACTTCTTTGCAAAATCTCCATTACTTGTTTGCCATTTTCAAAGGTTGCATTTGTCGTCCTATTTCCAACAAAATTGGTTTTTATTTCATTCGGACTTCATTTGCAAAAGTTTCGGCATTTTTGGTTTTCAAAATAGAGGTTTAACCTTTCCCCATATATTTTTATAATATGTACTTTAACTATGATGTTTCTCTGCATATTCTTTTTGTGCTCGTTGTGACGATTCCAACGAGTCCAAGATTATCGAAAACGGAGTTCGTGGGCGAAAGTTATTGCGTTTTCCTCTCGGAGTTTTTATTAGACAGTTTTTAAAAAGGAAAAGAAAAAAAAAGGGGTCCCAGGCCGGCCTGGCCGGCCCCAGGCCGGGACGAGGCTGGGGCGTTCGGGTGGCCGGCCGGCCCATCTCGAGGGTCGCTGCCGGCCTAGGACGGGTGCCTGGCCGGGGCCTTCGGGTGGTGGCCTAGGCCGGGTTCCCACGCCGGTGGCCTCTGTTGCCTAGCCGGCCCACTTGCATGCCAGGCCGGCCCAGGCCGGCTCCCCTGTGCTTCGTTGCTCTGTTTGATCGCTCTGAGATTCCCGGCCGGCCTGGCCGGCGTGCAGGCCGGCCCCAGGCCGGGGTCTCGGGGCTGCACTTTTTGGCCCCAACGGCTACCTTTTTGGGGCCCCTATAAAAAGGGCTTCTTCCCCAAATTTCCTGCAGAGCTCGTTCTCTCTCCTCACCATTGTTGCAACATTTTGAGAGCTCGATTCCTCCACTTCCCTCCAATGATTCTTGCCCAAATTTAGGGAAACAAGAGAGGAGATCTAGATCCACTACTCCACCAAACAAAATCTCCTCTAAGTGAGGGAATCTCATTGGATCTAGATTTTGGAGTTCTTGGTGTTTCTCCTCCGTTCTTCCTCCTAAATCCCTCCATAGCATTAGTTGCTTTGGTTGGATTTTGGGGTGAAGGATTTGACCACTTGGTGTGATCTTCCCCTTTTGCATTTGTTGCATCGGGTTGTGCTCCCCATGGCGATTCGTGGGATTGAAGGTTGGGAGCTTGTTACTCTTGGGTCATTGGACCCTGGACGGTGGTGGTGCCATGAAGACTTCGGCTTGTGAAGCTTCGGCACGATTTGGGAGCCCCCAATTGAGTTGTGGGTGTGTTCCCCAAAAGTTGTAAGGGCTCCGGAATCCGCCCCGAAGGATTCCGATAGTGGAAGGTGAACCAAACCTTTGGGTGCAGTTCATCGGAGAATAGGGTGAGGCCTTTGTGGCATCTTGAGTAGGCCTTTTGTGGCGAGCTCACACCCCTCCAACGATCTGGCACTTCCACTGCGTTTGTTCTTTCACTTCCACTGCGACACCCAACAAAGATATGACAAGCAAGGCACTACCACCATCGTTTTAGGCTGCTCCTGCTGGTTCCGCACCAAGCTCATCTTCGATGGCTTCCACGGGAAACACTAGTAAAATTCAATGTCGCAAATGTGATTGTTGGGGTCATTATGCACGTGAGTGTACCAACAAGCGTGTCATGATTGCTCGTGAAGATGGTGGTTACGATTCCGCTAGTGATTTTGATGAGGAGACTTTGGCTCTTATTGCACACGAGGATCAAGGCGCCAATGACTATGAAGAAGATGTACACTATATGGCTGCCGATGATGCGGATAGGTATGCTTTGTTAATTGTTCAACGAGCTTTGAGTGTGCAGGTTATCAAGGCTGAACAAGACCAGCGCCATAATCTATTCCACACAAAGGGAGTTGTGAAAGAACGGTCTATACGTATCATTATTGATGGAAGGAGCTGCAACAATTTGGCGAGTGTAGAGATGGTGGAGAAACTCGCCCTTACAACAATGCAACATCCGCACCCTTACTACATCCAATGGTTCAACAATAGCAGCAAGGTTAAGATCACTCGTACTGTTCATGTATACTTTAGTATTGCTGCATATGCTGATTATGTTGATTGTGATGTTGTCCCTATGCAAGCATGTTCTCTTTTATTGGGTCGACCATGGAAATTTGATAAACAATCTGTACATCATGGTAGCACAAACCAGTACACTTTTGTTCATAATGATAAGAAAATTTCTTTGCTACCCATGTCTCCTGAACAAATTTTGAAAGATGATATTGCTAGAGCGAAAAAACAGGATTGTGGCTAACGAATTTGTGCAGCAAGATAAGACTAATAATGTGTCACCCAATAATGTTGCCACTGAAATTAAATTGACCAATCCATGTTTGCTAGCCAGCAAGTCTGATATTACTGATTTGGATAATGCATCTATTTGTTATGCTATTGTTTGTAAAGAGGTATTGTTTTCTTTGAGGATATACCTCCCTCTTTGCCCCTGCTGTTGCTAATGTTTTGCAACAGTTTGCGGCCATTTTTCCAAGTGTTGTACCACTGGCATTACCACCCATTCGAGGAATAGAGGACCAAATTGATTTAATTCCCGGTGCATCATTACCGAACCGTGCGCCTTACCGTACCAATCCCGAGGAGACAAAAGAGATTCAATGACATATTCAAGAACTACTCGATGAAGGTCATATTCGTGAGTCTCTTAGTCCATGTGTTATTCCTATTATTTTGGTACCTAAGAAAGATGGTTCGTCCTGCATGTGTACTGATTGTAGGGGTATTAATATCACAATTCGTTATAGACACCCTATACAATGTTTGGATGATATGCTTGATGAGTTGAGTGGTTCTACCATGTTTTCTAAAGTTGATTTACGTACTGGGTCCCACCAGATTCGAATGAAATCAAGAGATGAATGGAAAACAACTTTTAAAACTAAGTTCGGTTTGTATCAGTGGTTAGTCATGCCTTTCGGTTTAACTAACGCTCCTAGTACATTCATGAGATTAATGAACGAATTTTATGTGCTTTTATTGGACGTTTTGTGGTGGTCTACTTTGATGACATTCTCATATATAGCAGATCTTTTGAGGACCATTTCAATCATTTACGTGCTATTTTTTGATGCTTTGCGTGCTGGACGTTTATTTGGTAATCTTGAGAAGTGCACCTTTTGCGTCGATCGAGTTTTGTTTCTTGGCTATGTTGTTACATCGCATGGCATTGAAGTTGATCCAGCCAAGATTGAAGCAATTGCGAGTTGGACACCTCCTAAAACGGTCACCCAAGTGAGGAGCTTCCTTGGTCTCGCTATAGGCGCTTTGTCAAAGATTTTGGTTCTATTGCATCGCCATTGAATGAACTTACAAAGAAGGATGTGCCCTTTGTTTGGGGCGATGCACAACAGGATGCGTTCATAATGTTGAAAGATAAGTTAAGTCATGCTCCCTTACTCCGACTTCCTAATTTTTATAAGAATTTTGAGCTTGAATGTGATGCTAGTGGAATTGGTTTGGGAGGTTTTTTGTTACAGGAGGAAAAACCTTTTGCATACATTACTGAAAAACTGAGTGGGCCTAGTCTGAACTATTCTACTTATGATAACGAATTATATGCTCTTGTTCGAGCTTTAGAAACTTGGCAACATCATTTATGGACTAAAGAATTTGTTATACATTCTGATCATGAGTCATTAAAGCATATTCGTAGTCAAATAAAACTGAATCGTCGGCATGCTAAGTGGGTAGAATTTATTGAGTCTTTCCCTTATGTCATTAAACACAAAATGGGTAAAGACAACATTATTGCTGATGCTTTGTCACGTCATTACACCATGTTGTCGCAGCTTGACTTCAAAATATTTGATTTGAAAATCATTAAAGAACAATATGTGCATGATGCCGACTTTAAAGATGTGTTGCAGAATTGTAAAGAAGGGAGAACATGGAACAAATTCTTCCTAAATGATGGATTTGTGTTCCGCGCTAACAAACTTTTTATCCCAGATAGTTCCGCTCGTCTTTTGTTGTTACAAGAGGCGCATGGAGGAGGATTGATGTGTTACTTTGGCGTGAAGAAGACGGAGGACGTCCTTGTTGCACACTTCTTTTGGCCATGGATGCGTAGGGGTGTGGAGAGATTTGTTGGTCGCTACACTACATGTTAATAAGCTAAGTCACGTCTTAATCCACATGGTTTATATATGCCTCTTCCTATTCCTAGTGTGCCTTGGGAGGATATTTCTATGGACTTTATTTTAGGTTTGCCTCGCACACAGAAAGGGAGGGATATTATTTTTGTTGTTGTGGATAGATTTTCGAAAATGGCACACTTTACTCCTTGTCACAAGAGTGATGATGCTACACATGTTGTTGATTTGTTCTTTTGTAAAATTGTTCATTTGCATGGTGTGCCAAATACTATAGTTTCATATCATGACACTAAATTTCTTAGCCATTTTCGGAGATGCTTATGGGCTAAGTTGGGGAATAACTTGATGTTTAGTAATACATGTCATTCCCACTTTGATGGACAAATTGAAGTGGTTAATAGAACTATGTCTACTATGCTAAGGCTGTTATAAAACAGAATTTAAAAAAGTGGGAAGAATGCTTGCCTCATATAGAATTTGCTTATAATCGTTCCATGCATTCTACCACCAAATTTTGCCTTTTGAGATTGTGTATGGTTTTATTCCTCGTGCACCTATTGATTTATTGCCTCTTCCATCTTTGGTGCCACATAATTTAGATGCTACACAACGTGCTGATTTGGTATTAAAGTTGCATGCCACCGTTAAACAAAATATAGAGCGCATGAATGCTAAATATAAATGTATGGTGATAAAGGAAGAAAGAAAATTGTGTTTAAACTTAGAGATCTTGTTCGGTTACATTTGCACAAATACCATTTTCCTGAGTTGCGCAAGTCCAAGTTAATGCCTCGAGCTGATGGTCCTTTTAAGGTGTTAGAGAAAATAAATGATAATGCATATAAACTTGAGTTGCCTGCAGATTTTGGGGTTAGTCCCGCATTTAACATTACAGATTTGAAGCCATACTTGGGAGAGAATGATGATGGTGTCGACGACGAATTCATTTCAAGAAGGGGAGGATGATGAGGACATCCCATCTATAGATGCAACCGCAACTACTACACCACCTCCATTACAAGGACCTATGACTAGAGCTCGTGCACGACAACTTAATCAACAGGTACTTTCGTTTCTACAAGCTACTCCTAATATACATGACAATATGATGCTACCTAAAGTAGATGTGTTTGTGTGTCTTAGGAATGATGGACTAAGCATGGACGAGAGGGACAAGCTATGGATCATGTACGTGGATGGAGATGGTAGCAGGAGTGTGATCAATGGAGATGATGATGCCATCAAGGGAGACTACCGTACTTTGAAGCCACCATAATGAAGGATGAAGCCTTGGACGAATTATACAAGATAACACTTCATAAATTTCGCCCAAAGCCTCTCATAGGTGTTGCGCCACCTCGTTTTTTGGGCCAGGCCCATGTACTTTTGAGATACCTCTGAATAGGATGTTTTTAGAGTTCGTATCTAAGGAGGAAAGCCTATCTAGGGTAGGATTCGGCTGCCATCCATGGCTGGACGAAATCCCACACCTTTCCTCCTTATATACCACTCCTAGGTCATCGTTTAGACTTGGGTTTTGTTTAGTCCAAAGTTAGCTGGCCGTCCCTGCAACTTCGCCGTACTTTGTTTGTGCCAGATCGGCCAGACAAAGACCGCTCTTAGGAACCCCACTTTCATCTATAATCATTCATATTTTCAATATTCAGATTGCCAATTCTTAGTTCTTACTTGCTCTTCAATTGCCTGCAGGAATAGACCTTACTTGGTTTGGTCGATTGTGCTAAGGCGCTGTCATAAACCTCCGGAAGTTGGTGTAGTGATTGTCAAGGCGCATCGTCCTCGCACGTTTGTAGTCGGATCGTCAACGTTGATTTCAACCGCAAATCAAAGTTATCCTATTAACAAAAGATCGGACACCTCAGCCTCTATCATCGTAACTTGCTCTTGTCGTTCTACAGAGTCAAGGTTCGGGTTAACCGAACGACCATGGTGGAAAATTGTTTGGATCAACGACAACTACTTATGAGGAATGTTCCTTTCTTTGTCGTAATTTTAGTCGTGTTAGCTTTTCTCATTGTCCGAGGGAGGCTAATAGGGCCGCACATGTTTTAGATAAATTTAATGAGGTCGCTCATGAGATGTGCCATGGTGATCCTCCCATTTGTGTGCGTTGTGTAATCGCGATGTAAGAGCATCTCCAACAGGCGCGCTACGTGTTAGCATGCTAAAACTTTTTTGCAGCGCCAAAATAGCGTTTTAGCGTACTGGGCGGGTGTTCTGCTTTAGCAGAAATGCTATATTTTTGCGCACCGCAAGTAGCGCGCCAGTACGGGTACTAAAACTCCAGTGCGCGCCCAGCAAATGAAAATAAAATCAAAAGACAATAAAATTAGACTTAAAATATAAATGGAAACACAAACTATTTTTATTGATTCGAGACACAAACACTAATTAAACTAACTAAAACGACAAACACGAACTAAAACGACGAACACAAACGATTCTTAATTAAACTAAAACATATAGTCGTCCTCGTCGGAGGTGAAGTCGGAGTCGTCGGAGGTGTCAGAGATGTCGTCCTACAACGCCGCCCATATGGGATCGTCGTTGGCCCAGCTGTCGGCGAAGCGCAGTTCCCTCTCCGACGCGGCCTTGGCCGCCCACCGCTCCTGCCCGCCACTCTCGGCGTTCGAGCCGCCGCTCCGCCGCCCGGGTGTTCCAGAACTCCTCCTCCTCGAGGGCTTCGCGCGGGTGGCTCGCGTACCACTCCGCCACCGCGTGCTTGTCCCTCTCTGGGACGAGGCCCTGCATCGGCGGTGGCGGTGGAGGCGGCGGTCCTCGTCGATGACGAGGCGCGGTGTCGGCGCCCGGGCCTGTGCCTCGCGTTGCGGACGACGAAGAAGTTCATCTGGCCGCTTCGTGAGATGTTTGGTCAAGTCCTATAACGAGCGAAACCCTCGTTTTGTGTTGCTGAGACATGTGGCCGAGCCTCCACGCCGCCGCATCATAGGCGCGGGTGGCCTCGATGGCCGTCGGGTACGACTCAAGGTTGATACGGTCATCGCTGTCGTGGTGGGTTGCACGGCATATCCATCAGAGATGGAAAAGAGTGTGGGGCAGGCGACGATCGGATGCTCGCGCGGGATTGGGCAACAAGCACGCAAACACACGCTAGTTACCCAGGTTCGGGGCCCTCCTGTGGAGGTAACACCCCTACGTCCTGCTCTTCTTGTTCTTATTGCTTGATCACTGAATCGGACTACAGAGGTGCTCCTAGAGCTGTTTCGGGTAGCAGCCGGCTGGAGATCCTAGCCGGCTGGAGGTTGAAGATGATGCTATCTGTGTCCTCACGTGTTTCTGTGTCTGCCTCGCGCAGGAGGCCCCTGCATGCTTTATATAGGCAGCATCTAGGGTTTCTAGGTTACAGGGAAGTTACATGTTTGCCCCTATGACATCACTACGGTTTCGAGCCGGCTGGAGCTTGTTGTCATGATTAGGTACAGGAGATGCCCGACAGTGAGTACTGTTCACCAGGAGCGGTTACGTGGTCCGGGCCCACCCGTACGGAGTTGTCGGTTGTTCACGTCCGGCTCCAGCCTACCCGGCCGTCCGCTTCCGGGTAGACGCAGGCAGCTGCTTCAGGCGGCTGGCTTCAGGCGGCACCAAGCAGCCGGCACTTGTTCAACCGGCACCTTCGAGTTTTGAAGAAAAGGCCCTCTTTCGGATATTCGGGGTTCATATCCCCGACACTAGCCCCCGAGATCGTGGAGCCTTGCTAGCTTGCTGGGAAGACTTCTCGATCTTCTCCCCCTTGTCTTGAATCGTTGTGGTTGAAATGTCAAGGTTGGAGTCGGCGTCGGGTGGAACTGATGCCGGGTGGAACCGAAGCTTGCTGGTGAGGGTTGCTCATCGGGCGCTCCTGTCCTTAACCGCGGGTCGTTGAAGTTATCGCCGGATAGTCCGGCTTCCTGGCGTAGGATCTGCAGATTTTTCTAGTCTGGATTGGCCGGCTCGAAGACCCGGGTCGTGGCCTACGTCAGCCACGACCTGCCGCCTCAGGGAGCCGTTGGTGTTCTGCCCGAGGCCTGACGCACGTCGCCTCGGCTTCCTCGGGCCGGATTTTCTGTGGCAACTGCCTGCTTGCGGGATCGAATGCGGTAAGTGCGGCACGGTTGCCCGCCACGCGGCGCGATGAGCGGGGCGGTTCCGCTCGGCTTCGCTTTAAAGCGGAAAGAGAGGGAACCGCCGGGATTACCGTTCCCCATTCTCGCTTCGTCTTCCTTCTCGGTTCTTGCGTGCTCCAGCTCCTGTCCACCTTCTCTCTCTTTCGTGCTCTTCCGGCATTTGCCTCGTTCACCACGGGGAACCGATCCTCAATGGCGAGCTCGGGTGCATGGATGGGATCCACCGTGGACGATGATTTCATCTGGGGGTTTCGCAAGAGGATGTTCTTGGGGACGACCGACGAGGTGGAAGCCCGCGCCCCCCCTGAGGATGAGGTTTCCCCGGCGCCCAAGAAGGACGAGGTCGTTGTTTTTTCCTCGCATTTGGAGCGGGGAATGGGGCTCCCGGTGAGCTCCTTCTTCGCGGAGTTCTTGCGCTTCTACGGGCTGCAGCCCCATCATCTGGGGGCGAACTGCATCACCCAGTTATCCTGCTTCGTCGTGTTATGCGAAGCGTACTTGGGCATCTGGCCCAGCATGGAGATTTTTGGTATGTTCTTCTTCCTGCGGTCTCAGACGACCGCTGGGCAGCAGCGCGACTGCGGTGGCGTCTCCATCAGCGCGAAGAACACGCCGCTGCCCAAGATCAACCTGCCCGATTCCATCAAGAAGTGGCAAGGTACCTACTTTTACGTCCAGAATCTTACGGGCGCCGACAGGATCGGCCTTCCGGCCTTCTCTAACTCGCTGCCGGCTGCGAGGTCTTGGCTCCGGAAACCGCCTGTGGATGCGGCCCTCGAGAAGATATTGTTTGACCGGCTGAAGTCGTTGGTGGCGGGCGGCCTAACGTCCAGGGATCTGACCTTGACGTGGCTGTCGAGGCTGACGTATCCGCTTCAAGCTCGCCCACACAAGATGTGCTTCTACTCCGGCCCCCGGGATCCCAGCCGGACCTGCTTGGAGTTGCCGGGCCAGAAGGGCCTCCGCAAGTGGGCTCGCCGCCTGATCACCGACCGGGTCCAGGTGGAATGGGATTTCGGGGTCAAGCCGTTCACCCGCGAGGAACGTGCCCCCGAGGTTAGTCTTTGTAATTTCGTCTGTCTTCTATTTTTTCGTCCGGCTGCCGCCTGACTCAGCCGGCCCGTCACACAGCTTTGCGACCTTCAGAAGGTCGAGGACTTCGAAGTCGTCTTCGAGCCCGACGTCAGTGGTCCCTTCACCAGGGCTCTGACGAGGTTACTGGAGGAGGCGGAGTCCGCCGACGTGGAGGGGGAAGGAGACGTGGACGCCGCCGCTGAACACGAAACGGGCGGCGGCGCCCGCGCCGGCCCGGATGGGCGTGGCGACACCACCGAGTCGTCCGGTGGGGGCGCCGATGCTGATGAGGATGACGGAGACGATGACGACGCCGCCCACACCGCAACGAGCCCTGTCCCCTCCGCCAGTTCCGACTCCGAGCCGGTAGCCGACCGGGGCGAGGACCTTGAGCGCGTCGCCCCTCCTCCCGTCCTGTCGCCTCGCAGTAAGTCTCCCGAGCCCGGCGTCGCCGGGCAAACTGATGTTGTAATGCGCGTGGTAGTGAATCTTTCCAGCGGTTCCGAGCCGGACTCTGAAGGTTCTTCTTCCGTGCCAGCCTCCAAGCCGGCGACATCCTCCCACCGGACCAAGGAGTTGGAGGCGGCGGCGCGGAAGAAGGTGGTCCTTCCCCGGCGGATCGTGAGGGAGAGGCGGTCGAAGTCGGCCGCCGATGTCGATGCGAATGCCGCGCCGCCCAAGCGGAAGGGTGCGTTCGAGAAGCGAGGCGTGCTGCCCGCCAAGAAGTTAGCTCTCTCGTCGTCCCGGCCCACGACGGCCGGCTTGATGCCCGCCGGGAAGCTCTCGGCGGAGGCCAGGGCGGATGAGATTGTGGCCGAGATTAGGGCCGAGGTCAACGCCAGGATGGAAGAGGAGGATGCCCCAACTGGTGGGGCCGACGATGAGGTGATTGGTCATGCTCCCGGTGGTGATTTTATTTATGATTTGAACCCGGGTGATTTGGAGAGGGAGTTTTATGCTCAAACGACGCAGGCGGTTTTGGCCTTGGGTGCGTCTGACACTGGTCTGACCGTGGAGCAGCTGCTGGCCTCGAAGGAGGACGAGGAAAAGGCGAAGGCGGCGGACGTGGAGAGGGCGGAATCTCTTGCCGGCGGGGCCGACGCCCAGGTGGTTAACCCTGCTTTTGCTGTTGATCGTTGTTTTAATCTGGACCTTGAAGGTATGGAAAAAGCTATTTACGCGGAGCTGGCGCAGGCGGACTCAATCCGGGCTGAGATGGACGCCAAGGCGGCCGCGAGGCGGCTGGCGGCGGCCAAGGCGGCTGAGGAGAAGGCGGGAGCGGGAGCGGCCAAGGCCGTCGCAGAGGTTGACGTGGTGCCGACCCGTACGGAGCGGCCAGTTGACGGCTCTGCCATTCCTGCGAAGGGCGTGGAGGTGCCCTCCGGAGGTGTGAAGCGCCCGTCCGACGCTACGCCGTCTCCTCCACCGAAGCGCCTGAAGAGGAGGACGGCCAGAGTCCTGGGCTCGTGTGACGGGTAAGCCTTCGTCTTGTGGTAAAAATCTTGTTACTTGTACTTGGTGGTGACGCTTTCTTTGGTTCGTAGGGCGCCGCTTCCAATAGCGGAGACGGTAGCTGTCGCGGTGGTGGAGTCGGCCTCGGTGCCTGCTACCGAGGCCCCTGCGGCGCAGGCGGCTAATCCGCCTTCAGAAGCGGCGACGGCGGACGTGGAAGTGGCCGACCCGGTGTCGACAAGCGCTGTTCATCCCGTGGTCGACTCCAACCCTCCATCTTCGGCTGGTGGTGCCGAGGCGTCGGTGGACGCCTTCCAAATAGTTCCTCGGCCCGGCGCCGGGGCCGGGTACCTCGCCTTCCCTACTCCTTCCTCGGTGGTGGCCGAAACGGCCAAGGGCAGGGCCATTGAGGAGGCGACGGCTTCGCTCCCTGGTCCTCGCCAGTCGATCTTGGTGTCTTCTCCGCCATACTCTGGGCCGGTGCCGGCTCGGCCCGACGCGTCGGGGAGGATTCCCCTTGCTGCGCTGGCGGAGCAGACGGCCAGGGAGAACCTGGCCAACGTAACGTTGCTCTGCTCCTCCGTCGAGCAAGGCTTCGCCGAGGCGGCTAGAGAGACGGCATTGCTCAAACGAGAGCTTGAGGCAGCTAAAGGTCTAGCTTTCTTCCCTGCTCGCGTTCTGTCTTGTCATTCGGCATTCTTCTCTTGCGTGTCTTGGTTTGACGATGGTCCAAACTCTACAGGCGACGCCACCTCCCGCGCCGGCTTGGAGAAGCAGCTGAAGGAAAAGGACGCCGCCCTGACCTCGTCCAAGGCCGATCTCCAGGCGGCGGAAAAGGTGTCGGAGGAGCGCCGCCTTGAGGCCGTCCGGCTGGACGAGGAGGCGGCGAAACTGCGGGAAGCTGATCGCCGGAAGCAGAGCGAGATTGAGTCCCTTCGCGAGAATGCGACCGAGCTGAGGGATCTGCTGAAGGATTCCATCGAGAACAACGACCTGATCGTCTAGGCGGCCAAGGCACGTGAGCTTGAGCATGAGCGGCTGGTGGGCGGCCTGGTCAAGGAGGTCGAGCGCGTGAACGAGCTAATCCTCGGTAAGCGAGGTCTCCTTTCTATTTGATTTCTTGCTTGGGGTCTTCTACTCGGCCTCACTGTTTTGAAATGCAGGCCTTTATCCCGAGGTAGATGCGCAAATCCAAAGATATGCTGCCTGGGCTCATTCTCGACCGGAGTCCTCCGATGCTGCTGCTGGGTCTACTTCGACAGCCGTCTCTCGTCTTCTTCAATTCGGCCAGGAGTTCGATCGGCTGAAAGAAGCGGCCAGCGGCGTGCTTGAGAACCTGTGGCCGGATGCTCCCTTGCCAGCTGCTCTCCATGATTTATCTACTCGGCTTGAAGGGGCACCAATTGGCATCAACGAACAGGTGGAGATGGCGGCGCGTGGAGGCACCGACATGGCCCTGGCCTTGGTGAAGTCATGGTATCCTGACGTGCAGATGAGCAGGCTGCTGGATGGCTTCCGCACTGGAACATCCCTCGCGAGCCTGCGTCCGGAAATCGCCGTAGCCTCAGGGCGAGTTGCCGAGGCGGTGGACTTGACGCAGCTTGTGCCTGCTGAACCGTCCTCGGCGCCACAGCCAACTGAAGAGACTGGAGCCGGCGACACAGCTGGTGCCACCGATTCCGCTAACGCCTGATTTGCTTGCTTCCCTGGGATGCCGGGTGTAACTGTCATTCCGTACTATTAACTGTCCTGTCACATATTTCATCTTGTTATGTCGTGCACTTTTGAAGATTGCCTTGTAAAAATTCGCTATTCTGCTTCCTGTTGTTGACTGCTTATCGTGAGTGTCGTTTTCTCTGTGGCTGCTGGGTTTTTGCCACTGGAACTCGTGTTTGTTTTGGTGATGATAATCACCATACCTAGCCCCCGAATTTTGGGCCGGCTTGAGCATCTAGCCGGGTCGAAATTTTCACGTCTTTTTGCTTGTCTTTCGCTTTTCTTCGATCGTCGTTACATCGCGCAGCCCCCGAGTCCGTGACTTGGGGTGATTTATATATGCGTCCGGGTCTGGGCGGCCGCCTTGGCGGGTGCGCAGCCCCCGGGTATTTCTTGCCGGCTGACGGCTTGGCAGCCCCCGAGTCCGTGACTTGGGGTGATTTATATATGCGTCCGGGTCTGGGCAGCCGACTTGGCGGGTGCGCAGCCCTCGGGAATCTCTTGCCGGCTGACGGCTTGGCAGCCCCCGAGTCCGTGACTTGGGGTGATTTTTATATGCGTCCGGGTCTGGGCGGCCGCCTTGGCGGGTGCGCAGCCCCCGGGTATTTCTTGCCGGCTGACGGCTTGGCAGCCCCCGAGTCCGTGACTTGGGGTGATTTATATATACGTCCGGGTCTGGGCAGCCGACTTGGCGGGTGCGCAGCCCCCGGGAATCTCTTGTCGGCTGACGGCTTGGCAGCCCCCGAGTCCGTGACTTGGGGTGATTTTTATATGCGTCCGGGTCTGGGCGGCCGCCTTGGCGGGTGCGCAGCCCCCGGGTATTTCTTGCCGGCTGACGGCTTGGCAGCCCCCGAGTCCGTGACTTGGGGTGTTATATATATGCGTCCGGGTCTGGGAAGCCGCCTTGGCGGGTGCGCAGCCCCCGGGTATTTTGTGCCGGCTGACGGCTTGGCAGCCCCCGAGTCCTTGACTTGGGGTGATTTATATATGCGTCCGGGTCTGGGCAGCCGCCTTGGCGGGTGCGCAGCCCCCGGGAATCTCTAGCCGGCTGACGGCTTGGCAGCCCCCGAGTCCGTGACTTGGGGTGATTTTTATATGCGTCCGGGTCTGGGCGGCCGCCTTGGCGGGTGCGCAGCCCCCGGGTATTTTGTGCCGGCTGACGGCTTGGCAGCCCCCGAGTCCTTGACTTGGGGTGATTTATATATGCGTCCGGGTCTGGGCAGCCGCCTTGGCGGGTGCGCAGCCCCCGGGAATCTCTAGCCGGCTGACGGCTTGGCAGCCCCCGAGTCCGTGACTTGGGGTGATATATATATGCGTCCGGGTCTGGGCAGCCGACTTGGCGGGTGCGCAGCCCCCGGGTATTTCTTGCCGGCTTGGGCTTGCCTCCTTGGCTTCTGTGCGTGGACCCGGTTGCAGTTACTGAAGAGTTCCATCATCTGAGCTTCGTTGCCACGTGTTGATCGTGGGATCGTGGGTGACGGTTGGGTCTCCCACGTTGTCTCTTGGTTGTGCTATAAAGCTTCGCAATTTTCTTTCTTCCTTCTCACTGCGCTTCCTTGCTCTTTCTGCGTCTTCGTCCTATTGTTCCTTCGCAGGTTCGCCATGGTGAAGTCTGAGCCCATGGATGTTGCAGCTGAGGAGGCCGTCACTGTGCCTCCAGCGAAACGTCCTCGCGGTCGTCCCCCTAAGAGAGGCGGTCGAGGGCGGGGAAAGGCGGTCGCCTCCGCTGCCGCCGGTAGCAGCGCTGGCCGCGGCAGGGGCGGCAGCCGTGCTGGCTCGAAGAAGGCGGTTGCCGTCGGTGGCGGCGTTGGCGGTGGCGTTGGTCGTGGCAAGAACCTCCTTGTTCTTCCCGACTCGTCGAACAAGGAGGAAACCACCCCTGTTCTTCCGCCTCCGGGTTTTGACCCGATTCCCAAATATGCTCCCTCTGCTGTCGCTGACAGCGAGGAAGACAGCGCGGAGTTGTCTTCCGCCTCTTCCGACTCCCTGGAGAATCCACGACGCCCGGGCTGGGGTGTGTTCCCCATCGGGGAGTTCGTCATGATCCTGCATTCGCCAGTTACTGGGCCGGTGCAGAGGCTTCCTGATGCCTTCGCCGACGCGCTTCCGGGCGTTGGCCACTTCAAGTTCAAGCTCTTCCGTGAGGGTGCCTCCCAGGGTCCTTGGAATGCAACCGTCCGGTTCACCTCCCAGATGGAGGGTAATGCTGTTGTCAACAAGGTGGAGTTCGTCAGGGGTTGGGACGAGTTCGCTGACTTCTACGAGCTCGAAGCCGGCTTCATCCTCTGCTTCCGTCTTCGGCGTGACAAAGGCGTCTTCTTCGTGAAGGTGTTCGACGGCACCCTTTGCATCAAGCACTGGGTTGGGAAGAATATAGGTGGATCCGGGAAGACGACGGATGCCGCTTAGGGAGCTCTCTGCCGGCTCGACCTTGTAGTTGCGCGGGGAAGGTCCGCCTGTGGACTTCCCTTTTTTGTTTTGTTGTTCAGCCTCTATCTGTAAAGCCTTGCTTTGACGTTTAATGCTACTTGCTTTTGCTCCTGTACTTGTTTACTTATGCGCAGTTATCCCTTCCTGCTCGTCATGCTTGTGTCCGGCTTGAACTCTCGAAGCCGGTTGGCGACATTTTCGTGTGCAAAATAAAACGACGAAGTGGTTAGCTTGTTCTTTCAACCATGGAGAGCATTTTTATTTTGTTTTAATTATCTTCGTTCTCGCCTGTCGCCTTTCCCGCCGTCGTTCGTGTGCACTTCACCGTCTAGCGGGATCATGCACACTACTACTCCGTTAGGATCCGGTTTGTTGGGCCAGAGTTTTTTCAGCCGGCAACGATTTCTGTTTCTTACGTCTTTCGCATACAGTCAACCTCCAGCTTATTCTCTTGCCGGCCTTAACCGGATCCGAAGTGTTAGCCGTTTAGCGTTGTGTAGTTAATCATCCGTAATAGGAGAAGCGGTTGCCGACTGCCGGCTTGGCCGAGTTTACAGAAGAACATTATTCCAGCCGGCATTATTTCCCTTTTTGCGTTTTTCACGTTGTTGGCCCCCTCCAGCTTGTTCTCTTGCCGGCCTTAACCGGATTCGAAGAGTTAGCCGTTTAGGGGTTAGTCACGCTACACGACCGCTAAAGGCAAGCTTGCCGGCTGCCGGCAAAACCGGAAAGAAAATGCGGAAAAAGTTGCGAAAAACTGCTCATGTGCTCATCATTCTCATTTCTTTATTGATAGCATAGGTGATACATACATGGTTCTTTCTCAGGTGTAGAATCGACGCAAGAGTGACGCGTTCCATGGCCTTTCCGTTTCATCGCCTTCCTTGTCCATCGTGTCCTTCTTGTGCTCGCGGGCGTCGATCAAGTAGTAAGCGTCGTTGATGAGCGCTTTGCTTACGATGAATGGCCCTTCCCATGGCGATGAGAGCTTGTGCATGTTCTTGGTATCCTGTATGAGCCGGAGCACGAGGTCGCCTTCGCGAAAGCGGACATGCTTGACGCGCCGACTGTGGTAGTTGCGTAGTTGTTGCTGGTACATTGCCGACCTTGACTCGGCAATCTGGCGTGCTTCCTCGAGCAGGTCCATTCCATCCTCGTAGGCTTGCTTAGCTTGTGCTTCGGTGTACAGCACGATCCGGGGCGCGTCGTGCTCGATGTCCGTTGGCATGACGGCTTCAGCCCCATGGACGAGGAAGAAGGGGGTGAAGCCGGTTGAGCGATTCGGCGTCGTCCTTAGGCTCCAGAGGACGGAAGGTAGTTCTTCTTCCCACGCGCCGGCTGCTCGCTCGAGCGGTTCGAGCAACCGGGGCTTGATGCCACATAGGATGAGGCCGTTTGCCCGCTCGACCTGTCCATTTGACTGCGGGTGTGCAACAGAGGCCACGTCGAGCCGGATGCCGGTCCTGCCGCAGAACTTGGCGAATTCTCCCTTGACGAAGTTCGACCCGTTGTCCGTGATGATGCTGTTGGGGTATCCGAAGCGGTGGATGATGCTTTTGAAGAACTTGACTGCTGTTGGTCCATCCAGTTTCTTAATTGGCTTGGCTTCAATCCACTTTGTGAACTTGTCCACTGCTACCAGCAGGTGTGTCATGCCTCCGCTGGATCTCCTCAACGGGCCGACCATGTCGAGTCCCCAGACGGCAAACGGCCAAGTGATAGGAATTGTCTTGAGTGCTGAAGCCGGCGTGTGCTTCTGCGTCGCGAATCGTTGACAGCCGTTGCAGAGCCGGACCAACTGGTTTGCGTCCGCCAGCGCAGTCGGCCAATAGAACCCATGCCTGAACGCCTTAGCCACAATCGCCCTTGAGGATGCGTGATGACCGCATTCGCCTTGATGGATTTCTTTGAGTATCTTGATTCCTTCTTCTTGGCTCACACAACGCTGGAATATCCCAGAGACACTGCGCTTGTATAGCTCGTTGTTGATGATGGTGTAAGCACTTGCCCGGCGTTTGATTTGCCTGGCGATGAGCTCGTCCGCCGGGAGCTCGTTGTTGGCGAGGTAGGCGAGGAAGGGTTGGGTCCATGGCGGAGCTTCTTCAATGACGAGGACCTCGACGGATTCCGTCTCGCCTGGAGCCGGCCCAGCCGACTCCGCGCCAGGCGGCATCCAGATGGAGTCGGAGCCGGGACACGGCGTGATGGATGGCTTGTAGAGCTTCTCGAGGGCGACGCCGGGTGGGATTTCCTCGCGGAGAGAGCCAATGTTCGCCAGAGTGTCGGCCGCTTCGTTGTTAGAGCGGTGTATATGGTGAAATTCGCATCCGTCAAAGCATCCCGCGAGCTGCTGGACGAAGAAGCGGTAGGCGGCCATGTTGGGGTCCTTGGCGTCCCAATGGCCAGTAGTTTGCTGGACCACCAAGTCGGAGTCGCCGTAGCAGAGGATCCGCTTGATGTTCATGGCCTTGGCGAGCTTGAGGCCATGTGCGAGAGCTTCATATTCAGCTACGTTGTTGGACGCCGTGAAGTGGATTTGTAGCACGTACTCGAGTCGGCCCCCCTTAGGTGAGGTGAGGACGACTCCGGCGCCGAGTCCCCAGTATCTTTTGGAACCATCGAAGTGCATGAGCCAATGCTCGCCGGAGTCGGGTGGCGGTGGGGTATGGTCCGTCTCCGTCCAGTCGGCTAGAAAATCAGCCAGTTCTTGTGACTTGATTGCCGTTCTTTTGTCGTATTCAACTCCGTGCGCCGTCAGGTTGATTGCCCATTTCGCTACTCTGCCGGTTGCGTCCTTGTTGCCTATGATCTCGGCGAGCGGTGCGTCACTTATCACTTTGATCGGATGCTCTTGAAAGTAGTGCTTCAGCTTCTTCGTGGCCATGTACACGCCGTATACGAGCTTCTGGTAGTGTGGGTAATTCTGCTTTGACTGAGAGAGCACCTCGCTGAGGTAATAGACTGGCCGCTGAACCGGCCGCTGCTTGCCGGCTTCATCTCGTTCCACCACCAGGACGACGCTGACGACTCGGTTGGAGGCGGCGATGTACATGAGCATGGGCTCCTTTGGAGTCGGAGGTGCTAAGACCGGTGCGGTGGCCATCGCACGCTTGAGTTCTTTGAAGGCGGCGTCCGCCGCGTCGCTCCAGACGAATTTGTCGGTCTTCTTAAGCAAATGGTAAAGCGGGAGAGCCTTCTCGCCGAGCTGGCTGATGAAGCGGCTAAGGGATGCCAGGCAGCCAGTGAACCTTTGGATGTCCTTGACGCTTCTCGGTTGTCGCATGTTGTCGATGGCGGCGATTTTCTCCGGGTTGGCCTCGATCCCTCGTGCCGACACGAGGTAGCCGAGTAGCTGTCCGGCTGGAACGCCGAACACACACTTCTCCGGGTTGAGCTTCATCTGGAAGCGGCGCAGGTTGTCGAAGGTTTCTTTGAGGTCGGCGAGGAGGGTGTGCTTCTCCTTGGTCTTGATGACGACGTCGTCAACGTAGGCGTGCGCGTTGCGACCGATTTGGTCGTGCAGACATTTCTGCATGCAGCGCTGGTATGTTGCTCCCGCGTTCTTCAAGTCCGAACGGCATGGTGGTGTAGCAGTACGGGCCGTAGGGGGTGATGAAGGCGGTCTTCAGCTGATCGTCCGGGTTCAGCGGAATTTGATGGTAGCCGGAGTAGGCGTCGAGGAGGGAGAGGAGGTCGCAGCCGGCCGTGGAGTCGATCACTTGGTCGATGCGCGGCAGTGCGAAGGGATCCTTGGGGCAGGCCTTGTTGAGGTGTGTGTAGTCGACACACATTCGCCATTTCTTGTTCTTCTTTTCCACCATCACTGGATTGGCTAGCCACTCCGTGTGTTGCACTTCTCTGATGAATCCGGCTGCGAGTAGCCGCGCTATCTCTTCTCCTATCAACTGTCTTCTTCCCTCTGCGAAGCGACGCATGGATTGTTTCACTGGCTTGGCGTCTGGGCGAACGTGTAGAGAGTGCTCGGCGAGTTCCCTCGGTACACCCGGCATGTCCTTGGGGGACCACGCGAAGATGTCCCGATTCCCACGGAGGAACTCGACGAGCGCGCTTTCCTATTTGGGGTCCAGGTTCGCTCCCACGGTGACGAACTTGGACTTGTCGGTGTCGTCGAAGTAGATCTTCTTCGTGTCTCGCGCCGCCTGGAAGCTCGACTCGCCAGCCGGCTTGGCCGACTCCGGAATCTCCAGCTTCTCCTCATTGGCCTTGCGCTTGAATTGCTTCATTTCCTCATTACAGACCATGGTCTCGGCCACCTTTGCACTGTCGGAGGCGCAGGCGATGGAGCGCTTGTAGTCTCCAGCGACGGTGATGATCCCGCGTGGGCCTGGTAGCTTCATCTTGAGGTAGGCGTAGTGGGGTACCGCCATGAACTTGGCGAGCGCCGGCCGCCCGAGGATGGCGTGATAGGCGCTGGAGTGGTCGACCACCTCGAAAGAGACAGTCTCGCGGCGATGGTTGCTCTTGGTGCCGAATAGGACGTCCAGCCGGATGAGGCCCATGGATGAGCCGGCTCGCCCCGGCACGATGCCGTGGAAGACCGTCCGGCTCGGAGTCAGGCTGGACTCGGAGATCCCTAGCTTCTCCAGCGTGTCGCGGTAGAGGATGTTGATGCTGCTACCCCCGTCAATGAGGACGCGTGAGAAGGTGCAAGCGCGCTTGGCGGAGATGATCATGGGCTCCAGGACTAAGGCATAGCCGCCTGGGTTGGGCATCAGCTCCGGGTGGTCGCTGCGGTCCCACGTGATTGGTTCCTGCGACCAGTTGAGGTACTGGGGGACAGGTGGAACCACCGCGTTCACCTCCTTGAACCGTTCGCGCCGGCTTCGCTTGTCGTCGCGCTCGCTGACGAATATGACGTAGGCGGCGTCCGGATTCTGGTAGCCGTCTGGACCCCTTGGAGGCGGAGCTGGAAGGCGCTCCCTCCTTTCTTCTTCGCGTTGGCGATCCTCGCGATTCCTATCTTCGTGTCGTCTGTCGTCGCGTCCTCGATCGTCCCGTCCGGCTTCATCCCGAGGCGGAGGCGGGTTTCGCCGCTCATATGGCGGTGGCCTTGGGCGGCCGAGGGTGCATTGCCTGACGGTGTGGTTTGCTGGCCGGTCGCCATGGTTCCGGTACGGTTGATCGAGCAAGTAGTCGTAGTTGTTCCTCGCCCTTGTTCGGCGCATATCGCTGCTAGTCCTCATGCGGCGGTTGTCGAAGCCTCCTGCCGGCCTTCCCTCGGTTGTGGCGACGACCTTGGACTCGACGCGGTCGTCCGCGGACTTGCGCTTGCCAGCCGCGTCGGAGTCACGCCGGGTCGATTTCCCTCCTTCTTGGTTCTCCGTCCGGCTGCGACGTGCAGCCGGCTCCGCCGTGATGATTCTTCCGGCTTCGTCGAGTCGGATCGGGTTGGTCATGCCCGCGTCGGCGGTGGCGTATTCATCGGCGATTGCCATGAGCTCCGCCATGGTCTTTGGGCTCTTCCGCAGGAGCCGGTGCTTGAGCAGCGTCTGGTCTCGGCAGCCTTGGATGAAGTACTGGACGGCTTGGAGCTCGAGAACTCCCTCGCAGGAGTTGCGAAGGCTTGTCCATCGGGTGAGGTAGGCTCGGTCCGACTCACCGTCCTTCTGCTTGCACAGCGCGAGCAGCTGTGCGTTGCCGGGGCGCAAATAGGTGCCGGTGAAATTGCGGTTGAACACTTCCTCGAAGTCCAGCCAGCTGTTGACGCTCTCCTTCGGAAGGCTATTGAGCCAAGTCCGTGCCGATCCCTGGAGCATGAGTGGCACGTAGCGCACGGCCACCCGCTTGTTGCCGCCTGCGATGTTGACCGCCGTGACGTAGTCGGCGAGCCAGTCCTCCGGCTTCGCGGTGCCGTTGTACTTGGGGGTGTCCCTGGGAAGGGTGAATCCCTTCGGGAATCGCTCGCACCGGATGCGGGGTCCGAAACAGCGATGAGCAGCGATGTCTTCTTCCTCGATGATGCTTGACAGCTTGAGCACGTCGATGCGGTGGCGTGCGTCGTCACTGGTTTCGGGTCCCAGCGGCCCCAGGCGTTCGTCGATGGTGACTTTGTGGCCGACTCGCTCCTTTACGTTCCGTCCGGCTCGAGGCTCGCTCCGGTTGCCGTCTTCGCGCCGTCCAGCCGGATCGCGGCCGTGATCACGAGGATGCGAGCTCGCGCTCCCCTCGCGATGAACTCGTGTTTGCTTGTCCTTCGCCCTTCCGCGGCTCGTAGATGACGCCTCCGCGCCTTGCTTGGACTTGCCAGCTGCATCGTAGCCTGGAGGCGGCTCGTGATGCTCGCGGCTCGCCGTTATCTCGGTTTCGCGTTGCTGCCGGTTGGCCGCAGCGATGAGCTCCTGGACTCGGCGCGCTTGCTGGCGTAGCTCCTCGCCTTGGAGATGGGGTAGTTCTGCTGCGGCCGCCTCCGCAGCCTTCATGTTTTGCACTGGGTTGCTGTATTCAGGCAGGATGATGTCCGAATGCTCGTGCGGCTGGCCAGCACGGTTCAGGACGCCTCCGAGATCCCCTCCTTTGCGTCGGACTTCATTCAGCTTCTCCGTGTTGCCCCTTGTCGGCTCGAAACCGTGGACGGTGTTGTACTCGCGCATCGTAGCGTTAAGTCGGCGCTGTGTGGATGCGAGGTGAAGAGCCTTGTCGAGTATCTGTTGACGCATCCTCTCGAGTTCAGCCGCCGCCTTGGCCGGATCCGCACCCGGCGTGATGGGGGTGCTTAGCAGCTCGAAGTCGGCCTCCAGATTGCGCTGGAAACGCGAAGGTTCGCCTGCTTCATGAACAGTAGCGGCGACGGGGCCTCCTGCCGCCGCGTGCTCGACCATGTGCACCTCGGCGTAGACGTTAAGCTTGGCGACGTCGCGGTCCGCGTCGCCGGAGTTGAGGTAGCCGAAGGCGGAGTCGTCGGTGCAGGTGCTGGCGTCGAAGATCGAAGGAGCCAAGCTAGAGTAGACCACCTCCGGGTACTCCTGAGCGGCGACGGCGACGTAGACGGGGAAATCGCCAAGGGTGACGACCGCTCCTCCGCTGGCGACGTCCACGTCGGCGAAGCTGTTGGTGTTGTCGAGGACGCATCCGACGGAGCCGATGGAGAGCACGAGGCCGGAGACGACCCGCCGACCATCTACAGTCCGGGATCCCGCACAGAACGTGACTCCGCTCGCCGCGAGCCCCACGGTGGGTGCCAAATGTCGTGGTGGGTTGCACGGCATATCCATCAGAGATGGAAAAGAGTGTGGGGCAGGCGACGATCGGATGCTCGCGCGGGATTGGGCAACAAGCACGCAAACACACGCTAGTTACCCAGGTTTGGGGCCCTCCTGTGGAGGTAACACCCCTACGTCCTGCTCTTCTTGTTCTTATTGCTTGATCACTGAATCGGACTACAAAGGTGCTCCTAGAGCTGTTTCGGGTAGCAGCCGGCTGGAGATCCTAGCCGGCTGGAGGTTGAAGATGATGCTATCTGTCTCCTCACGTGTTTCTGTGTCTGCCTCGCGCAGGAGGCCCCTGCATGCTTTATATAGGCAGCATCTAGGGTTTCTAGGTTACAGGGAAGTTACATGTTTGCCCCTATGACATCACTACGGTTTCGAGCCGGCTGGAGCTTGTTGTCATGATTAGGTACAGGAGATGCCCGACAGTGAGTACTGTTCACCAGGAGCGGTTACGTGGTCCGGGCCCACCCGTACGGAGTTGTCGGTTGTTCACGTCCGGCTCCAGCCTACCTGGCCGTCCGCTTCCGGGTAGACGCAGGCGGCTGCTTCAGGCTGCTGGCTTCAGGCGGCACCAAGCAGCCGGCACTTGTTCAACCGGCACCTTCGAGTTTTGAAGAAAAGGCCCTCTTTTGGATATCCGGGGTTCATATCCCCGACAGTCGCCGGAGCGGATCTTGGCCGAGAAGGTCCTGTTGGGGCGCGCGCGTGGATGTCGTGGTACTCGGAACCTCGGCGGGCGTGGAAGCAGTGGAAAGTTTCCGGATGCGTGCGGGAGAGAAAGAGTGGACGGTTGCGTGGCGCTTGTCTGTTCAGTGCGCTGGACGCACGGCGCCATATATAGTGCGGCACGTATCGCGCGCGCTTTTTTCCGTGTCCGCTGAAGTGCGCGCAAATGCCCCGCGCACGGGAAAAGCCAGTTTATCGCGGGCGTGACGTTTTTCTATGTGTGTTGGATTGGAGATGCTCTAACTATAGTGCCTAACTAGTTTAGGAAGCGCGGCTTGCCGCGCACCACCAATCGATTCGAAAAATATTTTGCCCACAGTTTCCGTGTATTATACACATTAATAAGATGGTTAATATACTAGACATGAATCTACTAAGTGTTTAAGTAGAGAACCTACATCACAACAGCAGCAATTTAGATATCCACATCATAGTGACATAGCATATCATGACTGTATAGCAGTTGCTAAAGGTCCATGACACATAACACTTATGGAAACAATAGTAAATAAACATGTTTTGGTTTGTTCAACAATCTAAGCTGGACAGTGGACCACATTTCAAAAGAAAAAGCTAGACGGTAGGAGCGACACTCTCCTTCTCTCCCTTCCTCTCCTTATCCTCTCGCCCTTGAAAGTCCACCGTCGCCCCCGGTCAGATCCGGCCGTCCCGGCTGCCGGCGCCTATGCTGGCTGGTGCGGTGATGAAATAGGGTGCCGGCCCGCCGTGCACAGTAGTTGCTTTAGGTGTTGCTTATCCCGTATTGGTGTTTGGCGTATGCCGTCTTTCTTCTTCCCTCTTGGTCTCTCTCCGACGACTCGCAGCGGCGCCAGAGACGATTTTCTTCTTTTCTGCAGGTTTGATTCGAGGAGGATTGCTTGTAACAGCCCCAGCTTGTTAATGAAAAATACGAAGAAATTTTCCACTTTTTGCATTCTTGTTTGCATCATGGCATGCATATGAAATTGCTACTTTTAACAATTCACTTTCAAACCAATTAAAATGGGGAAGCAAACCTTCCCAAGCTTCCACACCAAATACAATTGCTTAACTTGTCAACCAAATTGTTCTTGGACTTCCAAATTGTTTAGGAAGTTCCAATTTGACATGTTATAACCAATTCTCAAATTCCAAATATTGCCAAATAAGAAATGAAATTGAGAATCCCAAAATTGGTTCAATTCAACTCCTATTTTTATACCAAGTTAAACCTCTCCAAAAATTCAAGCTAAAATTATGGGGACCTTCATTTTCATATTAGGAGCCTCCATGAAAATTTTCATTATTTTTGGAAATTCCTAAGTGCTCCAATTAATTACATTTTGAAATTATTAAAAATGACCTTATTCAAACCCTATGAACTAATGTTGTGAAAAACTTTTTATTTTGCCACATCAATTTTTGTGGAGCTTCTAAATCACAAGGGGAGGCCACATGAATTTTTGTAGATTTTATAAAAAGGGTTAGGTGCCTTAATTAAATCCAAAAAGGGGCTGCTGGACCTTTTAGCAATTAAACTAAATGTTGCCAGGGGGTTTTCTGGGAAACGTTGTTCTTCTCCACAGTGCCCGTCGGTACTGGCGCCATCCCGTGCTGCCGGCCGAGCTGGTCCGCACCATGCCGTGGCCCCGTGAGGACAAGGAGCTGCCCTCGTCGCCCACCTACCCCGCTCTCCTCTCACCTCTCCTTTCCTCCCCTTTTTCTGGATCGAACCACCTCCCGCTCCCACTCTGACCACCGCGGAGACGTCGTCGTCGCCGTCGAATTGCCGCCATTCAGAGCCTCCTTGGAGCGAGCCGACGCCGCCCTCTGCTCCGCCGTGACCTTCTCTCCCTCCCCGCGCAAGGAATCGGGCCGGGATCGCTCGAGTCGACGCCGGCATCCCTTCTTCTTCCGCGTCGGCCGGTTGCTGTCGAGGACGCGCTCGTCACCGTCTGCTCCTTTCCGCCGTCGCCAAGGACACCCACGCCACCAAGGTTGAGCTCCTCCTTCTTTTAGGCTCTCCCACGCCCCCCTTTTCCCTCTCGCCGTCGCCCTCCGCCGTCGGTCGCCGTTTCCCCGCCGTGCCATGCTCTCGGCCTGGGCACCGGCTTGGGCTGGCCAGACGGCCGGTTGCCTCAGATAGGTGCCCGGCCTGGGCATCGGTCTGGGTCGGCCGGGAGGCCGGCAGCCTCAGGCACCGGCCCGGCCTAGGCACCGGTCTGGGTTGGCCAGGAGGTCGGTCACCTCAGACACCAGCCCGGCCTGGAAACCGGCCTGGGCCGATCTGGAGGCCGGCCCAAACAGTATAAACAGTTAATTAAAATAAATTAAATAAAATGATAACTATTTAAATATTGGTTCAAATTTAACAAATAATATACCAGTTTGTTCAGAAAATCAATACCTATCTATTGGTAACGTTGCCATGCTCTTTTGGGTAAATATTTTTGCCTTTATTTTAAGAATTCCTAAAATGGCATAAATAATACCTAATTCGGGAAAATTCATAACTTGTTAAATAATCAACCAAAATTAATGAATAAAATATCAATGTGATCGGCACTTCAAATGCTATCAAACCATGCTAATATCACATCATGATCACAAATATTTACTTGATGTTATTCTTTAATTGATTAAAGGAATTAAATTCAATTAATTATTTAATTCACTATTTAATCATCGATAATTGGAAATTCACAAATGAGGTATCAAAATGATCGGAAGAACAAAACCTACTTAATTATGTCATGTTCATGCATATTTGAGCCACATCTTTTGTAATGTAATAATTTATAAATAATGTGGTCACTAAAATAAATATGGGGTTGTTTCCAAATAATTGCACTAATTATTTGGAACTCCATTTAAATTGTTAGACAAATTAAATGATGCTATCTCTGCATAAACTTGACATGTCATGATGTGTTTGTGCATTACACTTGTCTTTGTGTTATTTATTGGTTCTTCTATATTTTCTTGGGTATCGATAGATTCCTGAGTCAAGGTTAACCCTATCTACCCCGACGAGCAGTACTACACGCCCCGGCAGCAAGGCAAGAGATAACCTAACCTTCTTGGAATCTAGCATCCTATTGCTTTATAAATTTATTTTATCCACCATAATATTGCATGCGATTCCAATGACAATTTTGGTTAATGCTAGAGTCTCCTATGTATGCATGTTTTTCCCCTGAACCATCACATGCTTCCCTTCCTATGGAACCTAGGTTTGATGTGTTGGCCTAAGACAAAGATATAATTGTTGTATTATATGCTTAACTATGCTTAGCCATGCTTAGTCAAATGTTTAGTTGTCCATTATTAAATTCCATGATATTGATGTTGATGGAATGTTCAGACATGGAGGTTACTGTTGGTATTTTAATAAATTTTCTTAAAAGGCTTGGGTGAGTTGCCATCGGGGATGGTGTTTTGCCGCACCCTTGCCCCTAGGTGCGAGTTCTTGTCTCTAGAACCAAGGTTTGAGCGTGCTTCCATTGGTAGGGACATATGGAATCCTCTTTAACTGAATAACTTGTGCGGGCGTATCCAAGGCTCCTCTAGATTTGCGCTTTCCATTTGCGTGTGCGTTGCAGGTGGATGATGGCGCGAAGAAGGGGTGTGTGTGGTGGTGTTTAGGATGTGGCGATGGGGGCAGGGGCTGAAATAGGCAGGGAAAACTTGCCCTGTCGCCACCGATGATCCTTGGATAGTCTCACGCGAGGTAAAGGTTTAACCGCGCCCACTTGCCAGCTTTCCTCGGAAGAGAGCTAATCAGGCGAGCCGGACGGTATCGGTGGGTAAAATAGTACACCCCTGTAGGGTAAATCTTTTCGAAAAGCCGTGTCCGCGGTTAAGGACGCCTTGGGAACGGATTACGAGACCATAGATAATATTAAGCTAATTAAAATTTGGCAACTAAAGGTTGCATTCCAACGTGTGATAAAAGGTTCATTTCCTCGAGGGTAATTCGAGGGAGTGCCTTGGTGGTGACAAGTAATTATTCTTGGTACTATTTTGGTTCGATGAGAACCGAAGGAAAAGGTTACTCTCTTATCCCCTTTTGAGAAAACATTTCTGAGTAGATGATGTCATTGAGTCATTTATGTCTTTTATAAAGGAAAACTAGCTTTATGCAAAAATAACTACATACAACTTTAGAGCCGCCGTCAGCATTGGGCCTATATCGCCCTACTAAACTTGTGAGTACGTCGTACTCAGTCTCTCTTTGCTGCCTTTATTAATTTGTTTCAGAGTAGGACGACACCGAGCACACAGGCGGGTTCTTTGTGGACGTCGACGAGTAGTTCGGGGTTCCCAGGTGGCAGCTTGGGACCGTGGAACAAGCTGGCTGGGTTTGTTTATGTGTAGGCCTCTTAGGCCCTATATTTGGATCTTGTTGTACTAGACAACGCTACTTCGCTTCCGCATGATGTACTGTTGGGTCTGTGACCCCTTTTGGGTGTAATATTTGTATCTTTCTCATATATGAGTTGCTATATGAATCTCTGTGTCGTAGAGTCTAGGATGTGCCAGTTGTTCCACAAATCTTGATCTCTCTACTATACATGATAGCTATGTCTGAGCTTATGGCATGATCGAAGTGTTGCGTGCCGATGATCCATTCCGAGCACGCCTGCCAAAGGTTTTGGCCTGGGATTGGTAAACCCAGTAACCTTCGATTGTGTAGCATGACCGGTTGCACAAAGCTTCATTGTATAGTTCTGGGGTCGGGGCGCTACAAGTTGGTATCAGAGTAGGACTGCCTATAGGAAACCCTTTCTATTGGTCGATGTCGAGTCTAGTTCAAAAGTAGTTATAACCTAAAAATGAGTTGTGAAAACCTTCTTAGGATTCTTTTTACTCCTCATCCAACTCGCTCTACTCTGATCTCTTATCTCTATTTGTTTTAAGCTTGGTGTCGAAGTTTAGGTTCTCGGGGTTGGGTTTTACCGTCCGGTGTTTGTCTCGAGTCAGTTACTTCCGTTTGCTATCGCCGCGATGACTTGATGTCACCCGTGGTTGCCTAAATCTGTTTTGGGATAGTGCCATCTTATATCTCTATATCTGGAAGGATTCTAATAATCTATCTCAACTGTCAGAGTTGCTTACTAACTATGTCCTTGTTCCAAATCTTCAGAATGGCTCCTGCCCGTCGTGGTAACCCCGGTGAGCCTGATGCACCACCGCCACCCTCAATGGCGGAGGTTCTGATGGCCATTGAGCAAAACCATCTAGGCAACGAGCTCCTGCTCGAGCAGTTGGTTCAACAAGGGGCCAGGAGAAACAACGACTGCAACACTCTCACCGAGTTTTTGTGGTCCCAACCTCCCACCTTCACTGAAGCTAAGGAGCCGCTTGATGCGGATGATTGGCTCCGGGCTCTCGAGCGCAAGTTTGCCGCTCTGCACGTTCCGGTGGCGGAACAAGTCAACTTCACCACCTACCTGCTGAATGGAGCTGCCGGCTCCTGGTGGGAGAGCCATGTGTCGATGTTCAACGCTGGCCATGTCTTCACCTGGGCAGAGTTCCGCACCGCTTTCCGTGCGGCGTACATCCCCAAGCCCGGCATGGACCTCAAGAGGAGGGAGTTCCTGGACTTGACCCAGGGACGCATGGACGTCCAATCCTATGGGCATGAATTCAACCACCTCTCCTGTTACACCCCTCGGGACGTGACCAACGATGAGGACAAGCAGTACCTCTTCTGCAAGGGGCTCGCACCTCGGCTCCGATACGAGCTCCTGCCTTTCAAGTTCCAGTTCTATCAGGAGCTCTACAACCAGGCTCTCACCATGGAGCAGGGTCGGAAGGAGCTGGAGGCTTCCAAAAGGCCAGCTACCATTGACAACCAGAGCTCGTCCTCCTCTGAGGACAAGAAGCGCAGGGTATTTGTGCCCTTCAGCGCTGTGCCTCGTGCACCCTTCGCGCCAAGGCCTTCAGGGTTCAGGCCACCTCCGCCTCGCCCAGCTACCTCGACCTTGGGTGCGGCTGGAAGTGGCTTCGGCCCTCAGCTGCCTCCACCGCCACCGAGGCCCACTTGCTTCGCCTGTGGCCAGCCGGGGCACTACTCCAGGGAGTGTCCCCATAAGGCACCGGATACCGCAGCACCTGCACCGGCTCCCTCTACCCCAGCCGCCAAGGCCATGACCGTCAGCCGTGGCCGCCTGAACCACGTCTCGGCTGAAGGAGTCAAAGAGGACCCCGGAATCCTCATGGGTACGCTTCGAATCATAGCATATCCAGCTTCAGTATTATTTGATTCTGGAGCATTGCATTCATTCATATCCATATCATATGCACACAACCATCAAATACCATTTGCAAATATGGACTCCCCGCTAGTGGTCGAGACCCCAGGCTCTAGTTGGCAAACAAATTGGATAGCTCCAGAGGTTCAGATTTCCGTAGGGTCAATACCCTTTCCATTCTCATTGATAGCCCTGAAGTCAGATGGGATCGATGTTATTCTGGGTATGGATTGGCTAGTCAAATATCAGGCCAACCTGGATTGTGCTGCCAAGACTGTCACAGTGATCCACCCGGTCTACGGACTAGTGCGTTACTGGTCCCCAACTTCTGCCACTCCATCCGCAGCCACTCCGCACTCTCCGGAGATCAACCTCTGTATCATGGAAGGAACTACCCCACCTGAGATGCATGAAGTAGCAGTGGTATGTGACTTTCCCGATGTCTTCCCAGAGGAATTGCTTGGCATGCCACCTGATCGAAGCGTGGAATTTGTCATCGAATTGGTTCCGGGAACTGCCCCAATTTCTAAGAGGCCCTACCGCATGCCAGCGGAAGAGCTAACTGAACTAAAGAAGCAACTTGATGAGCTGCTGGAAAAAGAATTCATCTGGCCGAGTAGCTCGCCATGGAGCTGCCCGGTCATCTTTGTCAAGAAGAGGGATACAAATGTTCCTCGGTTGGTTGTTGATTACCGCCCTTTGAATGCGGTGACCATCAAGAACAAGTATCCCATTCCTCGAATAACTGACCTATTCAATTAGCTAGCCGGTGCAACGGTATTCTCCAAGATGGATCTAAGGTCAGGCTACCACCAGATAAAAATCAGAAAGGAGGATATTCTAAAGACGGCTTTCACTACCTGTTATGGGTTATATGAGTACACCGTCATGTCTTTTGGCCTCACAAATGCTCCGGTCACATTCGTGAGGCTGATGAACTCCATCTTCCACGAGTACCTCGAAAAGTTCATCATTATTTACATCGATGACATCCTTGTCTACTCCAAAACCGAAGAAGAACATGCTGAGCATCTTCGGCTAGTTCTGACCAAGTTTCGAGATTATCGCCTCTATGCCAAGTTCTCCAAGTGTGAGTTTTGGCTAAAGGAGCTCATTTTTCTCGGTCATGTGGTGTCAGCTGCTGGAGTAGCGGTGATACCTGACAAGATTCAGGCAATCCTGGATTGGCCAACTCCCAAGTCCGTCAAAGATATCCGAAGCTTCCTTGGGTTGGCGGGTTATTATCGCCGATTCATCGAGGGCTTTTCCAAGATAGCCAAGGCACAGACTGACCTCCTAAAGAAAAACAAACAGTTTGTGTGGTCAGACAAAGCCGAGGAGAGTTTCCAAACTCTCAAGGTCAAGCTCACTACCACCCTGGTGCTTGTCCTTCCTGACACCGACAAAGACTTTGGAAGTACTTGGATAAATGTGGAGGTATTGGGTGGAAAATTCTTTTTGAAACTATAGGATGGGAAAAGAAAAAAATATTGTTTACTCAAAACTCCTTTGGAAGTACTTGGATAAATGTGGAATGCCGTGAGATCGGTGTTGAAGTGGAGAAGTGGTGAATGGTGATGTTTATGAAAAATGCACATTGAGTCCTTGCACTTACTGAACAGCCAATAACCTGTGCGACCACATCTACCCACATATGGGAAAGGGCGTAGTCATATAATTTGCTCATATTAGTATGGGATGCCTCAACAACGAGGATGACCTTGTTCCATGAGGGGATGGTCATGGCGACCTACCCCCTGACCTGGGTCTCAGTGTCTGATGGACGGGGGATTGAAGGGCTCTGCTCGCCGGGCAGAACTACGAGTCCTCACATCTAGGTTCCTCGACGGGGGATCCTGTACTAGGTGTCGAAGGAATGGTGAATTCATAGCGGTAGGGTCCTATACTAGCATGAGCAAAGGACAGGCTATGGTCGGTGGCTCAACTTCGCATACACCTTGTATGGCGGGACGTGGCAGACACGATGAGTCACCGGATGGGTGTGGGAAAAGCGTGCTACCTCTGCAGAGTGTAAAACTATTCGAATAGCCGAGTCCTCGGATATGGACAGCTGGAACGAACTGCTCGGTCCTATGTTCAAGTTTTGGAAAAGAATTGAGATTTGAAAGAGAAAATGAAGTGGATGATGTTTTATGCAACTACGCAAATGTGCCGGCATGAGGTTGTTGGGATTGAATGACCATGAAGGGTTATGGTCGAAAAAGGAGGAGTTTTGGGGAAATAAACAAAATGGTGATTTTCCGGGAAAAACGTTTTTAAAAAGGGACTTCATACCTTTTTCAACAAACATCTACTTTTAGGAAAAACATTTTAAAATATAGGTTCTTACAAAAACCGATTTATGGGAAAAAGATCGAAAAGCCTTCTTTTCTTTAACAAAGGCTATAGATGTTTTGAAAAACATACAAGGGTTATGAAAAGTTATAAAATTTCTCTTATTTTTCTTCAACAAATGTTATAGAGTTTTCAGACAAAGTTTTATTAAACAAAAGTCTACCCTTCTCTTTTCAATAAGGATAGAGTTTTCAAAGCAAATAAAATTTTACTCAAACTATAAAAAGTGTAGTGCATGCTCATTCGGGGGGAGTAGTTTGCGAGTACAATCAAATGTACTCATATTGGTTTCGTCCCTGGCTATTGTCTTAGCCAGATTTTAAAGGAGAGCAGCTTGAAGAAGGAGACGGAAATGACGTCACTGCGAACTAGGGCGCTTCCCAGTCAGATGCCTGTAGGGTTAAGGCGAATGACTTGGGCTCCACGTTGTTTGGTGATTTCCGCTGCAAGTACCTATTGAAGATTATGACTTCAATCAAGTAAGTAAATTCCTTCGGTATTTATGGATGTTCTTTGATTACCAGTTTGATTGTGCTCAGCGACACACTGATCATGGGATCGCTGATGTAGGCACAAGGGTATTTCGGACGGCTAGTCCGGGGTCCCCACATGTAGCTTGGTTATCATGTCCTTTCATGAGATAAACATCATCATTAGTAAAGTCACACACCACTTCAAATGGTAGGTATTAAGAAAGGTTAAGTGAGACCCCCTGGGGAGGAGTAGTTAGCATAAAACTACCACTTTATAGTTGAAATTCCGGAAAACTACCACTTTACGTTTCAATCGCAAAAAACTACCACATTTGGGTCTGTTTGTTGCAATGTGCACAAATCCGTGTCTAAACAGAAATTGACAGCGATTCTGATAGGTGGGACCCACTTCCCAGACTAACGTGGCGGTGCTAGATGGCGCGTTGTCTGCCTTTTTGCATGTAGGTCCTCAACTTTTGAACACAAATTACACACGGGTCCCTGGCACACCGCAGATTTCACAAAACCTCTTATTTATTTTTTAAACCTTCATAACTTTTAAGTACTAATTCAAATGGAAAAACTTTGAATATGAAAAGTGCTAAAAATGTTTGAATATTTAAAATATAAACTCTTTTCAAACCTTCATAACTTTTAAATACCGATTGAAATGGACAAACTTTTAATATTAAAAGTGCTAAGGAATGTTTGAATATTTGAAATATAATTTTTTTGAAACCTTCATAACTTTTTAATATTAGTTCTAATGGAAAAACTTTTAATGCTAAAAGTGCTCAGAAATATTTGAATAATTCAAATAGACACTTTTCATATTAAAAGTTTTTTCCATTTGAATTAGTACTTAAAAGTTATGAAGGTTTGAAAAGAGCTTATATTGAAAATATCTAAAAATTTCTGGGCACTTTTCATATTAAAAGTTTTTCCATTAGAATTAATATTTAAAATTTATGAAGTTTGAAAAGGTTTATATCTGCAATATTAGAACATTTATAAGCACTTTTCATATTAAAAGTTTTTATATTTAAATTAATATTTTAAAGTTATGAAGGTTTGAAAAAATAAATATGAGTTTTCTGAAAACTACGGGTGCCATGGACCCGTGTGTAATTTGTGTTCAAAAATTGAGGACCTACATGCAAAACGGGAAAGGCGCGCCGTCTTGCACCGCCACATCAGCCTGGAAAGTGGGTCCCACTCATGAGTTACGTTGTCAATTTTCTATTTAGACACGGATTTGTGCACATTGCAACAAACGAACCAAAATGTGGTAGTTTTTTGCGATTGAAACGTAAAGTGGTAGTTTTTTGCGATTGAAACGTAAAATGGTAGTTTTACGAAATTTCAACTGTAATGTGGTAGTTTTATGCTAACCTCGCACTATCCACGATAGGCATGTTGCATGCACGGACTGGCCATACGCGCGAGCCAGAAAAAATAATTGCACGCACGCGAGCGAGAAAAGAGAAAGTATCTGCCTCGGGTACAACCTCTCCATCGTCCAATTTCTTCTATCTTCTCTGTGCGACGAAATTCCTTCCCTTCTGTTCTATTCGGCTGAGGCCGTTCTATGCCATGGCCCGCTTGTCATATAGTCCGTGTGTGTATTCTTTGGTACGCAGTTTTTTCGCTTCGATAAGAGCGCACTGACACCACAGATGCCATTCCTATCCTCGACGTCTTGTAGCTATGCATGCCTATGTGTTCTGTTCCACAACTTTTGCCGGCGAGTCCGGTCCAAGATCGTGGAGCGAGAGCGTAGTCAAAGTAGTCGTACACGCGGCGCAATCACAGATGCGAAAAGTAAAAGGAGACACGGGAATATAGTCTGGACTGATCTTTATTAATCAAATTGTCTCTCTCTCCATACAATACCAGGGGTATATATAGGCGAGAGGGGTAGGTGGAGAGGACCAAACCCTAGAGGGAAAACCCCCCACCCAAGGAAAGGGTGGGCCCATACGCTACGCGCACGGCCGGTTTCCCAACACTCCCCCTTGGTCCGTCATCCCGTATTGTCTATGTCTCAAAAACTCCGAAAACCCCAGTGGGAAAAATATGGAGAAAGAGCAAATAGTATACGTCTCCTCATGTCGCACGAATTGCCTCATCAAAAACCTCAATGTGAGAAACATCTGGAAAACTCACATAAGGGAAAAGAGTACAATTCACTCAATCATCAGGTTGAGTACTCAATCATCTGGATCGATATTCACAGACGGGGGTGTGAAGAATCTCCCCCTGAGTCTAGCATCTCTCTAAGTCTCATCATACCGATTCCACGAACACACCTCTCAAAAGATGATGCCGGTAATGATTTAGTGAACAAATCAGCAAGATTTTCACACGACTTAGTATGCAAAATCCTCACTTCGTTCGTCTTCTGTAATTCATGTGCATAGAAGAACTTGGGGTTGATATGCTTTGTGAGATTACTCTTCACATAACCCGACTGTACTTGTGCAACACAGGCTGCATTATCTTCATAGATAATGGTGGGGGTCTGTACGGTGTTCAATCCACATGTCTGCTGAATGTGGTGAATCATCCGTCGAAGCCACACACACTCTCGTGATGCTTCATATAGCGCTATGATTTCTGAGTGGTTCGTCGAAGTCGATACAAGACTTTGCTTAGACAATTTCCAGGAAATTGCAGTTCCGCCACAAAGAAAAACATACCCAGTCTGTGACTTGGAAGTGTGCGGGTCCGACAGGTACCCTGCATCAGCATAGCCTACCAATGATAGGTCTTGATTCCTCCTATAAAACAGCCCAAGATCTTTGGTCCCTTGCAGGTATCGGAAGACGTCCTTGATACCTTTCCAATGTCTATTGGTAGGCTCAGAACTGTACCTAGCAAGCAAATTGACAGCGAAAGCAATATCCGGCCGTGTACAATCCCGCGAGGTACATGAGTGCACCAATGGCGCTCAAGTAGGGGAATTCCGGTCCCAGAATTTCCTCCCCCTCTTCCTTAGGCCTGAACGGGTCCTTATCTTGATGTAAAGACGTCCCAATCATTGGGGTCTTAGAAGGATATGCCTTATCAAATCCAAATCTCTCCAACACCTTCTGGGTGTAGGCAGATTGGTGCACTAGAATCCCAGCAGGGGAATGTTCTAGTTGCAGACCCAGACAGAACTTGGTTTTACCCAAATCCTTCATCTCGAATTCCGACATCAGGTAGGAACTCGCTTCCTCAATATCTCTAGGTGTACCGATTATATTCAAATCGTCCACGTATACCGAGATTATACAGAATCCATCTTGGGATCGCCGTATAAAGACACATGGGCAGTCCTCATTGCTCGTGTAGCCCTTCTGATGAAGGAAATCGCTTAAGAGATTATACCACATCCTACCAGACTGTATAAGTCTGTATAGTGACTTCTTGAGAAGAACACTGTATAGACCCCGATTTGCTCTATCTTGATTCGGAATGGGGATACCCTCCGGTACCTTCATGTAAATGTCCGAATCAAGGTTACCATATAGGTAAGCAGTGACAACATCCATCAATTTCATTGTCAAGTCCAGATTTACTGCCATCGAGATCAAGTATCTAAAGGTTATACCATCCATGACCGGGGAGTAAGTTTCCTCAAAATTGACACCTGGTCGTTGAGTGAACCCTTGAGCAACGAGCCTTGCTTTGTACCGAACCACCTCATTTCTTTCATTTCTCTTACGAACAAAAACCCACTTATGGCCAACTGGGCGAATGTGGGGAGGAGTTAGACTAACCGGTCCAAACACCTTCCTCTTGTTGAGAGATAATAATTCTGAGGTAACTGCCTCCTGCCAATCTTTCCAATCCGACCTCCTTTTACAATCAGTGAGACTGTTAGGCTCAGGGTCAGGATCTATGATTGAGGCAATTTTCTTAGCAAAGTTAATGTCGACAATTGCCATTGCTCGGTTCATTGACTCTCCCGTACTGATATAATTTATGGCCATTTCGTCATGGGGCGCATCTGGCGCTGCCTCTTGCTCTACCGTATTTCCCATTACAGGAGCGAGGTCCTTTAGCTTTTCCGCGCCGATGTGTGTACTCACATCTCCGCTGGATGTTCCCTCAATAGGGACGTTCAAGTCCAGAATCCCGTGCACAGGATTTTCCGTACTTGTGCCAGGTCTCAAGTGGCTCCCCTTACTCTTTCTAGGGGCTTTGGTGACTGGCTGTGATAAATCTCTCTTATCCTTTTTCGCCGGGTGTCCCCGAGTACTTGGGATTTAAGAATCCGGATTCCGCGTCCTTTTAGGCCTTTGGACGGGGGCGGGTGTACCATTAGTTAACTTCGGTATCTCAACCCTCTCCGGTGCATTGCGCGCTGGCACAAGCGACTTTGTCACAGTTTTCAAGTCACTAAAGTGATCAGGCAGTTGATTCGCTAATGCATGCAAATCTATTATCTTTTGGACTTCTTTATTTGTCTCAGCAGTGCGTGGGTCATGAGCGTGGATCCCCGTGGCTTGCCACGTGATTTCTCGACTTTTATCATCAAGGAGTTGATTTCCTCCCCCTAAAGTCGGAAAAGATCCTCGTCAAATATGCAATCAGCAAAGCGGGCCGTATGACAATCACTTGTCATGGGGTCCAAATACCTGATTATGGACATAGTCTCATAACCAACGTATATCCCCGACTTACGGAGCGGGCCCATTGCTGATCGCTGGGGGGGTGGTATCGGTACATATACCTGGCAGCCGAACCTGCGAAGGTGGGAAATTTTCGGTGTCGACCCCTGCGCAAGCTGCATTGGAGAATGGATGTTGTAGGCCGATGGTCGAAAATTTATGAGTTTAGCAGCGTGTAACACAGCATGCCCCCAACATGTAGTTGGTAAATTACAACCCTGAAGGAGCTGTCTGGCAATGAATTTAATCCTTTTAATCAAAGCCTCTGCAAGTCCATTTTGCGTATGGACATGCGGTACTGAGTGCTCGACTGCGATTCCCATTGCCATGCAATAATCATCGAATGCCTTTGAAGTAAATTCTCCAGCATTGTCCATTCTGATGGACTTAATACGATAATCAGGGAATCTATTCCTCATTTGTATGATCTGCGAGATCAATTTTGCAAATGCATGGTTCCGTGTTGACAGCAGGCAAACATTGGACCATTTAGAGGAAGCGTCGATGAGTACCATAAAGTACCGAAACGGCCCTGCGAGGGGCTGAATCGGACCGCATATGTCCCCTTGGATACGTTCCAAGAACGCGGGGATTTCATCCTTCACCTTTAAAAGGGATGGTCTAATGATTAACTTCCCTGTAGCGCATGCAGAGCACACGAAATCATCAGGATTTGGGAAGTTCTTCACATTAACATTATGACCATTCGAGTTGTTAATTATATTCCTCATCATTCTCAGACCGGGATGGCCTAATCTATCATGCCATAGGCAAAATAGTTCAGAACTTCGGAAAACAGTCTTTAAGGTAGTGTACACGGGCGGTGCTACAATTTTCGTGTAGTAGAGCCCCGTGTCCCATGAAGGAAGCCTTTTGAGGACATGGGTACCATTTTCATCACGCCTTGTGATGAGGAGGTATTCCTTACCACCCTCGTCATCGGTCCCAATATGGAAACCATTGGCGCGAATAGCTTTGAAGCTCAAGAGAGTTCGAGTAGCCTCTGGGCACAACAATGCGTCATCTATGACCAAAGTCGTTCCCATGGGTAGTACAATAGTGGCTCTTCCGGAGCCTACTATTTTCGGACCGCAGCCGGCGATCGTCATAATACTACCCGGAGCCTTTTGAATTGACTCGAATTATTTATCATCTCTCAAGATGGTATTTTTTGATCCACTGTCCGCAAGGCACGTTTCCTCCATTGGGGGCACCACACGTGTTCTAAAATATTTGAATCAAGTTAACATAATGAAGCGAGGAAGTAGCGACATTACATAAGACATGCACACATATCTCAGAACATAACATGCCATCACATTCAAATAGAGGAATTAATGAACGATAACCAAATGTCATTCAAGCACCGAAATAATGAATATGTTTTGCTCTTATAGAGCTTACAAAACCAAATGTATCTCAAATAGCCTAAGGAATCATGATAGATAAAACGAGTGGAGTCTAGACGGGCGAAGAGAACGCGCCGTTCACTTCACACTCAATCTCCAACTTTGAGAACTGCTCCTCACTGAGTATAGGATCATCATCAGTGCCAACCCTTGGTATGCCAGGGAGCACCATGTGCTCAACCTCCATAGAGATGCCGACGTCCGACGGGACCGTCGGGGTCGTCTCCATGGGCACCATGCTTGATGCAGCCGCAGGCAGAGGTGGTGGCGGCGGCAGGAGCTCGGGCGCCACCGGGAGTGCCGGTGGTGCCTCCCACTGAACAGAGGCGAGGTGCGATTCACGCACCTTCTTACTAGCCTTGTATGCAGCCACAACTTCCTTAGGCGCACGGCACTGGCGTGAGAAGTGTTCTGTAGAGCCGCACCGGTAGCAGTCCTGGGGCCTCTGCTCCCCCTTGCCTGGCTGATGTTGTTCAGCCTGGCGAGGAGGGCGAGGTGCCTTCTTGCCCTTCCTGCCCCTCTTCTTCTTAAGAGGTGCGCGGACCTTGAATGCATTAGCATGGGCCTCCTGACGAGAACTCGCCCCAAGTGGTTGCGCAAGAGAGTTCTTTCGCAAGAGCTCATCCTGCACCTCCTCCACCTGGAGTATGTCCACAAGCTCTGCATACTACGTGTACTTCCCCTGGCGGTAATTCCGCGAGGACTGTACAACATTGGGGTGGAAGGTAGAGAGAGTTTTCTCAATCTTCTGGCTGTCGGTAATCGTGGTACCACACAGCTGAAGAGAGGTGCAAATCCAGTGCAGAGCCGAATTATACTCTCCCACCATCTTGAAGTCCTGAAACCTCAGACGAATCCACTCCGCCTTTGCTTGCGGGCCAACAGTCCTGAAACGCTTTTTGAGAGCATTCCAGAGGTCCAAAGCACTCCGTTCAGCCATGTACTCATTTTTCAGAGTACCACAAAGATGGTGACGCAGAAAATGCAGAGCTCGGGCATTCTCAGCGGGGGTGGCATCACTTTTGATGCCATCAGCTCCCATGCTAATAGCCTGCTTCAACTCTTTGGACGTGAGGAAGATATCCACATCCGATGCCCAGGTCAGGTAGTTCAACCCGGTTTGCGCTAGCTCGGTGAACTCACGGTTGACGATTCCGGCCATCTGCGATTTATGCAAGATGTATTAGATTACAGCAGGTAATCCGGATTACAGCAGGTAATCCATTGCATAAATGCGATGAAGATACATTTGTTCATTAACATGGCATTCCAATATTTAAAAGAAATGAAGGAAACATGTTAAGCGCATCACAAAAGTGAAAAATTGGCACAAAATTGGCTTTCCGAGATCGTTTGAGCTGAGCGTGCGATATTAGCAAAAACAGACAGTTTCAGGGGCTTACACGTGACAATAACTCAGCAGGAATTAAAACTACGTGCAAACTCAAAAAACTGAGGGCTAAAACAAAAATTTCCACGCGCAGCCGCTTTGCAGTCCGGCCCGAACGGCAGTAGGCCGAAACTGGGCTAAAACAAGGCCGCGGTCCACCTGGCTGGGCTAGCCCACTGGTCCAGCACGGGCCCAGCCAAAACCCTAGGCGGCGGCCGCACGCTCAGGGCGAGCCAGAGGCTCGAGCCATGGCGGCGGTCGGCTGCCATCGGGCTCTAGGCCGGGGCTATGCGGCGTGCGGGCACCGAGCGCGGGCACGGAGGCCGGCCAGCAGGGCTCGGCGGCGCAGGATGGAGCGGTGGCGGGCTAGCAGGGCGCGCGGCGGCCGGCCAACAAGGCAAGGTGACGCGTTGGGGGTGCGGCAATCAGAGGCGCGGGGAGCGCGTCGAGTGGGCAACGCGAGCGGCGGGACGTCCGACCAGCAGGGCTAGACGGCGCGACGGCGACCCGCTCACGGCGGCGGTGCGCGGCAGTGTGTAGCCGGCCATGGTGCGGCACGCGCGGGCGCGACCAGCATGCGGCGTTTCGTGGCCGTAGATTGCGCGGACGCGGGGGCGCGCACTAACGACAGCCTTAGCTGGCGCCGACGCAGCGGCTTGCGGGGATGGAAGAGGCTCGAGGTTCTCGATGTCGATGACGGAGCACGGTCATCTGGACCGATGGCGTCACGTAGTGCGCGGCTCGGTGTGTGGCATGGCGGCTCGGCCGACCTGGGCAACACACGACGAGCGGCTCCACGGCAGCCGACGACGTCTTTTACGTCAACACCGAGAACATCTCGGTTGTCAATTTTCGTCGTCCGTTCATCTGGAATCGAGACTGCGCGTGGCACAGCTGGTGCATCGCGGAGGTACCATGATCATCCGGATCACGTTCGTGTACCGACTCCCTATAGTGTAGTCATCAAATCCGATCATGTTGCGAGATCCATCGACATTGGTCGGCGACATCAGGTCTGCTCAGATCTCGCGAGGGAAATTCACACCGTAGGTGTAAAGATAATCCGAATAAAACGAATTGCAAAACAAAATCATAAGAGATGGGGGGATTGTTCTTGCGATCGGATCTGGATTATACCTCCGCGATCAACGACGAGAGCCTGCTTGAGGGAGGCTCGATGTAGATCAGTTGGTGGAGCGGTACGTGCTGATAACGTGTTCCACAAACTTTGCCGGCGAGTCCGGTCCAAGATCGTGGAGCGAGAGCATAGTCGAATTAGTCGTACACGCGGCGCAATCACATATGCGAAAAGTAAAAAGAGACACAAGAATATAGTCTGGACTGATCTTTATTAATCAAATTGTCTCTCTCTCCATACAATACAGGGGGTATATATAGGCGAGAGGGGTAGGTGGAGAGGACCAAACCCTAGAGGGAAAACCCCCCACCCAAGGAAAGGGTGGGCCCATACGCTACGCGCACGGCCGGTTTCCCAACACGTTCGACCTGACGCTGTATGTAGGCCATCCTTCCGTTGGGCCCGGCTTGTCATCCTACTTGTGAGTGTGGACATCTGTTTTTTTCTTTTTTTTTCCCCTTGGTTCCAGTGCGAGCGACAGTGTGACCCGTGTCCTTGTCTGCCACTTTTCTGTCCCAAACCTAGACGCCCCTATTCGTTCTCGTTTCCTCTTCCTCGAGTTCTCCTTCGAAGTGAGCTCCTGGGATCCTCGCCCCACGCCGCCGCACGATCTCGGAGCCGCCGTTGTTTGGTGCGGCATGGATGGATTTGGTGGAGGTGCCTGGTAGAGTGTCCGTGGAGACGAGCCCCTACGGCTGGGCGAGCACGAGTTCCAGGCGAGAGGGTCCGTCGAGGCGAGCTCCTGCGGCCGGGCAAACACGAGCTCGAGGTGAGGGCATTCGGCTGGAGGATTGCAGGTGCGCTTCCGCTCCTAGTTTAGTGCCTTCAAAGTGTTTGATGATATGCTCACTCCATTCTTGTTTGCGTGCCGGCTCCAACGAACGAGAAAATGGCTGGGATGTGAGGCTGCAGCAGTGCTTCAAAATTTCCCTTGCGGTATTTATTACTGAGACAAGAGAACAAACATCTGAGTACCTCTTGTTGTTTGTCCTCTGATTTTTCGTCCCATTCGCAGTCTGTTGTTCGTCGCGCAGCGTTGGGTCACAGGTGGCTGCTTCATTCTTCTGTAGTTCCTAAGGTGTGGATTTTGCTTAACTTAATTTTTACGCGTTCCGTGTAAGGTCTTGCGATGCCTGACGGTTCTCGGCTCTGTTTCCATTCAGATTGGCTTCGTCCGTGTTCTGCTCCATCCGCCGCGTCCAACTTCATTGTCCTTCTGTTTCTTTGTGGGCCCCGAAACCCGCAAACCCGACGGGTATCCGCCTTAAATGGGGAGGGTTTGGTGAAAAGTTAGACCCGCCAGGTCTAATGGTGCGGGTTTGGGGTGCCAAACCCGTACCCACAGACCCGTATACCCGCTCTAAGACTTAATCCTATCCGTAATAATTCTATGCCTAACCACACGTGCACGAGATGTGGATCACACCACCCACAAATCACATGCACGCGATGGAATCTGGAGTCCTGGAGACAACACACGCATCCATTCCCACCAACCCATCACAATATCCCATCGTATTCTTCCCTGCATGCGGCAGCGTCGGTCCCGTGGTGGGTACCCGTTGGGGACCCGAACCCGTCCGGGTCGCGGGTTTGGTAAAAGATGAGACCCGACAAATTAAATGGGGAGGGTATGGGGGCTGCGAACCCGGCCCCGAACCCGGCGGGTGCCACCCCTACTCCTCCTCTATATATGCATTTTCGCCCGGTTTGGCTGGTTGTCTGTCTGAGGTGCTTTGTGTCTTAATGTCTGAGAGGTGCCGATACAGTTTCGGTTGCTTGCGTTGTGATTGCTTGAATAATTTAGGAATGTAGGAGCTAAACTGAACCATGTGATCACGTTCATGAACATAAACATAAACATTATAACGGTGGAGCATATATATTGTTATATCCTGTATTCATGTTTGAGCATAACTAAGATTCTATGTATGCACATGTTTCGCACCTACCGTGCCTTATCAATAATGCTTTTGTTGCAGATGGGTTTCGATTTGCTCTCGGATGTTTCTCCATCCAGTAGGCATTGGTGCATCTGCGTGCATGTTGCTCGCCTGTGGGACTACTGTGGAACCCGTGATGGTCAACCGCCAATCCATGTCGACATTGTGCTGGTGGACGATAAGGTACACTGAATACACATGTATTGTTGTTGCCTGCAATATCATGATACCAACACACCGTTGTAGATTTTACGCCAACTCTGATATTGATTGTGCTAGATCATGCTACGGACTAAGCAATACCACATTCATGATTCTCTTTTCGCTTAATAAACTATTTGCGCCTTGTAGGGTAATGCTATGTAGGGGTGGGCGTTCGGTTTTAACCGAAACTTCGGTTCGGTTTTCTTTATAATTTGGTTTATAGAAAAGAGGCACCCAATTTTTTTCGGTTTTCTAATAAATCAGAAGTTCGGTTAACTGATAATTCGGTTCGGTGTTCGGTTTTAACCGATATGTCCAAACGAATAGGAAAAAAATACCGAACATCAGGACCAAGACATACATATGTCAGTACGTGCATATGCATGCACCATTCTAACCGCATGGGTTAAAAAATAAATGATTATGTTAGTACCGTATGAAAAAAAGGCTTTCATGCATGGGGCAGCAACATGTGCATCGGTCCATGGGCTACTAGACTTTATTTATTAGGTTGAGAAGTTAGCATTACGATTTTACGAGGGTTTTCTTCTCTTCTCAGGTATCTTAAGTTATTCGGTTAATCAGGTGTTAAAACCGGATTTATTAATAAAAATTCGGTTTATCATACTTACGCATCGAAACCAGTCTCGATTAATTCGGTTTCGGTTCCGGTTAATTCGGTTCGGTGTTCGGTTTCGGTTTTTTTATGCCCACCCCTAATGCTATGTATGCAGAGATACCTAGCAATGAAAGCTGAGAAGTTCAAAAAACTAATTCAGGAGCATGGAGTATATTCTCTGAAAAAGTTCTTTGGTGACTCGGAGCAAATCCTCATACAAACCATTTCCTGCCAAATATATGATCAAGTTCACGCCCTGAACAACCGTCAACAAGATCGTAGACGTACCCGACTCATTCCCCAAGCATGTTTACAACCTGATACACTTTTGTGACCTGCCTTCACGTGTTGGGGTGCATAGGATTGCTTCACTGGTATATTGTTTGCACTCTCAGTACCCGCATATGCAAGTGTTGCTCCAATCCTGCCTTTTGGATGCAATCTGATCCATGTTCTCCGTCATGCAGATGTCTTGGGACAGATTGTGGGTGTCTCTAAACTGGGCTATGTATGCATGTCGACTAACACTTCTGACACAGCGGAGAGAGTTATGACTCTAAGAGATGACAGGTTATACATTTCTATTTTTCCCTGCTATCCATGCTTGCTCAGCATTCTTGTTAAAGCTTATACAAGATCCATGAAAAACTCCAGGAACACAGAGGTGAGACTCGTCCTTTGGGGACAAAGGGCTATTGAATTTGATGCAGATCTTGTCTTTGACAATGGACACAGTGATGCAATCGTTGGTGTCTTTGTTGGTGTTCTTATGAAATCTTATAACAGTAAGTTCTCTTGCAGCCTCCTATTTTTTGTTATCTGTTGATGCACCGAGTATTGCGTCATACTCTCATGTGCCCTGTAGATGATGAGACTCTGAGTGGAGGATCCGCATGCAGATGGTAGCCTAATGAAGCACTGCCTGAGATTGACTCTTTACTTTGAAAGGTTTGCTCATGCCATAAAGCTATATTTCGCAACCTTCATGCTTGCTGTTGTATGATTTTGCCTACAGATGTGCTTACAAGCTATTACTGTATCCTCTATGCAGGCTAGGAGATGACTTCACTAAAGTTCAATGGATTACTACCGACACTGCAAAATTCGCTGCACCGCGTAACAGAGCTGATCTTCCACACAAGATGGTTGCTTAACTTAGAGAGCTTGACCCATGGGAAACCAAGGTGCATATCTTCTCAGAAATATACTCTCGCCGTGTCGGTCACCCAGAAAAGCTTGTCACAGAGGAAGATATCATTCCATGTCAATGCAATTGAGACTTTCTTTGGCAGGCAGAACTCTGCCACATGAGACCCGCACTCAGCCTATACTACCCATCTCTATGTCACAGAGGAAGATATCCTCTGGGCTTGATGACATTCTTGCAGAACCAGCAAAAACTGGCTCGACTCTCTCAATTCCTGAACTTCCTATGACTACTGAAGAACTGCCCAAAAAACAGGCCCCAATTCGCAAGGTACATTACCTTCGAAGCTCCTTTCATGTCAGGACTGCTGGTGCTTTATTTTTCCTATGCTTACCTCTGTGATCCCATTGTGACAACCACTTAGTCCGCTCGAGAGGAAGGAGCCTGATGCAGCAGCCAGGTTAGCTCCTTTGAAGTTCTGTTGCCGATTTATTGTTTCTGGTTGTTTTGTCTTCCGCCTTGTACTGATTTCTCGTCTATATCAGTGAGGAGGACGTTAATCCAGGTGTTGACCCTGCTACTATCAACATTCGTAGCAGCAGCCATGCTACCGCTACTTCCTCTATTGCTCCTGCGGAACTCGCAGCCAAAGTGTGAGGCATTTAGTTCCAAAATTCAGTTGTTATTTTCTATCATCTGTTCAATGTTTTTTTCGATTGCCTTACCTTTCAATGCTCCTTTTCTGCTCCCTAGGAACGTGACTACTCAGAATGAGACCTTGCCCCATCACGCTCAGGTCTGCTTTCTATCTCCATTAGGTACCAGTTAATTCTCTTGGGTCAGCCGTAGGTATCTGTCGTTGTAGTTCCAGCCAAGGTTAGTGTAGTTTTTTCTTAACTCTCTATTCATGTAGGCTGTTTCGGTACTCTGTGCTGTTGTATATGCTCTTATCGCTTAAATTCTTTGAAGTATGCATTGGTTCCCTTTTCTGCTATTCTGGTAATAATTCTTTCACAACCATGTAAGCATTATAGACTGTTGAAAATTGTTGTCTGGAACAGAAAAATAACAAAGGTACACACTCAAGTGTGCTTCTTATAGCCGTTCAGTACCGATTATTGATTTTTGGTCTAATGCGTTTTGTACTACTACTCTGTACTCATGAAAGCTTTTTTGCTAAGCTGTGCTCATGTAGAGCTCTCATCGCTTGCCTTCTTTCATGTATCCATTGTTTCTTTCTTGTGCTCCTAGGCTAATAATTCTTTCAGAGACATGTTAGCTCATGTTCCAAAATGTTGTCTGAACCAGAAAATCACCTTACATAGTTCTGATAGTGTCATTTCTTTTCTCTTTCACACCACTTATAATCGCCAGGGTCTATTAGATAACACATGTCATCTTCTTACAGGGTACTGAGGGTGAACTTCTGGACGTGGATGCAATTGATAATAAGAAAACGTCTGCTCTACTCCTCGTCCTATCTTTCATGAGGTTATGTGTCGGACCCTGCTAAACCGAGGTCGACCTCGATCTAGCCTAACCCAAGGTCACCCCGACCAGGTTCTTCTTTCTGTTTTTGGAAAGTCCAAACTTTCCTGAAATGGCAAAATCTGGGTTCCCACGTATGCAAGCCATCCCACCCTCTCCGGTTTCACACTTCACGATCCCTGAACAAATAAATCACTTTTCTCTTCAACATCCATCCATCATGAATTCCTAAAAAATTACATCCACAGCCTGCGTCTACATCAGATAGACTGCTCCTCTTGCTCGTCTCCTCCCCTCCCCTCCCTGTGCACGTTGCTATCATCATATGTAATTACATGTAATTAAAACTTCCATCTAATTCGCAATTACATCCGCTTCATTGATGCACAAGCACACATTGTTTCTCGCTTTTGGGTGTAAAATCCCATCATCAAAAATTTACATAAATCGTGGGATGGAACCACATAAAAACTTCCATCTAATTCAGAATTACATAATGATCAGGGATGCACACATTGTTCCTCGCTTTTGGGTGCAAAATCACATCATCAGAATTTTACATCAGTCCTGGGATGGAACCACATAAAAAATTCCATCTAATTTACAATTACATATATATGAGGGATGCACATATTGTTCCTCGTGATTTGGGTGCTTAGTCTGCACGGGAAAAACGCCATCTAGCAAGCTAAAAACTTGTTGTACATTTTGAGAATTACATTCTGCCTATAGGACACCATATGTAAAAGTTCCATCTAGATTAACATAAAAATAAAATACCATCTAGCAAGCGAAAAGGTTAGTCCGTGTCGAGAGAATTACATTTTCATATATGACAGTGTGTATAAAAAGTTCCATCTAGTTTAACATAAAAATAAAAATAAAAATACCATCTAGCAAGCGAAAAGATTAGTCCGTGTTGAGAATTACATTTTCGTATATGACACTATATAAAAAGTTCCATCTAGTTTAACAAAAAATAAAAATACCATCTAGCAAGCGAAAAGATTAGTCCGTGTTGAGAATTACATTCTGCCTATAGGACACCATATGTAAAAGTTCCATCTAGTTTAAAAGAAAGAAAAGTTCCATCTAATTCGAACAAAAGAGCAATTGTATGACATCCAGTTCAACCCTATATAACGACTTCTAAGCATTCTGGAACAAGTTTGATTCTCTGATTGTGCAAAAAATGTAAGTTCCATGCAAAACGATATTCCAACAGTGGTGATATGATGCAAAAGGAAGCTGTTACTTCTGGTTACAATATTGGTAGGCAATATAATATCCCGGGTGAAAAGTATTGGTGTTTTGGTGTGCAAAACAGATTGTAGGTGACATCCACCCAAAATCAGTTTGAACTTAAGTGAACTGTTCATTAAAAATGGTTAAAATTACTAGTAAGGGTACCGGACTATCGAAACCATCAGTAAAAAGACATGTAGATGAGAAAAATTACTTCCATCTATCGGACTGCTTGTGGGTTACGATTCATAATTAGGAAGTAATATTCTACCAGTGATTTAACTTGAACTCTCAGCTATGTGAGTCGAAAAAAATACAAATGTTCGTGATTTGCAAAACGAACAAAGATTGCCATGGCAAAACTTACATCCAGTCCAAATATCCTTCCCAGATATTGCGTTGTTTCCCACTGAAAATCCCCCTCGTCATGCTATTTCTCAAGTTACATCCTACTGGACTGTAGGAGTAGTGGAGTACTAGTTAGAATTTCTCTTACATACTATTGGGATGTTTTTTTGTGTGTGTTTGCTAGATCAGTGGATTCGGAAATTTCGATGTCATCCAACAATTGTGTTACAAGTACAAGAGGATGTAACATACAGGAGGATATACGAGCTAAAGGATTTAATCAAACTTACATCCTAGTAGACGGAGGGGGGAGTGGAGCCGCCACAGGTGCTGGAGGAGGCGACGACTCGACTGGTCCTCGGTGGAAGCGGGTGTGGACGGTGCGGTCGAGGATGGATATCACCTTGCGGAACTTGGAGACGGCCTCGTCGGCGATCTCACGGAACGGCTGCTGCTGATGCTGCGGTGCCTTGGACTGCGCCGTCGGGGAGAGGGAGAATACCAGGAGCTCTAGGCTGCGGAGGCCACCTCCTGGATGGCGATCTGGTCGTCGGGGCGTCGCGGGGCGTAGCAGCCCATGAGATCCACGACCATGGTCGCTGGAGTGAGCTCACTTGTGCCCGTGCAGATCTAGGCTCGCTATCTGGTTTGGTTGGGAGTTGGGAGTCCGGATGCAGGGGAGGGGCGCAGCTGGACCGACGGGAAGCAGCGTGGAAGCGGGGAGGCGCCGATAGTGCCCGTCGGTGGGGAGAAGAAGCAGGCCGGGGAGGAGTTCGGGAGGCAGGGCCGTGAGAAGGGTGGAAGGTGAGATAAATGGATAAGAGGGGTCAGCGCACATTTTTTTTTTTTTTGGACGGATCAGTTTGCTCGGTTTCCACGCGCGTCATGTTGTGGGAAGATCGTGCGGCCACGCCTATGACCTCGCTGTAGGACAGGATCGAGGTCGACTACCAATTAGAAATTGCGTTATGTGTCCATGTGTTGGCCTTCTGGTAGCTAATGTGCGCTTCTGTTAATCACAGTAAGACCCCACCCAAAAAAGGAGGGAAGAAGTAACTGCATGTTATCTATGACTCATGTTCTTTGTGAAAGGTGGTTCCTTGATGTTCTATCGATCATTTTTTTCAGTTCATATTGCTCGACCCTGATCCTGACATTGATTATCTGCTTCTTCTTCAATAGGTGTCGCATATATTTTGAACCCACTTGTTGTCAGTAGCTACTACCTCCTGACATCATTGCTTTCCCTATGTTCGTAAATTCTTCCTATCAATGAAATCAACGGTGATATGTAATATGTTATGTAATATATGCTCAGAACAGCAGCTTTAGTATTTTACAGGTTTCCAAAACATGCTATAAAATTTAGAATAGGCAAGAGCAGTGCCAACCTATGGTAGTAATGTAATTCTGCTAGACCAAAACAAAGGTGCACGTTCACCTCGCAGCCTGTTTGGGCCGCTATAATCAGGATAAGAAATTTATTTGGGCCGCGATTGGGCCGCAACGGAACGGCCAGGAGGTGCCCCAAGGGGCGCCCCAGTCTCTAGTGCTTAGTTAAAGGCACATAAAAGTACAATAAAGATGAGCAAAAAATTAGTTCATGTCAATTAACAGGGTATGCATGGATAGAACACAAATCAGAACCACACATGAGCTTGTGATCAGCTCCAAGAGCAAATCAGAGAAATACTTCCAAGATAAAGACCATGCAGAAGCACCAGTAGGTACATTAAGGTTCTATGAACTAATAATACCAACCAAATATATCTTTGTGTTCACCACAACTCCTGGTATATCTTCCACTTCCTTTTCTTCATTTTCATGCAAAGCACATAGACATACTTTGCATATAGCAACTCTCTTGGAAGGAACGAACATGGGATTGAAAGGAAGAAAAAATTATGGGACCTGTATTACTCCCGAGAAAGTGATTCAAGATCCACCATTGTTAAATTCGCAAGACCATAATAACATAGTCAATAATTTTACTGAAATTCATGAATTGCCAGCAAAGAAATAAAGTTTAAAAGGTTTATCTTGAAAAGACATGTGTACTACTCTATACTTCAGTGAAGCAGACCTTGAAGCTAAGGAATTGTATTTACACATTTAAAATTAATGTGTGGTTGAAAAAGAAGTTTGAGGGTCAGAACAAAATTTAATCAAGACGTTATTACTTGCTATTTAAGATCGGCGCGACCAATTTAGGAAAGAGAAACATGATTTTCGTTTTTTTAGGTACAGTATCTACAAAAAATAATTCACATCAATATGTAAAACTGAGAATTAACGGGGGAGGCAAAGCACACCTGAAATCGAGGCAATGAGCGACCAACCAAAACAGAAGCAGCCACTCGATATGATCAAAATGTGATATCTCCTAACTAAATGGTAGACGAATCATTGTAAGTAGTAGTTTTCAGGAATTTATGTAAGGTTGTTGCCAAAGGAAATTTCACTTTAGCAGTTGGATTTCATGAACTATCAATGTTGCTGACATGAGATGCAAAAAAGGAAAAGTTCCATTCAGAACATCAATATTCAGAGCATATTCCAACTATCGTGAACTCAATAGCAAGACAGTTACATTTCAAATACTTCCACTAAGCATTAAGAGGAACAACCAATCAATGCCAAGTAAGAAACAAAAATTGTTTGCTCTCTTTCATAGACATTTAGTGTCACATCCCAATATTTTGTAACAAGTAAAACCCTAGTTATGAGGAGTCAAAATTCAGAACCAACAAAAACTTTTCCATTATTTCATGTGATGCCTGTTTAGCCTGCTATTATTTCATGTGATGACTGTGTGTTGTTCTGATATGCTTGTCTGGTTAAGTAACTGAACAACAATTAATTAATTAACCAAGACAAAGTGACCAATATTAGTGACCTCAACTTGACCATAATTGGAATGAGACATGAAAATAAAATAAATATCCCTAACTACCTAAAACCCTAATTCTAAAGAGGGGCTTAAGAAAAGAATTATTTCTTATCCTTTACCCTTCTTTACTCACTCCTTTTAAGAAAAGTATTTCTTCTATGCAAATGCAAAAGTGGAGTTGAGTTAACCTCCCATCTCACCTCTTATTTCACTACCCTAAAAATATTTTTTTCGAAAATAATAATTCGAAAAGAATTCCAATTCTTTTCTTCTCTTTAAATTTGGAAATAAAGGACACCCTATTTTCTTGGCACCCAAAGATCCAGGAAAATTAGGGGAACCTTCCAACACCCCTCCAAAGCCAAATATGACCTCAAAATAACCAAAACAAATTAGAAAGTTCAAAGAGGCATTCTGCCGAACACCCTATGGGCACAAATCAACCAATTTCGAAACTGAACTCTAAACCCTGGGAAAACCATAACAACCTTGCCCTAGCCTCTCCTCTCACTGCCCAACCACTTCCCCCTCTCATTTAAACCACCAGAGAGACAGATCGTGGAGGATCTTGGCAGCCCGAGCTGCTAAGCCACCCTCCCTCTCACCTCTCTTACTCTCTCCTCCCCTGACCCCCAATGGTTGCCTGCCGCCCTTCTGGCACTGCACCGCGCCCCAGCAAGCAGGGAGACAGCAAGCTCACCCCTCCACCACACCCTAGCATCTCTCTCCCAGCCCGTGGCCACCCCGGCGCAACGAGCACTCAAGCGGACACCGCAATTCCCTAGGCAACGCCATCAAGACCGCACTGCACCCCTCTCTCCTCTAGACAACTCCCTGTCGAGCATGATCCCATCTCCCGACCAAATCTTGCTCGCCCTATCCCTGCTCGCCGCCACTGTAGACGTCGCCGCGTTCCCGGTTTGCCGTTGAACCCTAGCCCGCGTGGCTCTGCAGGCGCGCGCGGATGGCTGACATGGTTTACACCACCACCGCGTCGCCATGACCGTGCCCCACACTTGCTCCGTACCCGCCGTCAAACACCTTGTCTGCACACTGGACCCACACGCGCTCGCCTCGCCACCAAAACCCTAGCCCGCGCCCAGGAGACGTTGCTCCACCGCTCAACCCGCCAATGGCGAGCCCTTGCTCTCTCTGTCGCTCCCCCTACACCTTGCCCACCATGGACCCGTCCCGGCCTATAAAAGGGTACCCGAGCCCTCAAAGCAACTCGCACCCCTCCTTCCACTCCCCCTCACTCTCCCTCACTCTCCACCACCTCTTTGCACCCGCTAGGAGGGCGGCAGCTCTGCTGCTCTCCATCCCGGCCGAGGAGGCCGAGCTCCTCGTGCTCGACATCGTCCGAGGTCGACGACGGCCACGCGGCCACGCTGCCTCTCTGTAACCTCTCTCTATTTCTCTGTTTTCCCTGCCGCGTCCAAATGCTCACCCGCGAGCCTCTCCATGTCCAGGTTCACTGCCAGGAGCTCGTCGGCAAGGAGTCCGCCCCGAGCTCAACGCGGAGCTGCAGCCGACGTCCGAGACCTCCCCGCACACGCGAGTCCACCAGTCACCTTCCCTGAGCCTCTGCACCCGTTCTGCACCACCACCTCTAGGACCCTCTAGGTGAGCTCCCGAGCTCGCCTCCGCCGTCTACCCCTCGGCCGTCGCCCGTTTTAGGTTGCCGGCGATGCGGAATCCAACGGCAGCGTACCGGTTCGGTTTTAATTAGGCGCTGACAGGCGGGACCCACCCGTCAGGAATTTGAGCATTTCCGAGCGCGGGAAATTCCCGTGGGCCGTCCCGTTAAGCCCGTTTCCACCCAAGCCCGTTCCATTTTTACCTAATAAATTTAAAAGATTCAAATCTGGACCTATCATAGGAATTTAATATCCAGAGTTTGGTAGATTCAAAAATTATGAAATTTTATGTACTGGTAGCTTGTTAAATTATCTATCCAATGGTACTGGTCCCACATTAATTGGATTATTATTAACCAAATGATAAATTAATTAAAACAGAAGGTTTATTACCTAAACTTGTTTGTTTATAATGCTCTAGATGCCCAATAATGTGAAACTAATTTTGTTAGCTTAGTCCAGAGAAACTCTAGCTACCATAGAATTGTCAGATTTAATTGAGCAACATAAATTAAATGGCATCTAAGTTAATAGTTTGACTCATTTCTATATTGTTTAAATTATAGCATGATTTTGGGTTGTCCAAATAACATGAGACCAATTTTGCTAGCTCTATATTATAATTATCTAGTTACCCTTAAAATGTCATAATTTTCTGCTTAGCAGAAAATGAATTAGCCTTAAAACTTGACTTAAACACCTTCTGTGCTAAACCAATTGTTTCTGCCAACTTGTTAGCTAAAATGGACCAAATCCAATTTTCCTAACTCACATTAACAAGTATTAGTTGTACCTAAAAGGACGCATTTTTCTGAGCAACAGAAATTAAATCGTGACATAACTCGTGTTATAGCTAAATTCTGCCTATTAAATTTTTATAACAAATAAGTGAGAGTTAAAATCTGCCAAACCCCAAATGTGGTGATTTTTAAAGTAGGCCAGTAGCTTCTTGTGGGATTTTAGTTTACATTTTTGTGGTGTTTTGTTGAGTGGAGGTATGATTGTGTGTTTTGTTTGTTAAACAACGATTAGACGAGAACGTTGCCGGGGATTTCGAGGAAGGAGGTTTTATTGATGAAGAGTATCAAGACCAGGGACAAGTTGCGGACCATGGCAAGCCACCCATTTGATCATACCCTTGTCCTATTATTTTTACTAAGCATGTTTTACTTATGTTAAGATGCATGAAATGATTTCAAGTGGTGTGTGCCACTAAAACCCTTTTTAAGTGCTACCTATGTTATATGCCATGATTAGGCCCCCCTTATATAGGAGTGTTCAGTTAGAGAAGTGAAAAAAATTAGGTTGGGAAAAATAAATGTTTTATTCAAAAACCCTCTTTATGAAAATCCTTGGGTGAACTTGTGTTTTACCCAAGATGTTGCTAAATGTTCACTTTGGAAAAGGAGTAAGAATGGAGTATGAAGGTTTTTGAGAAAATGCACGTTGTGTCCTAGTACTTACGTCGACCAGCCGAAACCTGTGCTACCACATTACCCCTATATGGGACGGGGCTTAGTTGATTAGCTTGCTCGCTTTAGTATGGGATGCCTCAATAGCGGAGATGCTCCGTTTTATGAGGGGCTGGTCCGGTGACCTTCCCCTGACCCAGGTCCTTCAAAGGGTCGAAGGATAGAAGCGTATTTTTATACCATCGGGCAAAACTATGAGTCCGCACACGCCAGGGCTCCGACGGGAGACCAAATTCCGGGTGTCGATGGAATGTTCATAAGGGCAGGGTCTTATACTAGGGTGAGCAAGTGAAAGGCTATGACCAGGAGCCGTCGTGACATACACCTTGTATGGCGAGATGTTGCCCACACGACGAGTCTTCCGGATGGTGTGGGTAAAGTGTACAACCTCTACCAAGTGTAAAACTATTTGAATAGTCGAGTCCTCGGATATGGATAGTTAGAAGGCCGTCCTATGACCTATGTGCAAAGTTTTCGTTTTCTAAAAACTATAAGGGAGATGTTATGGATGTCATACCAAAGGGCCGGTATGTGGAGAAATGAAGAAGAGGGATTCACGATGGGCCGTGATCCCACCGGAGGAGTTTTTGAAATAAGACTACCTTTATGAAAAACTTCTTTTCAAACATCTTGCCTTTTTCAACATAGATATAGAGATATCTTTTCTTAAAAGAAAATGTTTTATAAAATAAAATAGTTACCCTTAGAGCCTTCCACCATAGTTCTATGCATTAACTCTTCAAATAAGTAAATACCGGGTGGTTTGCGAGTACATTCAAATGTACTCATATTGGTTTCGTCCCTGTTTATTGTCTTGGCCAGACTTTGAGGAGCAGTATGAGGAACGAGACTACGACGCTGATAACGCGAACTAGGGATCTTCATCAGCCAGCTGCCTGTAGGGTTATTAAGGCATTCGTGTTCAGCCTACGACGCATATTGCTATTCCGCTGCTTGAAGGATGCGTGAGCCCGATGAGGCAATTTATGTAAGACTATGGTCCTCGTGACCCTATTGTTGTAAGACTTTAATTCGGTACTATAACGGATGTAAACTTTGGTATTCAGTTCAAGTTATGTGCAATGACAGACTGATCATGGGATCGTTGTGTTAAGCATAACGGGTATTTCGGACAGCTAGTCCGGAGTCCCCACATTTAGCTACCATGAGTAAAACACCAGGAAATGAAGAACATATTAGGGCTATAAATCACTACCTTGGCTCAGTAAGCTAGATAACTCATTAGCCCTCCTCATTACCTCAACCGACTATTCTTGGTGTTCTCCCTTTGTTGTTAACTCTCAGGAAATATGTGAAAGGATCGTATGGGCACCTAGAGGGGGGGGGGGTGAATAGGTGCTACACCAATTTTTAATACTTTTTCAATTTGAGGCTTTACACAAAGGTAAATTCTCTAGATATGCAACTATGGTGAATTTACCTATATGATGAGCAAGCAACTACGACAAGGCAATTAACACGATACAAGTAAATACAACTAAGGGATAGAGATAACCGAAAGTAGAAGCACGCAGAGGCAAGGATGTATTCCCGAGTTCCTCCTTGTTAAGGGAGTACGTCTCGTTGGAGGGGTGTGAGCTCGCCACAAAGGCCTACTCAAGATGCCTCAAAAGGCCTCACCCTATTCTCCGATGGACCTCACCACAAGGATTAGTTTTACCTTCCACTATCGGAATCCTTCAAGGCGGAATCCGGAGCCTTTACAACGTTCTTGAGGCACACACCCACAACTTAATTGGGGGTCCCAAATCAACAAATTTATCACGATTACAACAAGTAGTAAGCAAATGAATCTAGGGAAAACACAAGCAAACCCTAGAAACGAAATCCCTCAAGTGAATGAGGGGAGAATGAAGAACGGCTTTGTGAAGATGTAGATCGGGGCCTACTCCTTCAATCCTCCAAAGATCAACGAGTTTAGGTGGAGGGATTGGGAGATCTACAGAGTTTTGAGCTTGCAATAATGGTGTTCTTCAATGCTTGGGCGAGCTGGAATGGCTGAAGGTAGGTGGAGGGGTATAAATACCCCTCCCCAATAATTGAGCCATTGGGGGCATTTTCCTGCGCGCAGGGAGCCCGGCCTGAGCCCGGCCTGGGGTCGGCCTGTCGGTGGGGGGAGGCACGTAGGGGAGCAGCAAAGAGGCCGGGCTCGGCCCAGCCTGGGCCGGCTGGTCTGGCACGGAGGCCGGGCAGTGACCCGAGGCAGCCGTCCTCGGCCCGGCCTGGTGGCCGAGCCGCCCGGCCTGGGGCCGGCCTAGGCCCGGCCAGGCCGGCCAGCCAGGGCACCTCCAAAACAAATATATAAGCGCCAATCTTTCTGCTTTTTGGTAAACGGCATAATTCCAACAAATGTAATTTCAACCCTGCCACACTTAGCATCATATCAAATTATCACAAGTGTTGCTATCTAACACACAAAACATGTAGCGCCCCGACCCCAGAACTATACAGTGAAGCTTTGTGCAACAGACATAGCTATCACGTATAGTAGAGAGATCAAGACTTGTGGAACAACTGGCACGTCACAGACTCTACGACACAAAAGTTCATAAGCAACTCATATATGAGAAGGATACAGATAGCACAACAAGGGTCACCGACCCATCATCACATCAAGCGAAAGCAAATTATGTTGTCTAACAACAAGATCCAAAATATGGCCTAAGAGGCCTGCAGATAAACATCCCAGCCAGCTTGTTCCACGACGTCCCAAGCTGCCACCTGGGAACCCCAAACTACTCGTCGATGTCAACGAAGAACCCACCAGTCTGCTCGGTGACGTCCTCCTCTGAAACAAATTATAACAGCAGCAAATAGAGACTGAGTATGATGTACTCGCAAGTTTAGTAGGGCGATATAGGCCCAATGATGACGGAGGCTCTAAGCTGTATATGTAGCTATTTTTGCATAAAGCTAATTTTCATAAACAGGACATACTGACACGTGGCACCGACTACTCAGAATATTTTTCATAAAGGGGATAAGATAGTAAACTTTCATCTTAGGTTCTCAACGAACCTACTTGTAGCCATAACCACTCATCTCCACCAAAGGCACTCTCCCGAATCACCCTCGAGGAAATGAACCTTTATCACAAGTTGATTATGCAACCTTTAGCTGCCATATCAATTAGGTTAAAGTTCTCTATGAGCTAATCCGCCTTTCCCAAGAGTTTGTCCATAACCGCGGACACGGCTTTTCGAAAAGATTTAACCCTACAGGGGTGTGCTAATTTACCCATTGGTACCGTCCGGCTCACCTAATTGGCCCTCTTCCGGGGAGGACCGGCGGGCGGGCGCGGTTAGACCTTTACCTTGCATGAGGCTTACTCAAGGATCATCAGTGTGCGGAAGGACATGTTCAATGCCTATTTCAACACCCTGCCCCGCGGCCACATCCTAAACACCACCGTCCTCATCAAGCCTTCTTCCACCCACACACTCACATGCAAATGGAAAGCTCAAACTAGAGGACCCTTGACAAGCCCCTCACAAATTATTCGGTCAGTAAGGGGCCCATACCACTAGTAGAGAAAGGGGCAACAGCACCGGTTGTATTGGACCTTTAGTACCGGTTGTGCAACCGGTACTAAAAGGTTGGCACTAAAGGGTCACCTCTTTAGTACCGGTTTTATATACAACCGGTACTAAAGGCCCTCCACGTGGGCACAGCAGCGCGCGCGCAGGCGGAGGACCTTTAGTACCGGTTGGTAATACCAACCGGTATTAAAGGTTCCTGCATTTTTTGCCCCCCTTATTTTTTCAGGGAGGTTTAGGTTTTCGGTTTTATTTCTTTTCGCTTATTTTTTGGGTTTAGGGTTTCTGTTTTTTTCCTTTTCGCTCATTTTTCAAGGTTTCGGAGGAGAGCACGTATAAAATACACACTACACATATAAAGTACTCACTACACATATAAAGTACTCTCGTTAATTACATATAAAGTCATAATTACAATGGAGATCAACGCTAGCTAGTACATGCACGGAGTGAGTCTATTTTTCGACATAGTAGAATTCACCGAATTCATCTATGACATGCGTCAGCATGAATCCCGCCAATTCGTCCGCAATAGCTTTTACGCGGTTTTGTGGTAGGAGCTGGTTCCGCTTCCTTGACATCTTTAAAAGAAGGAGATCCGGTCAGTTATGATCGAAACTAAACACAATTGATGGTTGCAAAATAAAAGTTGTATATGATATTTACATACCTCTCGATTTCTTACACTATTGACTCTCTCATTGACCCTCATGTGAATATACTCGCAAACGTAGTATCCACATAGTTGAGTCCCCTGTGGTTGTCGCAGACACCACTATACAAGAATATAATTTAATCAAATAATAATCAAGAGAATGATAATGGTATTAGAAAGATACACAGACCTATATACGTAGTAGTACTTACATTGTTAGCCTTGAACTCCAGCTTATCTTTCCATTCACCGCGTTCTTCCGCGATGAACTTTCTCCAAACCCTGCCCGGAAAAGAAAATGAATTGAGGAGTTATTTCATATACTTTTGATATCCGGAAATGAACGAAAGTGGACGATATAGTGCGATTGAAATTACCTCTTGTGCATTAGACGCACGCTTTTGTAATCATCTTCATCTTTCCTTAATGAGTCCCAGACTTCAACTTCTCCTTCGTCGAGTCTAATGATAAACAGAATGTAGTGGAACCTGCGCACATTTATATACGCAGGTGTTCAGAACTCATCAATTACCCTTATTATCGAGAAAGCAAAATAGAATGTGTACAAGACAGTAACACTAACCCGAAGTTGTAAGGAAAAAGTATTTCCTTTTTGGTACTTTGTCGCTTAAAAAACGTTAGCAAACGGTCCTCTGTGTCCTGGACATACAGAGGACTTTCTACGGTGACTTCATTAACTTTATCCGGGTCAATGAACCCAATGTCCCAGATTCCACCCATTCGGCATTCACGAATCTTCATTCTGCATAATAGCATACAAAAGAATGTTGTGAGGATAATTACAAGCAATGAAACGAGCTTAACTATAAATAATTAAATTACACGAATAAATTACTTACAGACAATAGCAACTGATGATAGATTTGTCGAGAGCAAGTTGATTGTACATCTGAAAAAGTTCAGAGAACTCAACCTGCACACCATATTCTCGGAAGTAGTGTTGGTCCTTAACTCCCGCCATGAGATATTCTCTCCCTTGTTTTGCGGCGGCCATGTACCAGTTATTCAATTTATATAACTGTGTTGTTAGAGCACTCGGATTTTCGACCAGAGGCAGCCCGAGTTCAAATTTAGGTTGAATTGTTATCTGTGCTACTTGGTAACCTATGTCGCCAATGACAACTTCTCCATGCTCGATTTCCCGAGCTTCAGATGGCACAATGAGCGGGGCGATCGATTGTGCTTCTTGTTCTCCAAGCTGGGCAACTCTTTTCCCGCACGCTTTTTCTTTCTCCGTCTGTGAGGAAAGTACCTTGTCAATACCTCGCTCATAGTCTGAAAGGGGCGGCTGTGGAAACCTATATAGGTTGTCAACGGTGCAATCTTTTACCTCGGTTGGTATAGTCTTCAGAAGTTCCTTTATGGGGTCAAGTCTTGCCTCCAGTCTTTCCTTTTTTTCTGTTCAAAAAAGGCTTTAGCCTTGCCTTGTGTGCTCAGTTTTAATTCCTACATAGTCATCTCGCCAGCTAACTTCTCAGGAGCCTTGACTTCCTTGGGTTTTCTTGCACGTTTCTTGACAGGGGACGACGTGAACAGCTTCCGCTTTGTCAAATTACTGCTAGTGAGCGCAGCAGTCGGCTGACGGGACGGCGCGGGCGATGGACTCGCGGTGGGCTCCCAATCGTTGGGGGAGGAGGGTGGACTTTGCTGTGGTGAATTTCTAACCGGAGGAGTCGGTGGCCTTGGCGCCGAGTCTGGAAACTTGATGTATTTCTTCTTCCATACAACGATACCAAGCTCGACTTCTCCCAATGTCTTCTCGCCTTCAACTCCAGGAATGTCAAGATGCATTGAGTTGAATCCCGACAAAACTTTCGTGACCCCGACACGAGCAAATCCAGCTGGAATCTCACCAAAATGGAAGGTTGCTCCAAGTTGATGTGGTAAAGCATAGCCATTCGCCACCGGAAAACTGAGGTTATTCATTGGCGCATGTAACTCACAATTTGTCTTCTCCGTGATATCATCCACGGGGTAGCGCGCCGCTGACGGTTCATCAACTGCAGGATCTTGTAGCTGCGTGGAACCCACGCTGCTTTTCCGCTGAGATGGGCAGACTTCGACTGCATGATCTTCTTGTCGGAGAACTGTCCCAGGAACTGGGTGTGTCTCGAGAAGGATCGAGTAAGGGGCTGAACACGAAACCAAACAACCCTCAACGTGCCCCGGCGACGATGCTCGTCGGACTCGCTGCGGGACAGCACTGCAGAGATGGAACACTCGGTCTTACCCAGGTTCAGGGCCCTCTTGAGGAGGTAAAACCCCTACGTCCTACTTTTGTGTATTGCACTGCTTGGAGAGTTCACAGTACAAGGAGAGCTTGTCGAGCTCGAGGTGGCTAACAATGGCTACTTGCTAGTCTTCAGATCTAGGGTTTTTGGGCTCAGGAATCTTGGAACCCTTTGCTTGAGCGTGCTCCCCCTCCTTTTATAGGCGTCTCGGACCTCTTCCGCCCAAACGTTTGGGCGGGAAGGGTTACCACACGGCGACGAAGGAGGAGGCGCGGTGCACCATAAAGGTGAGGTCCACCAGAAAGGTGAAGGCCCTGGACGCGGTCCAGGGCAGGGACGGCGTCACCAAAGCTGGAAAAGGCCACCGTCCAACGGGCGGCGAGCTGGCGCTGCGGAGGCGGAACGGGTCCCACGGTGACGCTGCCCTTGGAGCGTAGCTGCAGACGGTTCCCTTATCACCGAAGAGGAAATACTCGTTGTCCGCTTTGCTTGGTGCTGCTTTGTTGACTCCTTTATACATGGGAACGGCAACTGCGGCGTCGTCGTCATCGCGCGCAAGCGCGCGCGTCACTCTGCACATGGCGCAGAGCCCATGTGCGCTCTGCCGCGGATGCAGGGATGGCTTCGTGAGGAAGGAGCCTCGGCGAGGCGAAAAACCTCGCCGAGCCCTTCGGCTTGGTCCTTAGCAGAATTGCGGGCGGTGTCGGAGACACCTTGCAGAGCTGCGATCCCTCGCCAAGGGAGAGAATCCTCGGCGAGGAGGAAAAAACCTTCCGCGAGGGGAATATCCTCGCGAGGCTCGCCAGGCTTGGAGAGCCTGGTCCTTAACGAAAATCATCCAGAGAATCTTGTGGGCCCTGGCAGGCCGGCCCGTGGTACCCTGGTTTCCACTATGCCGACAGTAGCCCCCGGGCCCGCGACGGGCACGCTGAGGCCCATGAACGAAGGCGAAGCGTCGAGGGGCCAAAGATGCCTGACAGGGCCGTGACACGTGGAGCGCCGCGGTTGCACCCGCGGACACGACCTCCTCGGCTCCAACGGGCGACGTGGCGGGGCCCGCCACGACTCGGGAGCTGGTCAATAAAGCCTGGGCGCGCTGACTGCGCCCGTCACTTCTCCCATAACTCCTCCGCAAACTTCTCTCCACACCTCCAACCTCTCCAGAGCGCTCCAACTCCAGAGTCTTCGTCTTCAAGCTCCTTCTCCGACGGCCATGGCTCCCAAGAGGGCAACCGACGGCCAAAAAGGCAAGGGTGCGATGCAGACCGGCACGTCTGCGGCGGCGGCGCGGGGCGCCGCGCCCCAGGGAGCGATGCCGGAGTCCCTTGTCGGCGCGGCGACGGTTTCCAAGGTGCGGCACCTGGTGGCCGCCAACACCCACGAGCTCGGTGCCACCAGCATAGCGCCCGGCAGCAGCAAGGTCGGCGCGGGGTTCTACCCCATCTTCTTTCACACACTCTATGATGGCCTCGTTCCTCCCTTCTCCAGCTTCCTCCTGGCGATCCTTGAAGCGTACCGGATCCAACTTCTTCACCTCCACCCCAACTCCGTGCTCATTCTCGCCATCTTCGCCTACCTCTGCGAGGCGTACGTTGGTGTCCACCCCTCGGTGCCCCTTTTTCGCAGCTTCTACTCTCTCCGGAGCACCAAGTCGAACGAGCGGCTTGGATGCGTCTCCTTCCGCATTGCCGCCGCCAGAAGTGAAGAATACATTCCCATCGCGTGGCAGGGTGAGAATGCCATCACCGAGGTGACGAAGAAGGTGGAGAAGTTCCGCGAGAAGTGGCTCTTCGTCGGCACCAAGTCGTCGAACCGCAACCTGGAGGTACCCGTGGCGCCGCCGAGGAAGTGGGCGCGTTGGGCGAGCGGTGACTTCGAGGGCCCTAAGCTTGTGGCGGTATACGAGCGTATTCAGGTGCTCCGAGAGGCTGGGCTCACCGGCCGGATGGTGGCGATGGATTTTGTTGCACGCCGCATTGCTCCTCTTCAATGGCATTCGGAGCCGATGTGGACCTACTCAGGCCCAGATGATAGGATGCGCCTCAGCGCCGACGACCTCACCCCAGACGAGCTGAAGCAAATCATGAAGGCCCTGTTTGCCACGACGTCCGTTTCGCCTCCAAGCAACGACGACGCCTTGCCGCTGTTCGTCTATGTGGATGAGAGCGTTCGTGAGGCCCGTAGGCTCCTACCCCTCTTCGATGAATGGGGCATCAGACCCGCGAGGCTCGTCGGGTCCCACCGCAACCCGTGGGCGGCGGAGCAGGAGCAGGCGGGCGACGCGCTGGAGCCGGACGAGGATGAAGAGTCTGGCGAGGATGAGGCTTCCCGAGGTGCCAACCCCTCTGGCGAGGACGAGGCCTCGAGGGGTGCCAACCCCTCGGGGGGCGACGCAGGTTCAAGGAACGCGCCGCCCGGCGCGGACCTCCAGGAGATCTCCTCTAGCGGCGACGAGGACGCCTTCCGCGTGGTTCGTTCCCAACGCTCCACGGAGGAGGAGGGCAGCAGCAGGAGAGGGCGCCACGAGCCCCGCACCAAGGCCCTCCACGACAGGGACGCCGGGGCCGCCCCGAGGGATGCTCCTCCCGGGGAAACGGCGGCGCCTCCTAAAGGGGCCGGAGCGAGCACCCTCCAGCCGCCCAAGGGGGAGAAAAGGGTGTGGAGAGCGGCCGACGAGTAAGTTTGGCTCTTTCTTTTCTTTCGGTATTTGCTTCAGAGAATCTCCTCCTGAGGAGTCTTTGCTTTGCTTGTGTTTCTTCAGTGTACCCGCGGCGCCGAAGAAGCGGCGCCTCCGCAAGCTTGGGGAGATCGCCAGCGCCGCCGAGGAGACGCCTGTGGCCGATAAGCCGCAGCGGGCGGCCGAAGAGCTGCAGCGGGCGACCGAAGGGCCGGAGTAGGCGGCTGACGAGCCGCGGCGGGCGGCCGACGAACCGCAGCAAGACGCCGCCGAGCATCGGCGAGAGGTTGTTCCTCCCGTGGGTGAGCACCGCGTGGAGGTGGTTGAAGAGGCGACGTCGCCTCTAGCTAGGGCTGCTTCTCCCCCCGTGGTTGAGCACCACGCGGAGGAGGTGATCGAGGTGGCGACGCCGCCGCCAACTCGAGCTGCCTCTCCCCCCGCGGTCGAGCACCGCGCGGAAGAGGAAGAGGATGAAGAGATCGTCATGGAGCCGCCTCCAGAGGCGGAGGAGGTTCCCACAAGGAGGACGGACGCGCCCGAGGCTGCGGCAGACGCAGCCACCACGGAAAGGGCGGGGAGCGCCCCTGAAGAGCAGGAGTGGAGGCGCCCCTGGAGCCCCCGAGTGGCGGGGCCGGGGGTGAGAGGACGCCCAGCCCCCAGAGGGCTCTTGCCTTGGGCAACGAGGGAGGCGACCGCGCCAGCCCCCAGGCCGCACCAGAGACGGCCGTGAGCCCGAGGCAGGAGGCCCCCGGTGCCTCGACGAGTGTCGAGGCCTCTGAGCCCCGCGACGACGCGGGGACCTTGACGCTGCAGGAGCCGCGCCCTCGCGCGGCTCGCCGCAGGGTTGTCTTCGGCCAAGCGCGGCGGGCGCTTGACGAGCTGGAGATGCAATGCGCTGAGGAGGAGCGCGCCCGGGAGGAGGAGCGGACAAGACTGGCTGACGCCTGGGCCCTCCTCTACAAGAGGGTGGAGATGTGCCGTCGGGGAGACGCGACGGCCCAGGCGGCGCGCGAAGAAGCGACGCGCTTCGCGAAGGAGACCCGTGACAGCGTCAAGCGGGAGGCGGCTGAGGTCATGGACCAGCTGAACGCCGCCCGGGAGACGCTGGAGGCGGAGACCGACGCCAAGCATCAAGAGCTAGCGGCCGCCAAGCAAAAATTCGCCGCTGAGTCTGAGGCCGCAAGGGTTAGCCTGAAGGAGCTCCGCGAGCTGCTAGACGCCCGCGAGGGGCAGCTGGCGCCTCGTGAGGCCGAGCTGAAGAAGCGCGAGGAAGAGCTCTCCCTCCGGGAGAAGGAACTGGACCAGCGCGAGGAGCAGGTCCACTTGCTGGAGGAGGAGCAGGCCACCCGCGAGGGGCAGCTGCAGGAGCGCGAGAACTCAGTGGCCCGGAGTGAGGCTACCCGCAAGGAGCGCCATGACAAGGCCAACGCCGACCTTGCGCTGAAGCAGAAGCGGACCCAGGAGGAGGCCGACGCCAAGGTTGAGCGCATCCGCGAGAGCCTCGCCAACGACTACGACGCCAAGGCCAAAAAGAAGGAAGAGCGCTTCACAATCAAGCGCAACGAGTTCTTGCACCGGATCGAAGGGCTCGAGAAGTCGGAGCAGGAGTTGACCTCTCGCCTCCAGCGCACCAAGGAGGCGCTGACTCGCGCGGAGAGGGAGATCGCCGCCCTGAAGGCGGACCTGAGCGACCTCCAGCAGTAGGTGGGGCCGGCCGCGGACCGCGCGGAGCAAGCGCGAGACACCGCGCAGCACAGCCGGGCCATGACGCGCCAGCGCCAGGTCATGCTCCACGAGCTGGTCCGCCGCGCGAACGCCGTCGGGGATGACATGCGGATCGAGGTCCCCCACTTTCCCTCCGGAGGGATCGACGACGAGGCCGCATACACGCACTTCTTCGGGCAGTTCCTCGGGGAGCTTGAAAAGGTCGCAAAGCGCTTCAACGAGCGTGTCGTGGCGGAGAGCCGCGATCTCCTCGTCCTCGCCACCAGCCGCATCTTCAGCAACCTCCTGAAGCTCTGGCCCTCATTCAACCTCGAGGCCGTGATGGGGCCGGTCGAGATCCGCGGCAAGGCGGGGGAGGCCGCTGAGGTGCTCGCCAGGAAGTACGACAAAGTCTTGGTCGATGAAGACGAAGGCGACGGCGAGGAAGGCCCCCTGGAGGCGGAAACTGCCGCGGACGGAGCGGGCACCTCAGGAGGCGCGACGGCCTGAACTCCTTCCTGTAGCTGGTCGTGCAGAGGGCACATTTATCTTAGTCATTTTGGTTGTAAACTTTGTAAGAACTTGTTAAGTTATATTGGAGTGGTGCTTGTGAACGTCCCTCGGGTGGCTTTTGTCTTTTCCCTTCATGTCTTTTTCGCTCTACGTCTTAGGACCCTCTCTTAGCGCTACACCACCGCCGCTTCGGTATGTGAGAGTCGGGGCTCCACAAGGCCGGGGGGTGTGTGAGGCCTCAAGAGGTAAGAGCTCCTCGAAGCGCGATGCTTGGGGCCCCCCTTTGACGTGCAAGCAGCCCATGAGGCGTAGGAGAGAGAAAAGAGACTCGAGGGGCAAAAACCAGCAAGAGGAAATTCAACCAAGTCTTTGTACTTAGCTTAGCGAGGCATTCTGCCTTGGAGAGGGTGTTGGTTCCCTGGCGAGATGTTTTTGCCTTCACGTTGCCTGAGGCTTGGAGAGCCTGCTTTCCTGCACTTGGAGAGATAGGCATACCCACAAGCAGTACATAGCTAGAAATCTTATGGTGCTCGTAGGTTCCTTCATGTGTGTCTTGCGAGGAGAACAGGCACCAAGGTTTTTGGTGATCCTTGGTGAGTTGACGTGCGCGGGAGCTGACCCATGAGTTCAGAGCTCCTTGGGAGTTGACATGCATGAGAGCTGACCCGCAAGTTCAGAGCTCGGATCCCTTGGGTTTTAGGTGCTGCCGGGATGCTCCCGTGGCATGGCACCATGCTAGCCCCCGCTCGCGAGATACGCATGAGGGATCATACGAGCGAGAGAAAAGCAAATAACGCTAGAGCTTACCGAAGCAACAAAATATGCTGGCGCGATGCGCAAAGGTTCAAATTGACCTGAAACATAGGTTCATTACACTGGCGTGGCCAGAAACACAAAAAATCCGCCATGCTCTGGGCATGGGGTCCACATGCTGTGGCTGAGACTCTCGAGGGGGCGTGCCCGAGGCAGACGCATGTAGAGAGAGCTCAGGGGGCCCCTAGGCGGGGGTGGCTTTTAGCCTGCGTTCCACCATGACCGGCATGGGGATCCACCTCGCCAAGGCATGGTGCCTGAAGAGGTAACCGTGCCGAGGCTTGGTGGCTTGGGAGTCTTCTCGAACGGCCCGCGGCAACGTATAGTAGAGAGGGGAGCCCGAAGTTTTTTCCTCGTGGAGGATGATGGCGCGTGGCTCTCCCTTGATGCAAAAAGTTGCTCGCCGAGGGCGATCAGGGGTAGAACTTGCGCAGGTGCTGGATGTTCCAGGGGTTGGCGACAGGGATGCCGTCCTCCGTCTCGAGCCGCGCGGAGCCAGGCCTGGCGATGTGCACGACTCTGTAGGGGCCTTCCCACATTGGTGAGAGCTTGTGGAGGCCTGCCCTGGAGAGGATTCTCCTCAGGACTGCTTCGAGAGTGCGCGGGCGGATGTGGCGGCTGTGGTAGCGATGGAGGTCTTGCTGGTACCTTGCCGCTCTCAGGGCCGCATTTCGGCGGAGCCCTTCAAGCAGCAGCAGGTCGTCGTTGCGGAGTTCGTCCACCTCAGCCTCCTTGAAGGCCGGGACTCGCGGAGAGCCATGAGTGATCTCGCTGGGGAGGACGGCTTCAGCGCCATAGACGAGGGAGAACGGCGTCTCACCAGTTGGCTTCGTTGGCGTGGTGCGGATGGACCAGAGCACCGAGGGGAGCTCATCGATCCAATGCTTGCCGCTGGCCTTGAGGCGGTTGAAGCTTCTCGTCTTGAGGCCCTTGAGCACCTCGGCGTTGGCTCGCTCGGCCTGCCCGTTGCTTCGTGGATGCGCCACCGAGGCGTAGCAAATTTGGGCGCCGATGCTGCCGCAGTAGGACTTGAAGGCGCCACTGATGAATTGTGAGCCGTTGTCGGTGATGATGCGGTTGGGCATGCCGAAGCGGCAGACCAGGCTCCTTATGAATTTTACCGCCGATTTCGCCGGAATGGTGCGTACGGGTTCCACCTCAGGCCACTTGGTGAATTTGTCGATGGCGACGTAGAGGTAGCGGTAGCCCCCGAGCGCTCGCGGGAAGGGTCCCAGCAGGTCCAGCCCCCAGACCGCGAACGGCCAGGAGAGCGGGATCGTCTGGAGTCCTTGCGCGGGCTGGTGGATTTGCTTGGCGTGGAATTGGCATGCGTCGCAGGACTTGACGATTTCGGCGGCGTCTTGAAGCACTGAGGGCCAGTAGAAGCCACTCCGGAAGACCTTGCCTGCAATGGTGCGCGAGGAAGAGTGGTGGCCGCACTCGCCGCTGTGGATGTCGTTGATGAGCTGGCGGCCTTCCTCGGCAGGGACGCACCGCAGCGCAACCCCATTGGGTCGCTTGCGGTACAGGTCTCCGTCGTGGAGGCAGTAGGACTTGGCCTGGCGAGCAATTCTCTCGGCCTCTGCGTCGTCTTCGGGGAGGGCTCGGTTCTGCAGGTAGTTCTTGATCTCGTCGATCCAACCAGTGCCTTGTCGTACCAGGGTCAGCAGCAAGCGATCGCCCGAGGGCAACCCACAGTTTGGTGCTCCGCTCGGTGGGGCAAGTGGGAGCTCCTCGTCGATGCTGATGTTGACCACAGGTTGCTTGACCGAGGCCTTGGTGAGCCTCTCCTCGAACACTCCAGGCTTCTGGGTTTCTCTTCTTGCTGCTCGCCGAGCAATTTCATCTGCCTCTTGGTTTTCTGCCCGCGGGATGTGCTTGAGCTCCATTCCCCTGAAGTGCTTCTCCAGCTTGCGTACCTCTTCAAGGTAGGCCACCATGTAGGTGTCCTTAGGCGTGTAGCTTTTGTTGGAGAAGTTGATGAGGAGCTGGGAGTCGCCCTTGATGAGGATGTACTTGATGCCGAGGGCGATGGCGGCTCTGAGCCCGGCGAGGAGGCCTTCATATTCAGCGATGTTGTTGGAGACCTTGTCATTATCCTTGAAGCACAGCTGGACGGCGTAGTAGAGCTCCAGGGGATATGAGGTGACCACCTTGATGGGGTGGCCCTGGAAGTAGTGGCGCAGTTTCCTGGAGGCGATGAGGAGCGAGAAGAGGAGCTTTTGCTGCATGGGGTAGCGCTCGCGAGCGTCCCACAGTACTGTGCTGACGAAGTACACGGGATGCTCGACGAGGGCAGTCGTTGGCGTGGGAGCGGCTGACTCCTCTCCAGGCTTGGTAGATTCGTCGACGAGGGTTTCTTGAGGCCCCACTTGGGGAGGCTCGACAAGAGGCTGGATGCTCGACGAGGGTGCCTCCTTGTCGGGGGGTTCTGGGCTTGGCGGGGCAGAGGTCTGCTTGGCGAGGACTGGCTCTTCCCTTTCCGCCACCAAGACCGCGCTCGCCGTCTGAGGAGTGGCTGCAAGATACAGCTTCAGAGGCTCGCGAGGGCGTGGGGCAACCATGATGGGTGGGCTCGCCAGGTATTTCTTCAGGTCCTCAAAGGCCTTTGCTGCTTCAGGGGTCCACTTGAAGGGACCGGACCTCTTCATGATCTTGAAAAATGGCAGCGCCCTCTCGCCGAACATGGAGATGAAATGGCCGAGGCTGGCCATACATCCCGCTAAGCGCTGCATGTCTTTGAGGCGACGAGGAGGCTGCATCTGCTCTATGGCCTTGATCTTGTCGGGGTTGGCCTCAATGCCGCGGTGAGATACCAGGAACCCGAGGAGCTTGCCTGAAGGGACCCCGAAGACGCACTTGGCGGGGTTCAGCTTGATGTTGACCTTGCGCAGGTTGGCAAAGGTCTCCTCGAGGTCCTGGATGAGCGTGTCCTTCTCGCGGGTCTTGACGACGATGTAATCGACGTAGGCCTCTGCATTCCTCCCCATTTGAGCTCCCAGGGCGATCCTCATGAGGCGCTGGAAAGTGGCGCCGGCATTCTTCAGGCCGAAGGGCATGCAGACGTAGCAGAACACACCACAAGGGGTGAGAAACGCTGTCTTCTCCTCGTCCTCCTTTGCCATCTTGATCTGGTGATAACCAGAGAAGCATCAGAAACAGAGGAGCGCGCAGCCGGCGGTGGAGTTCACGATCTGGTCGATCCTCGGGAGGAGGATAGGGGTCCTTGGGGCAGGCCTTGTTGAGGTCGGTGAAGTCGATGCAGAGGCGGCTCCCTCCGGTGTGCTTGGGGACGACCACACCGTTGGCGCGCCAAGTGGGGTGGACCACTTCCTTGATGATGCTGGCCTTCTTCAGCTTTTCTACTTCCTTGACGATGAAGTCTTGTTTCTCTGGCGCTTGGCGCCGCGCCTTTTGCTTCACGGGGCGTGCGTTTGGACACACGGCTAAGTGGTGCTCGATCACCTCCCTCGGTACTCCAGACATATCTGACGGTGTCCAGGCGAACAAGTTAGAGTTTGCCCTGAGGAAGGCGACAAGCGCGCTTTCCTATTTGGGAGGCAGGTTGGCGCCGATGGTGACGCTAGCCCCCGAGCCGCTTGCCTCCAGAGACACTTGCTTTGTCGCGGCCTTCTCCTGAGAGAACAGCTGCTTCCGAGACCACGCCGCGGATGACAATGGTGCCACCCGAGCCAGGGAGCTTGACGAGGTTGTAGGCGTGGTGGGTCACCGCCATGAATTTGGCGAGGGCGGGGTAGCCGAGTATGGCGTTGTAGGGCAGGCCGATGTGCGCGACGTCGAAATCGATCAGCTCGGTGCGGTAGTTGGCCTGGGTGCCGAAAGTGACGGCGAGCCTCACCTGCCCCAAAGGGGTGGTAAGACCCTCTGTCACTCCCGAGACGGGCCTGGTGGGCATGAGCCGCTCGTAGGGCACCTGCAGCTTCTCGAATGTCTCGACGGAGATGACGCTGAGGCCGGCACCCCCATGAATGAGCGTCTTAGAGACGGCGATGTTGTTGATGGTGGGGGTGCAGACCAGCGGGATGGTGCCAACAGTCGAAAGTGGACTTGGGGTGGTCGCTGGAGTCGAAAGTGATGGGGCACTGGGACCACTTGAGGGGCCTGGAGGCCTCGACTCCAGGAAGGGCTGCTTGCGACCTCGCTGAGCGAGTTGCTTGAAGTGGCGATTAGAGCGAGGGGCCTGAGCCCCGCCGAGGATGCAAGCGGCCCCGCGAGGCACCTGGTAGCCCTCGTCAGCCTCGGCAGGCAGGTTGTCGTTCGCGGGCTGGACGGCGTTGGCCTGGGGGTTCTGCTGGTAGTTGTCGTTGTAGTTGTTGTTCCAGCGTCGCCCCCCGCGGCCGCCGCGGCCTCCGCGGCCTCCGTTTGCCTCGCGAGCCTCGCGAGCCTCGCGAAGCCTCTTGAGGTCGTAGCATTCCTCGGTGGCATGAGAATGCCTATTGTGGTAGATGCAGAAGGGACGATCATCCTTCTTCTCAGGTCCTGCGGCTGGAGTGGCAGCTTGGCGAGGCTGCTTGGCGTCGGGCTCTGCCGGCGAGGACCGCAGTAGTCTTGCGCTTCTCGGAGGATTTCTTCTTGTTGGACCCCTCGGTGGGGTCCCCTGGCTCGTTCTTGACAAACAAGCGGCCCTCTTCAGCCTTGGCGCACTTGTCCGCCAAGTCGAAAAGCTTGACGACGGTGGTGATGTTGTCGTGGATGCCAAGCTTCTCGTGCATCCACACATCTGTGACCCCAGCCTGGAAGGCCGAAATGACCTGTGCGTCGGTGGCGTTGGGGATCTTGTTGCGCACTTGGCTGAAGCGCTGGATGTACTTGCGGAGGGTCTCGCCGAGCTTCTGACGCACAGCGCGGAGGTCGTTGTAGGTGAGGCCGCGCTCGTACGTGCCCTTGAAGTTGGCGACGAAGCACCGGCAGAGCTCCTCCCAGGTGTTGATGGACTCGGCGGGGAGGTTGGTGAGCCATGAGGACGCGGAGTCCTTGAGGGCCATGGGGAACCAGTTCGCCATGACCTTGTCGTCGCCCCCGGCGGCCTGGATGGCCAGAGAGTAGAGCTGTAGGAACTCCAGGGGGTTGTTCTTGCTGTCGTAGCGCGGAGGGAGGCTGCGAGTGAACGCGGCCGTCGTGCCGTAGGTGACCGTGCCGTTGGCGAGGGTGGCGCAGAGGTGGCGCCCGGCGGTGGCGACGTCCTAGACGGCGCGGTTGCGGCGTTCCTGCCCGCGCTCGATGCTCACGCGTGCGTCCTCAGGGGCTCGCTGCACGATTTGGCAGTCGTGCGGCGATGACGCGTGCGATGCAGCGCGGCCGTCGCGAGGAGGAGCCCCCGTTGGAGCAGGCTGCGGTGGAACCGGTGGAGCTGGAGCGGGCGCGGGCTGACAAGGAGGCGCGGGAGGTGCGCCGTGCGCCACGTCCCCCACGAGTGCAGAAGGAACCAGGGAACGAGACGGTGCAGGTGCGGCAGCCCGAGCGGCGCCGATGAGTTCGGAGACGCGGTTGAGCTAGGCCTCCTGAGCCGCCGGCGTGGGACGGTACTGCAGCAGCTCCTGCGCCATGAGGAGCGCAGTCGTCGGGCTGGGCGCAGGGCGGCCCAGCGAGGAGGCAGCACGGTCCCGCGATGGGTGCAGGGAGGAGGCCTCCTCTTCGCCGAGGTCGTCCTCAGCGTGGTCGATGTCGTCGTCATCCGAGTGCTCGACGCGGGGCTCGGGGTCGGCGCGGCGTGCCGGAGCGGCGCTCCCACGCGGGCGGCCGCGCGGGTTGCCAGCAGGAGGAGCGGTGGGCGGCGTTGGCCGTCCGGCGAGCGAGTCGTTCGGCGCGAGAAGGGCCGGCCATGGCTGCGTCGAGGTTGAAGATGCGCCTCAGCCCCCTACCTGGCGCGCCAAATGTCGGAGAACTGTCCCAGGAACTGGGTGTGTCTCAAGAAGGATCGAGTAAGGGGCTGAACACGAAACCAAACAACCCTCAACGTGCCCCGGCGACGATGCTCGTCGGACTCGCTGCGGGACAGCACTGCAGAGATGGAACACTCGGTCTTACCCAGGTTCAGGGCCCTCTTGAGGAGGTAAAACCCCTACGTCCTGCTTTTGTGTATTGCACTGCTTGGAGAGTTCACAGTACAAGGAGAGCTTGTCGAGCTCGAGGTGGCTAACAATGGCTACTTGCTAGTCTTCAGATCTAGGGTTTTTGGGCTCAGGAATCTTGGAACCCTTTGCTTGAGCATGCTCCCCCTCCTTTTATAGGCGTCTCGGACCTCTTCCGCCCAAACATTTGGGCGGGAAGGGTTACCACACGGCGACGAAGGAGGAGGCGCGGTGCACCATAAAGGTGAGGTCCACCAGAAAGGTGAAGGCCCTGGACGCGGTCCAGGGCAGGGACGGCGTCACCAAAGCTAGAAAAGGCCACCGTCCAACGGGTGGCGAGCTGGCGCTGCGGAGGCGGAACGGGTCCCACGGTGACGCTGCCCTTGGAGCGTAGCTGCAGACGGTTCCCTTATCACCAAAGAGGCAGTACTCGTTGTTCGCTTTGCTTGGTGCTGCTTTGTTGACTCCTTTATACATGGGAACGACAACTGCGGCGTCGTCGTCATCGCGCGCAAGCGCGCGCGTCACTCTGCACATGGCGCATAGCCCATGTGCGCTCTGCCGCGGATGCATGGATGGCTTCGTGAGGAAGGAGCCTCGGCGAGGCGAAAAACCTAGCCGAGCCCTTCAGCTTGGTCCTTAGCAGAATTGCGGGCGGTGTCGGAGACACCTTGCAGAGCTGCGATCCCTCGCCAAGGGAGAGAATTCTCAGCGAGGAGGAAAAAACCTTCCGCGAGGGGAATATCCTCGCGAGGCTCGCCAGGCTTGGAGAGCCTGGTCCTTAACGAAAATCATCCAGAGAATCTTGTGGGCCCTGGCAGGCCGGCCCGTGGTACCCTGGTTTCCACTTTGCCGACACTTCTACTCGCGGCTGAGATTCCCTTTGCTGGGTAATTAAAGCCAGTTGCTCCTTCACATCATACATCTGGCGTTCTAATGCAGTAAACCTCTCTGCCTCCCTTTTCTTACTTCTGCAATGTTTTCTATAAGTTGCAGCGTCCTCCGGAAACCCTTCAAGAAAACCAACCACGCCTCCTCTGCCTCGACATCGTCCCCAGTGTTCTTTATTCCCGAGGGCAAGTGAAAGCTCGTCGTCCTCTCTATCGGGAACATATTTTCCCTATCGGACTAGTTCTATTGCGTCAACTAGTTTTTTGGCGACTCTTGTAATTCTTTTCTTCCATTTTCCCTGTGCAACAATCAGCCCTGTGTCTGGGTCCAAGACTGCCCCATGCGCGAACAACCAGAACTTGGACCTGTCGGGCCAGCCATCTGTCTGTGGAGTGATCCCTTTTTTACGCAGCTCGTTTTCATAGGCTTCCCACTTAGGCAAGGCAGTCTTGTAGCCACCTGAGCCCAAACGATGGTGATATTTCTTCTTCTGAGCATTCAACTTATTTTGGGTCGATCGGGCCACAGCGACGGCCGATTTCCTATATGCCGCAAATTCAGGCCAGTCATCTTTTAGCTTCTCTAGAGGTCCGGTGAAATTTGGAGGTTCTTTCGCATATTTTCTCCACAATCCATTCTTCCAGTTCTTGAATTGCTGGGCCATCTTGCTAAGAGTCCATTCCTTGACTTTATCCTGCCTCTTCTGTGGGAGATCTGCCGGTAGGGTGAAAGAATCCAATATCGAGGTCCAAAGGGTATCTTTAATTCTTTCCTCAAGATATTTTGCGCCAATGTTGGCTTTCTTTGGCTTATTCCATTCTGCAACGGTGATCGGGATGGCGTCCCTAACAAGAACGCCGCATTGAGCTACATATTTAGTGTAGATTCCTTCGGGTTTCTCCGGTTTGCCTTTTACACTAACTTCGTCGATCGACAACTTTGCACCATCCGGCAGCTTTACCCCTTGGTTCGGGCCTCGTTTAGGGATTGACGATCCAGAGGGCTAAAAGAAAAATGTTTCGTTAATAAGTGCAATATAAATCAATTAATGCATCTAGCTAGTAATCAACAAGACTAATATATACCTTGCCGGAGTTTTCTAACGGCACTTCTTCGTCGTCGTTGTCGTCTCTGAAATTTTCTAACTCAACTCCCTCACCGGAGTCATTCAAACATTTCGCGCTGAAATCTTCGTCGTCTTCTTCGCCGGAATCTCCTCCATCAGAATTGGGTCCTGCAGCCCTATCATATATAATTGCTTGCATCCGGTCTTCATTCTCCTCGTCTCGGATGAACGGGGCGTCGTCTCGGGTGATGGGGGCGTCGTCCTCCATAGCTCAATGTCACTGCAAATTTTTTATTCATAGCAAACAACTTTAAATTTCATTGCAACTAAAAATTACATTGCTTTGATAAATTTTCAAACTTTGCTAAATTTACTTATACACTAATGAAATAATTTTCAAACTTTGCTACTAAAATTTTCTAACTTAGCAATATTTCAAACTTAGCAATATTTCTAACTTAGCAATATTTCAAACTTAGCAATGTTTCAAACTTTACTATGTTATCTAAATGACTTAGCAATATTTCTAACAAAATTGCTACACTAATAATAAACTAAAATAATTTTCATACTTTGGTAAATTTTCTAACTTTGGTAAATTTGCTAAACAACTTTAATATTCTTATACACAATAATATTGCATCTAAAAATAACATTGCTTTGATACATTTCTTATACAAAAAATATTGAAACTAAAAATAACATTGCTTTTATCTTATACAATAATTTTCTAACTTAGCTGAATTTGCTACATTTCAAATTTTCTAACTTTGCAAAAATATAACCTTGCTTTGCTAACTACATTTTCAAATTTGCTAAATTTTCTATCTTTGCTAAGTTTGCTAAGTTTTCAAATTTGCTACATTTTCAAAAACTTACCGGAGGATGGCGCGCGGGTGGACGCCGAGGCGCGGTGGTGGAGGCCGGCGCCGGAGCAGCGCGGGAGGTGACGATGGCGCGCGGGTGGAGGCCGAGGCGCGGGAGGCCGGCGCCGGAGCAGCGCAGTGGTGGAGGGGTGGCCGGAGCAGGGGCGCGCGCCGGAGCAGGGCGGCGGAGGGCGCGGCAGCAGGGGCACGGAGGGCGCGGGGCGCGGAGGGCGACGGGGGAGGCCGGAGTCCACCGGAGCAGGGGCAGGTGACGGTGGGGGGCACGACGGTGGGGCACGCGACGGCGAGGGCTTCGCCGGAGTCGTCGATCGAGGAGGCGCGGCCGGGATCACCGAAGCAGGGGCAGGTGGCGGAGCGCGGGGGAGTCGAATTTGGGGAATCAATCGTCGATCCCCTGCACTTAACTGCAGCCAACAGGTCTTTAGCACCGGTTGCGCTGTACAACCGGTACTAAAGGGTCTTTAGTACCGGTTGTACAGAACAACCGGTGCTAAAGGTCTGTTTTCGGCCGCGGCAAAATTTCGTGCGCGAAGCCCACCCCTTTAGTACCGGTTGTATTTAACAACCGGTACTAATGGGCTTTTGATTTTTTTTTTCCTCTAGTTTCTTTTTTATCTCCTATTTTTTCTTTCTTATATTTTCTGTTTATTTTTTCTTTATTATGTTTTCTGTTTATTTTTTCTTTCTTATGTTTTTTGGTTATGTTTTCTCTCTTATTTTTTCTATCTATTTTTTGAGATTATAGGTGAATTCATTTAATTACAAAATTTGGAATTCGAACTCCATTAATTCACTAATTAAATTTATAAATTCAATATCTTTTCATTTGTTTATCAGAAAAATGCAATTAAAATATCAAATTGTTGTTAAAAATGTAATCTATCTATTTATGACAAATTCATTTTTTTTAAATTATAGGTGAATTCATTTAATTACAAAATTTGGAATTTGAACTCCATTAAGTCATTAATTAAACTTATAAATTCAATATCTTTTCATCTGTTTAACAGAAAAATGCAATTAAAATATCAAATTGTTGACAAAAATGTAATCTATCTATTTATATAATTTATATATATTCATTGAAGTCCGAAGGAGGTGGGCCGTCCCCCTCGTACCTGGCGAGACCCAATATTTTGCATACATATGCATGAATATCACACACATCTCCGGAAGTTGATAGTTTAGGTCGCAAGTTTTCAAAAGCAAGTAGTAACCTAAACTACGATCACAGACAAGAGAACTGCAATGGCGATCACAGACTCTGAAACTAACTTCGACCGGTTCCTGAGCCGCGGGGTGCTGAGCCGCCGGCGCTGCGCATCCAAAGAGAAGGAACCCTCACAGGGTCATAACTCACGTGAGAAGGAACCCTCTGAAGAAACGACCACCTACTGTCATACTGCCTATCCAATAGATACATGTAGCGATGGACGTGCTCATCCTCCTCCCTGATACGACGACGTACCTCCTCCTCGGGGGCCGGCTCCCTCTGCACCGAGCGTGGCCCATGCGACTGCCACCACAGAAGATCCGGGTCGACGACGTCACCCGGATTCCTCACCAAGCTGCGCGTCCCGGAAGGTAGCACCTCCCAGTGCCAGCCCGGTGGAGCCCAGTCCCGCACATCGCCCCTCTGGTCCAACATGGACATCGTCGCCGAGAACACCTAAGTCAAAATTTGGTTACAATGGAAGAGTGATGAGGTTGCATATATGAGTTTATATGTGATATGGCAATGGCGGCCAAGCCTACATATATATAGTGAGAAATTACGGGAAGACGAAGGCGGGAAGCGGTGGAAGAAGCACACGGATCGTGTGTTTCCTTCGAGCACTTGTGGGCCGTTGGATCGGAAGCACACGGATCGTGTGTTTCCTTCAAGCGCTTGTTAGCCGTTGGATCAGAAGCACACGGATCGTGTGTTTCTTTAGAGCGCTTGTGAGCCGTTGGATCAGAAGCACACGGATCGTGTGTTTCCTTCGAGTGCTTGTGGGCTGTTGGATCAGGGCCTTTAGTACCGGTTCGTGCTACCAACCGGGACTAAAGAAGCACACGGATCGTGTGTTTCTTTCAAGCGCTTGTGAGCTGTTGGATCAGGGGTGTGTTTCTTTAGAGCGCGCTTGTGAGCCGTTGGATCAGAAGCACACGGATCATGTGTTTCCTTCGAGCGCTTGTGAGCTGTTGGATCAGGGCCTTTAGTACCGGTTCGTGTTACCAACCGGGACTAAAGAAGCACACGGATTGTGTGTTTCTTTCAAGCGCTTGTGAGCCGTTGGATTAGGGGTGTGTTCCTATAAATAGCGACATCCCTTCAGCGAAACGGCACACAACGAGCGTCTAACTTTGCCACCGAACCCAATGGTTGGATTTAGCCTACCCGCTGGCATGTTCCCTAACACAAGCCCTCGGGTAGGTTGAATCCAACCACTGGATTAGGGTGACACAATGATGAATTGCCGAGGAGGTGGGAGTGGTGGTGGTGGAAGTGGTAGCCATACACCTCGGTCGGATCCAAGCAGCTGCAAGGTGCTCTGATGATCTACAACATTCCCAACACTTTTTGGGACGGTCGTTAGATCATCAGAGCAGTCTTGCGGCTGCTTGGATCGAAGGTCGATTTGCTGCTCACGACGACGCGAGACGGATGCGTAAGCTTCCGGATGGGCAAAAGCAGTGTTGGATCAGCCACATGACCCTATATGCAAATCATTCGGATTCCCGTCATACAGCCCAACGGTGCATTTGATATGCAGGCACTCACGAGCCACCGTTGGGCTGTATGACGGGGAAACCGTGTGCATTTGATAAAAGGTTTAATACATTAATTATTACACATCACCAACAACATCCCTATCTAGTGTTCACTTGTTTCTTCGTGTGTGTCCCTTTCTTCTGATTGCGCCGTAGCCATGGACAATCTTCATCATTTAACACGATGCTTGGGTCAGTTTTCACTTTGAAGGGCGGAATTTCATTAAACTTATTGTAATCTTCTGACATGTCTGTCTTGTCCTCCACTCCCACGATGTTTCTTTTCCCTAAAAGAACTATGTGGCGCTTTGGCTGATCGCATGATGTATCGGCTCGCTTATCTTTTCTTTTTTTCGGTCTGGAAGACATGTCCTTCACATAGAAAACCTGAGCCACATCATTGGCTAGGACGAATGGCTCGGTGTGGTACCCAAGATTGCTGAGATCCACTATAGTCATTCCGTACCGCCGGTCCATCTCTACCCCGCCTGCCAGGTTGACCCATTTGCACTGAAACAAAGGGATCTTAAAAGAAGGTCCATAGTCAAGTTCCCATATCTGCTGTATGCAACCATAATATGTGTCCTTTGTCCCATCGTCGTTTGTTGCATCAAAGCGGACACCACTGTTTTGGTTAGTGCTCTTTTTGTCTTGGGTTTCCGTGTAAAATGTATTCCCATTTATCTCGTACCCTTGGAAAGTCAATATAGTCGAAGATGGTGACTTGGCCAACAAGTATAGCTCATCTCCAACAGTGGTGTTATTAATGAGATGTGTACGCAACCAACTGCCAAAAGTTTCCACGTGCTTTCCTTTAATCCAGAAGTTAGTCTGCTCCGGGTATTCGGAGCCTAAAATATCCATGTGTTTCACGATATACGGAGCCACCAAACTGGAATTTTGTAGAACTGTGTAGTGTGCTTGAGTGAAAGAATGCCCGTCCATACTTCTTGTTGCTTTCTTTCTTAGCGTGCCTTTTCCACACAGTCTCCCCTCATGGCGCGATTGAGGAACACCGATAGGCTTAAGATCAGGAATAAAGTCAACACAAAACTCAATGACCTCCTCTGTTCCATAGCCCTTGGACATGCTTCCTTCTGGCCTAGCACGGTTATGAACATATTTCTTTAAGACTCCCATGAACCTCTCAAAGGGTAACATGTTTTGTAGAAATACAGGACCGAGAATGGAAATCTCTTCGACTAGGTGAACTATGAGGTGCGTCATAATATTGAAGAAGGACGGTGGAAACACCAACTCGAAGCTGACAAGACATTGGACCACATCCTTCTGTAAACTTGGTAGAGTTGCTGGATCGATTACCTTCTGAGAAATTGCATTGAGGAATGCACATAGCTTCATAATGGGTACTCGAACGTTTTCCGGTAGAAGCCCCCTCAATGCAACCGGAAGTAATTGTGTCATAATCATGTGGCAGTCATGAGACTTCAGGTTTTGGAACTTTTTCTCTGCCATGTTTATTATTCCCTTTATATTCGACGAGTAGCCATAAGGGACCTTGATACTGCTCAGGACTTGAAAAAAGATCTCCTTCTCTTCTTTGGTAAGAGCGTAGCTGGCAGTACCTTGATACTTCTCTGGATTCTGGTTGTCTCTTTCGTGCGTACGTTGCTGGTCCTGCCGTGCATCTGTTGTATCTTTCGTCTTCCCATACACGCCTAAGAAGTTTAGCAGGTTCACACAAAGATTTTTCGTCACGTGCATCACGTCGATTGCAGAGCGAACCTCTAGGATTTTCCAATAAGGTAAATCCCAAAATATAGATTTCTTTTTCAACAAGGGTACGTGCTTGTTTGCATCTTTCGAAACAGATAGACTGCCAGTACCCTTTCCAAAGATTACTTCTAAATCCTTGACCATGCCATATATAACATCACCATCAGGGCGTGTAGGCTTTGTCCGGTTATCTGCCTCACCTTTGAAATGCTTGCCTTTGTGTTTCTTACGTGATGCCTGTTTGGAAGAAGTCGACGATGCCCCAGATACACAATCTTGTTACCTAAATATATACTGTCAGTCTTATCTAAACAGTGCATGCATGCATTGTATCCCTTGTTCGACTGTCCTGAAATGTTACTAAGAGCAGGCCAATCATTGATGGTTACAAACAGCAACGCTCGTAGGCCAAATTCCTCCTGTTTGTACTCATCCCACACACGTACGCCTTCGTCAGACCACAACTGTAAAAGTTCATCAACTAATGGCCTTAGATACACATCAATGTCGTTGCCGGGTTGCTTCGGGCCTTGGATAAGCACTGGCATCATAATATACTTTTGTTTCATGCACAACCAAGGAGGAAGGTTATAGATACATAGAGTCACGGGCCAGGTGCTATGACTGCTGCTCTGCTCCCCAAACGGATTCAAGCCATCTGTACTTAGACCAAATCTTAAGTTCCTTGCGTCAGCTGCAAAATGCCCAAACGCACTGTCGATGTTTCTCCACTGAGACCCATCAGCGGGGTGTCTCAGCATCTCGTCTTCCTTACGGTCTTCTTTGTGCCATCGCAACAACTTGGCATGCTCTTTGTTTCGGAACAAACGTTTCAACCGTGGTAGTATAGGAGCATACCACATCACCTTCGCGGGAACCCTCTTCCTGGGGCTATGCTCGCCCTCAACATCACCTGGGTCATCTCGCCCGATCTTATACCGCAATGCACCGGATATCGGGCATGCATTCAAGTTCTCATACTTCTCACCGCGGTAGAGGATGCAGTCATTGATGCATGCATGTATCTTCTCCACCTCTAATCCAAGAGGGCAGACAATCTTCTTTGCTTCGTATGTATTGTGGGGCAATTCATTATTCCTTGGAAGACTCTTCTTAAATATTTGTAGCAACTCTTCAAATGCCTTGTCAGATATTCCATTCTTTGCCTTCCATTGCAGCAATTCCAGGGTGGTACCCAGCTTTTTCTGGCCATCTTCATAATATGGGTACAACAATTTTTTGTGATCCTCTAACATGCGCTCCAACTTCAACCACTCGTTTTCACTTCCGCACTTCATCTGTTCATCAAGAATGACCCGACGAAGATCATCATCATCGGACTGATCAACAATGACCTCATGCTCAACTTCGTCTCCCCCCATTGTAGTATCACCGTGTTCAGAGAACACAGGATAGTTGTCATCATCCTTTTCTTCAGGGTCTTCCATTATAACCCCTCTTTCTCCATGCTTGGTCCAACAAAAATAATTGGGCATGAAGCCTTGTCGCAACAGGTGGGAGTGTATGGTTCTTACGCTCGGGTAATTCCTCGTATTCCAACATTCATCACATGGACAAATCATAAAACCATTCTTTATCTTTTTTAACTTAACCACATCGAGAAAACGATGCATGCCATCAATGAACTCGGGACGGCGTCGATCACCGTACATCCATTCTCGGCTCATCTGCATTACATAAATACATCAAAAACCATTACACCAGCTAAATAATGAATAGAGATACGTGACTAAATTAATTAATACAAGTTCATCACATTAAAACCAAAGTAGAGTAGTGCCCAAATGTAATACATAGTTCTCACGAAACATACATCAATCGAAACTAACATACAACTATCTAAAGAATTTATATCCAACAACAAATGCGATCAGAATTGCAACCAAGGTAACTATTAAACCAACAGCATAATGATACCAAGCCTCTTGACTAATGACATATTTTCTAATCTTTTTAAGCTTGACGCGCATTGCATCCATCTTCATCTCGTGAGCAGCGACGACGTCGGCAAGCTCGACCCCGTGAGCATCAACAATGTCGGCAATCTTCAAGTCCAATGCCATCTTCTCTTCCAGGCATTGGAGACGAAGATCTTCACTTATCTTCAATTTTGCTTTCAAATCGTTGTTTTCTTTTTCTAAAAACTCGACAATAGGGTCGGCTAGAATTTCCGGTTCAACTAGCTCCTAAATAAAAATATATCTATGACAAGTTGGTCGGCATGATTGTTATAACCACGAAAAAAAATAGTTATAAAAATATACCACATCCGAATCATAGACCGGACGAGGGCCGACGAGAACGGATATCAAAACCATGACACTATACATATAAAAAACACAAGAAAATTATACAAGAAATAATTATGCATTTAAATCATATAACTAACATTTTTTTAAATAAAAGATAAAAAAGAGTCTCACCGAGGTGGTGTCGGTTACGGAGCGGCGCGGGCGATCGACGGCGGTGAGGAGGGGACGGGACGACACTATATGAAACAACAAATTATACTTTAATTTGAGCTCAAAATGCATATAAAATAAATGAAATCCCTAACTTAGGAATTTCATCAAACACCTTGCAAGCACTACAAAAATCAAACTAGCTAAACTTGCAACAAAATGAGCTAAACTTGAAATGCCGGAAGAGAAGATGAAGAAGTTGCTAACCCTTGTATACGGTGCCACAAATCTTCACAAATGTTGAAGGAAAATGGGGTGAATTAGATCTTGGGAGAGCGGAAAAATGGAGTTGGGCTCGGGTTGGTCAAAAAATGAAGCTGGCCGGCTCGGGGTGGAAGAAGATATATAGGCAGAGCCTCTTTAGTACCGGTTGTTATTGCCAACCGGTACTAAAGAGTAGCCTTTAGTACCGGTTGTTTAAAACAGCCGGTACTAAAGGGCTGGCCGTGGGCCACCAACCGTGGCAGCATGTGCACGAACCCTTTAGTACCGGTTGGTGTTAGAAACCGGTACTAAAGAGTAGCCTTTAGTACCGGTTGTTAACACCAACCGGTACTAAAGGGTTGGAGGCTTGGCGTAGCTAAACAACCGGTGCTAATGACCCCCTTTAGTACCGGTTTTTGGACAACCGGTACTAAAGGGGGTGCACCGTTGCCCCCTTTTCTACTAGTGTACCCCCACCGATGGAAGCACGCTCGGTTCTTGGTTCTAGCTAAAAGCAATCGCAGCCTAGGCGGCAGGGATGAGGCAAAACACACTCCCCTAGGGCAACTCATCCAAGCCTTTTAGCAATTTAATTAAGCATCACATGTATCCACCATGCCCGAATCATTCCATCAACACCAATATCATGGAATTAAATAACGGACAGCTAAGCAATGCTAAGCACAACTAAGCATGTATACCAACAATTATATTTAGTATCCTTCCAACACATCATGCCTACGGTTCATAGGAGGGGACAACATGTGATGGTTCAGGGGATAACATGCATTCATAGGATAATCTACATCTCGATCAAGAGTGACATTTGAACCGCATGCAATATTATGGTGGATAAAATAAGTTTATAAAACCATGGGGGACTAGATGCCAAGAAGGTTAGGTTATCTCTTGCCTTGCTGCCGGGGCGTGTAGTGTGGTTCGTCGGGGTAGGTCGGGATGACCTCAACTCCGGAATCTATCGATACCCAAAATAATACAAAAGAACAAATAAATCACACGAACACAAGGTGCAATGCTCTATCACATGATGACATGTCAAATTGATGCAAGGATACCATAATATAAATTTAATAGAAAAATTAAACAGAGAGCCAAATAATTAATGCAATTATTTGGAAACAACCCCATATTTATCTTAGTGACCACATTACTTATAAATTATTACATTTTTAGAGAAGTGGCTCAAATATGCACGAACAAGACATAATTAAATAGGTTTTGTCCTTCCGATCATTTTGGTACATTATTCGTAAATTTGCGGAGCACCGATGAATAAATAGCGGATTAAATAATTAATTGAATTTTAATTCTTTTCATCAAATTATGAATATCATTATTTATTTATTAATCTAAATGGGGTGAAACCACTTTAATGAGTTAGAGAATTTCATAATCTTTCCAGAACAGATTCATTTACTTAATTTGGATTCCTAGATCTCAAGATATTAATTTTCAAAGTCTTGGTAAATTCTCTGGCAGAGAAATTCCCCTTCTAAGTTTAACAACTTAACTGATTTGATAATTTTCTACTGACTTAACCACAACACCAAATGGAGTCAAACTAGTGCCATTGGGTAGATTAGTTGATGTACTTTTGATACCGTTTTAGTTTGGTATTTTTGGTTAAATCAAGTTTTAGGAACCATTTCCCAAAGATGGTATCAAAATAATCTTTCTGAGTTTTCAGTTAAAACTAGCACATTTGTCATTTTTATTTCTAATTGGAGACTTGTCCAAAAATGAACATGGCTCGCATCTATGTGAAGATGGCATGTTATACTACCTACATCATTTTAGTTTGCTATTTTTAGGCCTCTGGTTAAATAGGAACTTGTATGGGAAGTTGGCTGTCTCTGTTATTTCATGTGGTGGAGTAAACTGATTAGGTATCTTCCTCAAACTAGATCTTTTATATAGATTTTATTTTGGGGTTGACAACACTTGTTCATGCCAGTACACTAACCATACTAACATGTTATGCCAAGACAAACTCCTAAATAAATGTAGGTGAATTAATATTAACAGTTCAAAACAGAACCAATTATCTGTTTTCAGAAGTTTCTGAAAACAGACAGAACATAGCTACTTTGCCTAGATCATTTAGTCTTCTATATTGTTTAATTTGGAAAACCAATTCATGACTATGAATCTATAGGTTTAGCTCTTTCTAACCGTATGAAGTTTACAAAATTTGGTGGAGCAGATTAACCAGAATTTGCATGCAAAGGTGGCTAATCTACACAGGTTTTTCAGACGGCAGTTTTTCAGAAAATTCAACAGGGCGGGAACGCACTGTGGCCGTTGATCCAGAGATCGACGGCGCACAGCCGTCATGTACCTCCCGATGGAGGGAGAAGCAGAGGTGAAGGGGAGCGGCCGGGGAGGCTACCTGCCGGCGGTGGAGGGCTGCGGCGAGGATTGCGGTCGACGGCGGTGGTCCTGGGCGGCAGCTGGACGGCGGTGGCGTCGCCGGAGACGGGCAACGGTGGCGGCACGGCTTCGGCGGCCGAGCAGCTCGAGTGGAGCTCGAGCTCCTCTTCTGCGGCTTCTAAGCGAGGGAGAGGGAGTGGGTGGTGCTGGTGGTGAGGGTAGTGGCCGAGAAGGGGGCGTTTTATAGGTCGGGGAAGCTCGGGGCAGTGGGGGGGCAAGGTTGGCACGGCCATGCCGCATGCGGCACGGGGGCGTGCGGGCGAGCGACGTGAGAGCTGGGGGGAACACGGGCGCGTGCCAGGGGGGTCAAGGGAGGTGTTGCACGTGCCGGGGCGGTCGGGGACGGCTCGGGCGGGCTCCTGTCGGCCGGGGGCGACTTCGTCATGGGCTGCCCGTAGGGTGCTCGACAGGTGGTCGGCTGTCGGTTCACCACCGTTTGCGGGCAAGGGGAAGGGCCAGGAGTGAAGGGCTCGGTCTAGGGAGCCTCCATGCGTCAAGGGCAAGCTCCAGAACATGTTGGGGAATTTGTTACTACTGGTTTGGACAAGGTGGGCATGGTGGTGGCCATGCCATGCCATGGCTGGTTAGAGCTAGGGTTTAGGGCATGGGGGGTGCTAGGGTTTGTCCAGAGAGTGTAGGGGGGGTACAGGGGAAGTGCTGGATAGAGAGGGGACAACAAATGGGCAAGCATGGGGCTGCCCTTTCATATAGGGTAGTGGCACTATTTGCACTATTTGCTACTAATGGAGTTTTAATGACAAAGTAAGAGAGAGGTGCAATGGTGCAATGGCTGGGATAAATAAGCATAGGGGTTTGGAATTTTAGGAAGTGTTTGCTCCCTTATTAATGTTTTCCACACTTTCTTTTGATTAAATTTAGCAATTTAGTAAAGGATGCTATGATGCAATGCAAAGAAAAAAGTGAAAATTTGGCCCATATTTTAGGGTACCAAATCTGGGCTGTTACAAATCTACCCCCCTTACAGGAATCTCGTCCCGAGATTCTAGGTTTGAGTGAAGAAGGTGGGATATTCCTATCAAAGACTAGATTCTTGCTCCCAAGTAGCTTCTTCTTCGGAATGGTTAGACCATTGGATTTTGAGGAACTTGATGGTCGTATTGCGGGTTTTCCTTTCCGCTTCATCCAAGATGCGGATTGGGTGCTCTCGGTAAGTCAGATCCTCCTGAAGGTCCAACACTTCATGATCAATCCCACGAATAGGATCTTTGAAACAACACCGGAGTTGGGAGACATGGAACACATCATGTACATCCGGGAAGTTGGAGGGTAACTCGAGTTGGTAGGAGAGGTCTCCTCGCTTGGCTAGGATGGTGAAAGCGCCAACATAGCGAGGTGCCAATTTGCCCTTGATCCCGAAGCGGCGAACGCCCTGGAGGGGAGAGACTCGAAGGTAGGCCTTATCACCAATTTCATAGTGAACCTCCTGATGATGCTTGTCATAGTAACTTTTCTGCCGGGATTGAGCAGCCTTGAGATTATCCCGGATGATACGGACTTTCTCCTCGGCCTCACTGATCACATCAGGACCGAAGAGTGGCCTCTCTCCGGTTTCAGACCAATTTAGAGGAGTTCGACATTTTCTCCCATATAGAACCTCAAAGGGAGCCATTTGGAGGCTAGCCTGATAGCTGTTGTTGTAGGAGAACTCGGCGAGAGGGAGGTACTTTTCCCAACCCTTGCCGAAGGAGATAACACACACCCGGAGCATGTCCTCAAGAACTTGGTTCACCCTTTCAGTTTGACCGTCGGTTTGAGGATGATAGGCGGTGCTGAAGTTGAGACGGGTTCCGAGAGCCTTCTGGAAGCTTTGCCAAAATTTGGACACAAACAGGCTTCCACGGTCTGAAATGATCCTCAAAGGAACCCCGTGCAAGGGAACAATCCGGGCCATATACAGCTCTGCCAATTTAACGGAGTTGATATCCTCTCGAACCGGAAGAAAATGGGAGACTTTGGGTAGACGGTCAATGACTACCCAAATGGCATTGTTACCCTTTTGTGATCTTGGAAAACCGGTGATGAAATCCATACCCACATCATCCCACTTCCACTCGGGAATGGCTATGGGACGGAGGGTACCGGCTGGCCTTTGATGTTCAGCCTTCACCCGGCGACAGACGTCGCATTCAGCAACGTAATCGGCGATCTCGCGCTTCATGCAAGACCACCAAAATTGAGGGCGAAGATCTTGGTACATTTTGGTACTACCCGGATGAATAGAGATGGGCGACTCATGAGCTTCGGATAGGATCAACTCTTTTGTGTTCCCACTCTTGGGCACCACTAGACGGTCACCGAAGTAGACAACCCCATGATCATCAATAGAAAAACAGTCGGCCTTCCCCTTTGCTATTTTCTCTTTGATCTCGAGGATTTCAGCATCATTTTGCTGGGCGGCCTTGATTTCATCCACAAGGGTGGATTTGATCTCCAGGCTAGCTAGGTATCCGGAAGGAACAACCTCCAGATTTAACCGAGCAAATTCCTCATGGAGAGCAGGTTGAGCCTTTTCAATCATGATTGTGTTGCAATAGGCCTTGCGGCTCAAAGCATCAGCCACGACATTGGCCTTGCCGGGCTGATAGTTGAGGGTCACATCATAGTCTTTTATTAATTCCAACCATCTTCTCTGCCTCAAGTTCAGATTAGGCTGGGTGAAGAGATATTTTAGGCTTTGATGGTCGGAGTAGATCTCGCAACGGTTTCCCAATAGGTAGGGTCTCCATTGCTTCAGAGCATGAACCACGGTGGCAAGCTCTAGATCATGAGTTGGGTAGTTTTGTTCATGCGGTTTGAGTTGACGAGAAGCATAGGCTACCACATGGCCTTCTTGCATTAGCACACAGCCTAAGCCTTGGAGTGATGCATCACAATAGACGACAAAGTCTTTGTCGGTGTTAGGAAGGACAAGCACCGGGGTGGTAGTAAGTTTGACCTTGAGAGTCTGGAAACTCTCTTTAGCTTTGTCTGACCACACAAACTATTTGTTTTTCTTGAGGAGGTCAGTCAGTGCCTTGGCTATCTTGGAGAAGCCCTCGATGAATTGGCGGTAATAACCCGCCAACCCAAGGAAGCTTCGGATATCTTTGGCGGACTTGGGAGTTGGCCAATCCAGGATTGCCAGAATTTTGTCTGGTATCATCGCTACTCCGGCAGCTGACACCACCTGACCGAGGAAAATGAGCTCCTTCAGCCAAAACTCACACTTGGAGAACTTGGCATAGAGGCGGTAATCTCTAAGCTTGGTCAAGAAAAGTCGAAGATGCTCAGCATGCTCGTCTTCGGTTTTGGAGTAGACAAGGATGTCATCGATGTAAATGATGACAAACTTGTCGAGGTACTCGTGGAAGATGGAGTTCATCAGCCTCATGAATGTAGCCGGAGCATTTGTGAGGCTGAAGGACATGACGGTGTACTCATATAACCCGTAACAGGTAGTGAAAGTCGTCTTCGGAATATCCTCCTTTCGGATTTTAATCTGATGGTAGCCTGAGCTCAGATCCATCTTGGAGAATACCGTTGCACCAGCTAATTGATCGAATAGGTCAGTTATTCGAGGAATGGGGTACTTGTTCTTGATGGTTACCGCATTCAGAGGGCGGTAATCAACAACCAGTCGAGGGACAGTTGAGTCCCTCTTCTTGACAAAGATGACCGGGCAGCCCCAAGGTGAGCTACTCGGCCGGATGAATTCCTTTTCTAGCAGCTCATCAAGTTGCTTCTTTAGTTCAGTTAGCTCTTCCGTTGGCATGCGGTAGGGCCTTTTGGAAACCGGGGCGGTTCCCGTAACCAACTCGATCACAAACTCCACGCTGCGATCAGGTGGCATGCCGGGCAATTCCTCCGGAAAAACATCAGGGAAATCACACACCACGGCAACTTCATGCATTTCAGGCGGTGTGGTTCCTTCCAGGAAACATAAGCTGATCTCCGGTGAGAGTGGAGTGGCAGCGGAGGGAGTTGCGGACGAGGGTGACCAATAACTCACCAGCCCGACAGTTGGGTGGATCACGGTGACAGACTTGGCAGCACAGTCCAGGTTGGCCTGGTATTTGACTAACCAATCCATCCCCATAATTATATCTAGCCCATCTGACTTTAGTGCTATCAGCTGGAACGGAAAGGACCAATAACCTATGGTAATCTGGACTTCCGGAGCAACCCATTTCGTGTGCCAACTAGAGCCTGGGGTCTTAACCACTAACGGGGAGTCCATGTTCACAAATGGAATTTGATGGTTGTGTGCAAAAGCTATTGATATGAATGAATGCGATGCTCCAGAATCAAATAAGACTGAAGCAGGGTAATCATTGATTCGAAGCGTACCCATTAGAACTCCGGGGTCCTCTTCGACTCCTTCAGCCGAGACGTGGTTCAGTCGTCCACGGCTGACACTTGAAGCTTTGGCTGCTGGGGTAGAGGGTGCTGGTGCAGGTGCTGCGGTAGCTGCTGCCTTCTGTGGACACTCCCGGGAGTAGTGCCCCGGCTCGCCACAGTGGTAGCTGAGCCCCGGTGGTGCAGGAGGCAGCTGAGGGCAGACACCATTTCCAGCTGCACCCAAGGTCGAGGTAGCTGGGCGAGGCGGAGGTGGCCTGAATCCTGAAGGCTTTGGCGCGAAGGGTGCCTTAGGCACAGCGCTGAAGGGCACAAATACCCGGCACTTCTTGCCCTCAGAAGAAGAAGAGCTCTGGTTGTCGGTGGAAGCTGGCCTCTTGGAAGCCTCCAGCTCCTTCCTACCTTGCTCCATAGTGAGAGCATGGTTGTAGAGCTCCTGGTAGGAGGTGAACTTGAAGGGTAGGAGCTCGTATCGAAGACGAGGTGCGAAGACGAGGTGCGAGCCCCTTGCGGAAGAGGTATTGCTTGTCCTCATCATTCGTCACGTCCCGCGGGGCGTAACGGGAGAGGTGTTTGAACTCCCGCCCATAGGCTTGGACGTCCATGCGTCCCTAGGTCAAGTCCAGGAACTCCCTCCTCTTGAGCTCCGGGATGGGCTTCGGGATGTACGCCGCACGGAAAGCGGCGCGGAACTCCTCCCAAGTGAAGACATGGCTCGCGGCAACTAATGCCACGTGGCTCTCCCACCAGGAGACAGCGGCTCCATCCAGCAGGTAGGTAGCAAAGTTGACATGTTCCGCCGCCGGAACGTGAAGAGCGGCAAACTTGCGCTCTATAGCCCGAAGCCAATCATCCGCATCAAGCGGTTCCTTCGCTTCCGAGAAAGTGGGAGGTTGGGACCGCAGGAACTGGGTGAGAGTGGTGCAGTCCGTGTTCCTCTGTGCACCCTGCTGCACCAACTGCGCGAGTAGATTCTCGTTTCGCACTCGGCCCTCTTCAATAATAATCAAAACCTCCGCCATAGTGGGTGGCGGCGGTGGATCAGGATTGCTTGTTTCCCCACGACGGGTAGGAGCCATTCTGAAGAATTGGAACAATGACATAGTTAGTAAACACCTTCGACAGATAGGATAGATCATTAAGGTGCTTCCAGATATAGATATTGGAGATGGCAAACACTAAGACAGATTTAGACAACCACGGTGACATAACGTCATCGTGGCGATATCAAACGGATATAACGGACTCGAGACATAACTGGACGGTAGAAACCCAACCCCGAGAACCTACAACATCGACACCAAACATAAAACAAATAGAGATAAGAAATCAGATTAGAGCGAGTTGGATGAGGAGTAAAAAGAATCCTAAGAAGGTTTTCACAACTCATTTTTAGGTTATATATAGTTTTCAACTAGACTCGACATCGACCAACAGAAAGGGTTTCCTACAGGCAGTCCTGCTCTGATACCAACTTGTAGCGCCCCGACCCCAGAACTATACAGTGAAGCTTTGTGCAACAGACACAGCTATCACGTATAGTAGAGAGATCAAGACTTGTGGAACAACTGGCACGTCACAGACTCTACGACACAAAAGTTCATAAGCAACTCATATATGAGAAGGATACAGATAGCACAACAAGGGTCACCGACCCATCATCACATCAAGCAGAAGCAAATTATGTTGTCTAACAACAAGATCCAAAATATGGCCTAAGAGGCCTGCAGATAAACATCCTAGCCAGCCTGTTCCACGACGTCCCAAGCTGCCACCTGGGAACCCCAAACTACTCGTCGATGTCAACGAAGAACCCACCAGTCTGCTCGGTGACGTCCTCCTCTGAAACAAATTATAACAGCAGCAAAGAGAGACTAAGTACGATGTACTCGCAAGTTTAGTAGGGCGATATAGGCCCAATGATGACGGAGGCTCTAAGCTGTATATGTAGCTATTTTTGCATAAAGCTAATTTTCATAAACAGGACATACTGACACATGGCACCGACTACTCAGAATATTTTTCATAAAGGGGATAAGAGAGTAAACTTTCATCTTCGGTTCTCAACGAACCTACTTGTAGCCATAACCACTCATCTCCACCAAAGGCACTCCCTCGAATCACCCTCGAGGAAATGAACCTTTATCACAAGTTGATTATGCAACCTTTAGCTGCCATATCAATTAGGTTAAAGTTCTCTATGAGCTAATCCGCCTTTCCCAAGAGTTTGTCCATAACCGTGGACACGGTTTTTCGAAAAGGCTTCCGGGGAGGACCTTTACCTTTATCTATGAGCTAATTTACCCATTGGTACCGTCTGGCTCACCTAATTGGCCCTCTTCCGGGGAGGACCGGCGGGCGGGCGCGGTTAGACCTTTACCTTGCATGAGGCTTACTCAAGGATCATCAGTGTGCGGAAGGACAGGTTCAATGCCTATTTCAACACCCTGCCCCGCGGCCACATCCTAAACACCACCGTCCTCATCAAGCCTTCTTCCACCCACACACTCACACGCAAATGGAAAGCTCAAACTAGAGGACCCTTGACAAGCCCCTCACAAATTATTCGATCAGTAAGGGGCCCATACCCCCACTGATGGAAGCACGCTCGGTTCTTGGTTCTAGCTAAAAGCACTCGCAGCCTAGGCGGCAGGGATGAGGCAAAACACCCTCCCCTAGGGCAACTCATCCAAGCCTTTTATCATTTTAATTAAGCATCACATGTATCCACCATGCCCGAATCATTCCATCAACACCAATATCATGGAATTAAATAACGGACATCTAAGCAATGCTAAGCACAACTAAGCATGTATACCAACAATTATATTTAGTATCCGGCCAACACATCATGCCTACGGTTCATAGGAGGGGACAACATGTGATGGTTCAGGGGATAACATGCATTCATAGCATAATCTACATCTCGATCAAGAGTGACATTTGAACCGCATGCAATATTATGGTGGATAAAATAAGTTTATAAAACCATGGGGGACTAGATGCCAAGAAGGTTAGGTTATCTCTTGCCTTGCTGCCGGGGCGTGTAGTGTGGTTCGTCGGGGTAGGTCGGGGTGACCTCAACTCCGGAATCTATCGATACCCAAAATAATACAAAAGAACAAATAAATCACACGAACACAAGGTGCAATGCTCAATCACATGATGACATGTCAAATTGATGCAAGGATACCATAATATAAATTTAATAGCAAAATTAAACGGAGAGCCAAATAATTAATACAATTATTTGGAAACAACCCCATATTTATCTTAGTGACCACATTACTTATAAATTATTACATTTTTAGAGAAGTGGCTCAAATATGCACGAACATGAAATAATTAAATAGGTTTTGTCCTTCCGATCATTTTGGTACATTATTCGTAAATTTGCGGAGCACTGATGAATAAATAGCGGATTAAATAATTAATTGAATTTTAATTCTTTTCATCAAATTATGAATATCATTATTTATTTATTAATCTAAATGGGGTGAAACCACTTTAGTGAGTTAGAGAATTTTATAAGCTTTCCAGAACATATTCATTTACTTAATTTTGATTCCTAGATCTCGAGATATTAATTTTCAGTCTTGATAAATTCTCTGGCAGAGAAATTCCCCTTCTAAGTTTAACAACTTAACTGATTTGATAATTTTCTACTGACTTAACCAGTGACATTGGGTAGATTAGTTGATGTACTTTTGATACCATTTTAGTTTGGTATTTTTGGTTAAATCATGTTTTAGGAACCATTTCCCAAAGATGGTATCAAAATAATCTTTCCAAGTTTTCAGTTAAAACTAACACATTTGTCATTTTTATTTCTAATTGGAGACATGTCCAAAAATGAACATGGCTCGCATCTATGTGAAGATGGCATGTTATACTAGCTAGATCATTTTAGTTTGCTATTTTTAGGCCTCTGGTTAAATAGGAACTTGTATGGGAAGTTGGCTGTCTCTGTTATTTCATGTGGTGGAGTAAACTGATTAGCTATCTTCCTCAAATTAGATCTTTTATATAGATTTTATTTTGGGGTTCACAACACTTGTTCATGCCAGTAAACTAACCATACTAACATGTTATGGCAAGACAAGCTCCTAAATAAATCTAGGTGAATTAATATTAACAGTTCAAAACAGAACCAATTATCTGTTTTCAGAAGTTTCTGAAAACAGACAGAACATAGCTACTTTGCCTAGATCACTTAGTCTTCTATACTGTTTAATTTGGAAAACCAATTCATGCCTATGAATCTATAGGTTTACCTCTTTCTAACCGTATGAAGTTTACAAAGTTTGGTGGAGCAGATTTACCAGAATTTGCATGCAAAGCTGGCTAATCTACACAGGTTTTTCAGACTTGGCAGTTTTTCAGAAAATTCAACAGGGCGGGAACGCACTGTGGCCGTTGATCCATAGATCGACGGTGCATAGCCGTCCTGTACCTCCCGACGGAGGGAGAAGCAGAGGTGAAGGGGAGCGGCCGGGGAGGCTACCTGCCGGCGGTGGGGGGCTGCGGCGAGGATTGCGGTCGACGGCGGTGGTCCTGGGCGGCAGCTGGACGCCGGTGGCATCGCCGGAGACGGGCTACGGCGGGGCACGGCTTTGGCGGCCGAGTAGCTCGAGTGGAGCTCGAGCTCCTCTTCTGCGGCTTCTAAGCGAGGGAGAGGGAGTGTGTGGTGCTGGTGGTGAGGGTAGTGGCCGAGAAGGGGGCGTTTTATAGGTCGGGGAAGCTCGGGGCAGTGGGGGGGGCAAGGTTGGCACGGCCATGCCGCGTGCGGCACGGGGGCATGCGGGCGAGCGACGTGAGGGCTGGGGGGAACACGGGCGCATGCCAGGGGGGTCAAGGGAGGTGTTGCGCGTGTCGGGGCGGTCGGGGCCGGCTCGGGCGGGCTCCTGTCGGCCTGGGGCGACTTCGTCATGGTCTGCCCGCAGGGTGCTCGGCAGGTGGTCGCCTGTCGGTTCACCGCCGTTTGCGGGCAAGAGGAAGGGCCAGGAGTCAAGGGCTCGGGCTAGGGAGCTTCCATGCGTCAAGGGCAAGCTCCAGGACATGTTGGGGAATTTGTTTGCTACTGGTTTGGACAAGGTGGGCATGGTGGTGGCCATGCCATGCCATGGCTAGTTAGAGCTAGGGTTTAGGGCATGGGGGTGCTAGGGTTTGTCCAGAGAGTGTAGGGGGGGTACAGGGGAAGTGCTGGACAGAGAGGGGACAACAAATGGGCAAGCATGGGGTTGCCCTTTCATATAGGGTAGTGGCACTATTTGCACTATTTGCTACTAATGGAGTTTTAATGACAAAGTAAGAGAGAGGTGCAATGGTGCAATGGCTGGGATAAATAAGCATAGGGGTTTGGAATTTTAGGAAGTGTTTGCTCCCTTATTAATGTTTTCCATATGTTGTTTTGATTAAATTTAGCAATTTAGTAAAGGATGCTATGATGCAATGCAAAGCAAAAAGTGAAAATTTGGCCCATATTTTAGGGTACCAAATCTGGGCTGTTACAAAACATAGAGGGAAAAAGAATGTTCTTTCAATCTCCTCCTTTTTGGTTTTAGATGACAATACTCGGATTTGCAATAAAACATCATACTAGATCATGTTTAACAAAATGGAAAGGTCTCCCCCTAAATGTGTGCATATCTTTTGTTTGCCTTGGAATGCAAATACACACATAAGGAGGGAAACATTCCCGACAAGATATAATCAACATGATATTCGCACAATAAGAGGCATATCCAACTAGGTTGAGATCTGAGAGTAGTATCGTACCCAGCGTTCAAAAAAGCGTACGCTTAGTCAGGCTTAAGCGTGAAAGCAAGCGTAGCGGTGAGGTTTCACTCAGGATTAGGCCTGAGCGGCCCATTAAGCGTTGAGCGCTGAAAAGCGGCCCGCTTGGTTCGTCGTTTTGTAGGCAAAACGATCGGAATTTTTAACGCCCGTAATTATTCACGGAAGCCTGCTTGGTTCGCCGTGTTCCTTTCTGCCGGTTTTGTTTTCCGCGCGCGATTCCTGCTATCCGCCCCGTAAAATTTCACGGACCAGTAGACGTCCGTTTTAATTCCGGCCATTTTCTGCAGGCACAGCGAATCGACGTGCTAAATTATTGGGACGGGTAATATAATCAGACATTCCAAGCGGGCCCTAAGTCTGAGCGTGTGCTTCATCGTCCCCGAGCGTAGCTGAAGCGGAGATAGGCAGCGGCTGAGCGAAGGAAGCTGGCGGCGGAACGATGAAAAATTGGACTTAGAAAGGAGGGAAACGGGGAATCAGAGAGAGGGAAATAGAGGTCTAGGGTTAGGAATCCCCAAATCGGCCACTTCCAGTCTCTTTCCCGGATCGAGAACACAAGATAGAACAGAGGAGGCGGCGCATCTCCCGCCCGCCACCGTTGAAGCTCCTGCCCCGCCGCCATGGAAGCTCCTCCTCTAGGCCTCCTGCGCTGCAACCCCTCCTCCAGCAGCTCGTTCCCCTCGTCCCCTCGGTCCAGAATCCAGATTGCCGGCTACGCATCGGTTATTTCTGTATTCCATTCCTTCTTATCTCTTGTGCATGTGAGTTGTGACTGCTCTGCTACTACTGCTTGTTTTCTAGATGGATTTGATATGTATGTTGGATGCTGCTATGTGTGCTTCTAGCCTGATTGGTGATTGCTATGGACTGTATGTACTGCTAGCCTGATTGCATATGTTTGTGCTGCTGGAATTTGCCACCGAAATTTGGAACCTCTTTTATTTCTTGCAAATGTAGCATTACATGCATGCCTATGGTACAAATTTACAACAAATTATGGTCTATTGTATGCCTATATTGCCTTCCCTGCTCCTGTCCGTACGCTTTTACCCAGAACGCTTAAGTGGCATTTAAGCTCGCCTAAGAAGTAGTTCCTCAAGGCTGAGCCTCACCGCTCGCTTAGCGCTCAACGCTTTTTTGAACCTTGATCGTACCTTGTGCCAAAAGATGTTGACAATTATATCAATACACAATATTATGTAGACTCAACCATAGATGAACCCGAATACCGAAATCCATAGTCTCATACAATAATTTAACATCACATACAATAAAGATAATGAGGTCCACGATCATAAGCAAATAGAGTTCAACTTCAACTAAAACAAATGCAAATCCAAAGAGGCAAATGAAAATGCATGCTAAACATGAATGCAAATCCCCAGAGAGTACTTTCTCCCCCTTTGGCATCAAGACACCAAAAAGGAGGAAAGTGGAGAGACATGTAACAACCCTACTTTTGGTACCTGAAAATATGAGTAAAATTTTCACTTTTTGCAACTCATTTGCATCATAGCATCCCTCATTCATATTTGCTTCACATGAAATAAAGGAGCAGCAATTAAGAAACCAAATATGATGATGTGAATGGTGAACAAACTCTCAATTTAATTTCTCATATTTGTCCAGGAAGTTCCAACAACTACAAATATAATTGTTGCCAAATTTAAGCAATGGCAAATGCAAATATTTGAATGAAGCCCTAAAATGCAAGAGAACAAATTCTGAAATGTTACCACATGAAATGTTTTCCAAATGGGCTGTAAATTTTATCACAGGTTCCAAATAATATATATTGGCTCTGTGAATTTTTTCAGAATTTTTCAAAATGTTTAAGGACCTGAATTAAATGCCACAACCCTACTGGAATTTCTGAAAAAGGGAAAAATAATAAAATCATGACAGTGGGCCACCCCTGTCAGTCTCTCTTCCCTCCCTCCTTCTTCCTGGCGCCACAGTGATGCCACTGTCGCCATGGCCGCGCCCCACCGTGGCCTCCACCGCGCTCCTCCTTGCTCCCTGGCCCCCCTGGAGGTTAAAGAGCTCCCCCACGACGTGCTCTCTCTCTCTCCCCTCCTTTTTCTTCCCCCTGCAGAAACCCTAGATCGAGCGGAGCCATGCCCGCCAACTGACCGAGCCGCCGCCGCACGCCGCCATCGACACAAGCCTCCCGGAGCAGATCGAAGCGCACCAGGAGCTCTGCCTCGCCTCCCTCTTCTTCCTCGCCCAAGCAATCGGGCCGGGGCGCCCTAAATCGAGCCGACGGTCCCGTCTTCTTCCTCTCCGTCCGCCAGGCGTCGAGCACGCTTGCCATCGCCGCCGACCTTCCCCTTCACCACCGAGCACCTAGACGCGCTCAGGGTGAGCACACGGTCCTCCTGGACCTTTTCTTCCTCTCCCCCTCCCTCTGGTTCGCCGTAACGCCGTAGACCGAGACCGCGCCGCCGCCGTAGCTCGTTGCCGGGGCTCCTCCGGTGACCTTTAGGTCACGCACCGCCGCCACTAGACTCCCCTCGCCGTGCGGAACCGAATGCAACCCCTCTCGGGCTCCCTAGCGCACGCGCGCGACGGATGCGTGCTCGGCATGCCGCCGGTCACCGCCGCGCCGGTCGTGGCCTCCCCGCGGGTCAAACCTGCCCGTGGGCCGTTCGGCCGACGTGGATGCCCACGTGGATTGGGTCCCGCCGGTCAGCCTCTGTGGCTAGCCCACGCCCGGTGAAAAACGTTTCGGTAGTAATTCTGGAATTTAATTAAATGGCAGAAAATGAATTTGAACTTTAAAATTCCATAACTTTTGAACCACTAATCAGAAAAATGCAAATAATATACCAAAATTCTTAGGAAGAAATTATCTATCTGTTAGTGCCATTGGTAGAATTAATTGACCAAAATAAATTGACTGTATTTAATAAAAACAGAGATGGCAGATTTAATTCAAATTTTGGAAATTGCATAACTTGAGTTCTACTCATCCAAAAATTATGAATAAGCTCTCAAAATGTTCAGTGAACAATGATCTACAAGTTTATGTAATTTGAGAGAATTTTAGATTTAATATTGGTTCTGTTTAATAAAAATAAATAAAATGGCAGAATTAAATCAATTATTAAAAATATCATAACTTGATGAATATTAATTCAAAAATTGCAAATGATATACCAAAATGACCAGCAAAACAAATGCTATCTAGCCATATTAATTTCACAGTATGAAAATAACTTTTACTTTGATGTCATTTTCGAATTGGTTAAAATGATTTAAATTGCATAACCGTTTAAATCACCATTTCTTCATCGTTAATCGGAAAATTGCAAACGAAGTACCAAAATGATCAGTAGGACAATATCTATCTAATAATGTCATTTTCATGCATTTAGGACCCATAATTCAGTACTGGACATTTTGGATAATAATGCAATTCACTAAGTTAAACATGGAGTTTTGACCCGTTAATTGCTATATTTAATTTAGGGGTATGATTTCAGTGCATAATTTGCCCATCTCATCATGATTGTGCATTGCACCTTGTATTCGTGTTATTTATTTAGTTTTCTGTATTGTTTGTGTATTGGTAGATTCAGGAGTCGAGGTTCCACCACAATACCTCGACGATCCACACGACCAGTACTACCAGCAAGGCAAGAGCTAACCTAACCTTCTGTGCATATCTCATCCTATTAGTACAATTATTTTCTCCACCATAATATTGCATTCGATTCTAGAAACAACTTTGCTCAGTGGATAGAGAATCCTATAACTTGCATGCTCCCTGAACCATTATCTGTTTCCCTTCCTATTAACCATAGGTTGATGTGTTGGCCTGAGATATATAATGTCAGTTGTATGTTATTCTTAGATATGCTTAGCCATGCGTAGTCGAATGCTTAAGATGTCCGTTGATTATTGCCATATATGTGAAGATGATGGAATGTTCGGACAGTGGTGGAAACTTGTGTTAATAAATAATTGCTAAGAATGGTTGGGATGAGTTGCCATCGGGGATGGTGTTTTGTCTCGTTCCTGCCCCTAGGTGCGAGTTCTTATCTCTTGAACCAAGATCTAGCGTGCTACCATCGGTGGGGGTATGGGCCCCTTACTAACTAAATAACTTGTGCGGGCGTATCCAAGGGTCCTCTAGTTTGCGCTTTCTATTTGCGAGTGTGTGGCCGGTGATGATGATGACGATGATGATGATGTGATGAGGATGGTGGTGATAGGAGTGGCGACGGGGCAGGGTGTTGAAATAGGCACTGAACTTGTCATGTCGTCACGATGACCCTTGGATAGTCTCATGCGAGGTAAAGGTTTAACCGCGCCCGCCCTGCCGGCTTTCCCCGGAAGAGAGCTAATTGTACAGGCAAGGGGTCGCACACTACCAATGGATAAAAATAGTACACCCCTGCAGGGTTTAATCTTTTCGAAAAGCCGTGTCCGCGGTTATGGACAACTTGGGAATAGATTATGAGATCATAGATAACATTTAACCTAATTAATATGGCATCTAGAGGTTGCATAATCAATGTGTGGTAAAGGTTCATTTCCTCGAGGGAGATTCGAGGGAGTTCCTTGGTGGATACGAGTGGTGAATGATGGTTACTGCTGGTGCAAGGTGACCCGAAGAAGAAAGTTTTACTATCTTATCCCCTTTGAGAAAAATCTTCTGAGTAGTCGGTGCCATGAGTCCTAGTGTTACCCGAAAGGAAAACTAGCTTTCTGCAAAACCAACTACCTATAGCTTTGAAGCCAAACAGCATCGGGCCTATATCGCCCTACTAATTCTTGCGAGTACGTCGTACTCAGCCTTGCTTTGTTGATTATTATTTGTTTCAGAGGAGGACGCCACCGGACTAGAAGGTGGGTTCTTTATCGACATCGACGAGTAGTCTGGGGTTCCCAGGTGGCAGCTTGGGACGTATCGGAATAGGCTGGCTGGGATATGTTATTATAGGCCTCTTAGGCCATAATTTGGATCTTGTTGTTAGACAACTATAATTGCTTCCGCTTGATGTAATTATGGGTCTGTGACCCCTGATTGTGACATTTTTTATCTTTCTCATATATGAGTTGAACTATGATCTCTTGAGTCGTAGAGTCTGTGAAGTGCCAGTTGTTCCGCAGTCTTGGTCTCTTTACTATACGTGAAAGCGATGTCTGAGCTTATGGCATAATCGAGGTGTTGTGTGCCAATGATCCATTCCGAGCACACCTGCCAATGAGTTTTGGCCTGGGATTGGTAAACCCAGTAACCCTCGATTGTGTAGCATGACCGGTTACACAACGTTTCACTGTATAGTTCTGGGGTCGGGGCGCTACAAGTTGGTATCAGAGCAGTACTGCCTGTAGGAAACCCGTTCTATTGGTCGATGTCGAGTCTAGTTGAAAATTATTTATAACCTAAAAATGAGTTGTGAAAACCTTCTTATGATTCTTTTTACTTCTTACCCAACTCGCTCTAACTCTGAGTCACCTTACCTCTATTTGTCTTGCAGTTGGGTCAAAGTTTTAGGTTCTCGGGGTTGGGTTCTTACCGTCTATATTAATTCATGAGTCTCAATTCCGTTCCTAACTGTTGAACTGTTCTGTTGTTGCTACAGATGACGCGTTCGGGACTTGTTGTCTGTCTGACTTGCTGTGAGGGTGTCCGCGGGTTCCCCGCCTTGTTTGTTGCTGCCTTAGCCAGCCAGGGTTGCCCTTGGTACCCAGAGTACGTGGTGTACGAGGAGCACATGCCGTACGGATAGGGGCAGTTCTTCTGCGAGACCCGTGTCCTGACTCCGGATGGAGACGGAGTCCAGCACCAGAGTGTAGGTGTGGGCATGACCGTGGAGCAGGCTGTTCAAGAGGCTGCGTTCAACGGCCTCTCCGTGTACCGCGGAGACTGTGACTACCTAGCTAACCCTATCTCAGATTTCTATCACTTTCCAGCTGCTGAGGACGGTATGGAGGGCTGCTATGTTGCTAGGTACTCAGACCCAGCGACCGAGCCAGACCACGGCCACCGAGCTCTTATCGAGATGGTTAGGGCGTTGGACCTTCGTGCCCGTCAGTGGTACCTATACACGGTGGCTGCTCGTGATAGTCACCGGAACACTCTGATGTCCTTGGAGCCTTACGTCCATGCCGGGATACTTCCCCCAGATCTCCTTTCGCCGCTACCGATGGAGCTGCCCGGCTACATGAGCAGCCCGAGAGTGGGTGGCACCATTCCACTATGTGGACCTGCTCGAGACACCGGTGGCGACGTCCACACGCCGCCTTATGACCGCCAGCCAGCGAGTGCCCGCCGTTTCCGCACTCGCTCTGTGCGTCTCCCGGTGAGTGCCCAGTATTTCTAGGAGACCGGTATCTACGGGTACCTTGTATCGTATCCTTGCCTTCCTGTGTGATGAGCAAGATACCCACTATCTGTATTGGTTGCCTTTCGAATTCTAATTGTTGTATCGAACTAAAAGACTTGTATCATCAGCAATTTCCATTCGGGTAATGCAGACTAAGGCATTTGTAAGCTCGTATCTGAACCACCTAATGGGTTTTATTCCGACTGGCTTGTGTTGTTGAGTACAATTGTTTCCCTACCATGTTGATGTGATGATACCTGTTCTTCCTCGCTCAATCTTGCTAAATTGTTGCCACTCGTAGTCGCTTGTTCGGGTCTAAGCGCTTACTTGATTCCTATCCATTCGGAGAGAGATACTAACTGTGTCCTTGTTCATATCTCCAGAATGGCTCCTACCCGTCGTGGTGAAAACAGCAATCCTGGCCCACCGCCGCCACCCACTATGGCGGAGGTTATGATGATTATTGAAGAGGGCCGCGTGCGCAATGAGAATCTGCTCGCGTAGTTGGTGCAGCAGGGTGAACGCAGGAACACTGAATGCAGCAACCTCACTGAATTCCTGAAGTCCCATCCTCCCACTTTCGCTTATGCTAAAGAGCCCCTGGATGCTGATGATTGGCTTCGTGCTCTTGAGCGCAAGTTCACTGCCTTGCATGTTTCGGTGGCGGAACAAGTGAACTTTGCCACCTACCTGCTGACTGGAGCCACAGGGTCCTGGTGGGAAAGCCATGTGTCCATGGTTGCGGCTGGCCACACCTTCACTTGGACTGAATTCCGCACTGCCTTCCGTGCGGCTTACATTCCCCAGCCAATCATGGACCTGAAAAGGAGGGAGTTCCTGGAGCTGACCCAGGGACGCATGGACGTCCAAGCTTATGGGCGTGAGTTCAACCACCTCTCTCGTTACGCCCCCCCGGGACGTGACCAATGATGAAGACAAGCAGTATCTGTTCTGCAAGGGACTGACTCCGCGACTCCGTCATGAATTGCTGCCCTTCAAGTTCCAGTCTTATCAGGAGCTGTACAACCTTGCTCTCACTCTGGAGCAGGGTAGGAAGGAACTGGAGGTTTCCAAGAGGCCTTCGCAGGGGGACCACTAGAGCTCCTCTTCTTCTGAGGGCAAGAAGCGCCGGGTATTTGTGCCCTACAGCGCTATGCCAAAGGCACCCTTCGCGCCAAAGCCTACCGGGTTCAGGCCACCTCCGCCTCGCCCAGCTACTTCGACCTTGGGTGCGGCTGGAAGTGGTTTCCGCCCTCAACTGCCTGCACCGCCGAGGCTCACCTGCTACAGCTGTGGCCAGCCCGGTCACTACTAAAGGGACTGCCCTGGGAAGGCACCTGCTACCGCAACACCTGTGCCAGCACCCTCTACACCCGTAGCCAAGGCTGTGACCACTAGCCGTGGCCGCCTGAACCACCTCTCTGCCGAAGAAGCTGAAGAGGACCCCAGTGTTCTCATGGGTACGCTTCGAATTAATGATCATCCAGCTTCAGTCTTGTTTGACTCTGGAGCATCGCATTCATTCATGTCCACAGCATATGCACACAACCATCAGATACCGTTCGTGAACATGGACAACCCTCTAGTGGTTAAAACACCAGGTTCTAGTTGGCGAACTGACTGGATAGCTCCAGACATCCAGATGACTATAGGCTATTGGTCTTTCCCTTTCCAGCTGATAGCCCTGAAGGCAGATGGTATAGATGTCATTTTGGGTATGGACTGGCTAGTCAAATATCATGCTAACTTGAATTGTGCTGCCAAGTCGGTCACAGTGGTCCACCCAACTGTCAGGCTAGTAAGTTACTGGTCCCCTTCGTCCGCAACCCCATCCGCTGCCAACCCTCTATCCCCGGAAATCAGCCTATGTTTCTTGGAAGGCACCACACCGCCTGAAATGCATGAGGTTGCCGTGGTGTGTGACTTCCCCGATGTCTTTCCGGAGGAATTACCTGGCATGCCACCTGATCGAAGTGTGGAATTTGTTATTGAATTGGTTCCGGGAACTGCCCCAATTTCCAAAAGGCCCTACCGTATGCCAACGGAAGAGCTAACTGAACTAAAGAAGCAACTTGATGAGCTGCTAGAAAAAGAATTCATCCGTCCGAGTAGCTCACCTTGGGGCTGCCCGGTCATATTTGTCAAGAAGAGGGATACAAATGTTCCTTGCTTGGTTGTTGATTACCGCCCTCTGAATGCGGTGACCATCAAGAACAAATATCCCATTCCCCGAATGAATGACCTGTTCGATCAGCTAGCTGGTGCAAAGGTATTCTCCAAGATGGATCTGAGGTCAGGCTACCATCAGATAAAAATCAGAAAGGAGGATATTCCAAAGACGGCTTTCACTACCCGTTATGGGTTATATGAGTACACCGTCATGTCTTTCGGCCTCACAAATGCTTCGGCTACATTCATGAGGCTGATGAACTCCATCTTCCACGAGTATCTCGACAAGTTCGTCATAATTTACATTGACGACATCCTTGTCTACTCCAAAACCGAAGAAGAACATGCTGAGCATCTTCGGCTAGTTCTGACCAAGCTTCGTGATCATCGTCTCTATGCCAAGTTCTCTAAGTGCGAGTTTTGGCTACAGGAGCTCATCTTCCTTGGTCATGTGGTGTCAGCTGCTGGAGTAGCGGTTATACCTGACAAGATTCAGTCAATCCTGGATTGGCCAACTCCCAAGTCCATCAAAGATATCCGAAGCTTCCTTGGGTTGGCGGGTTATTACCGCCGATTCATCGAGGGCTTTTCCAAAATAGCCAAAGCCTTGACTGACCTACTCAAGAAGAACAAACAGTTTGTGTGCTCAGACAAAGCTAAAGAGAGTTTCCAAACTCTCAAGGTCAAGCTCACTACCACACCGGTGCGTGTCCTTCCCGACACCGCCAAAGACTTTGTCGTCTATTGTGATGCATCACTCCAAGGCTTGGGCTGTGTTTTGATGCAAGAAGGCCATGTCGTAGCCTATGCCTCCCGCCAACTCAAACCGCATGAACTCAACTATCCAACTCATGATCTAGAGTTGCTGTCGTAGTTCATGCTCTGAAGCAGTGGAGACCCTACCTGTTGGGCAACCATTGCGAGATCTTCTCGGATCATCAAAGTCTGAAGTATCTCTTCACCCAGCCCGATCTGAATCTCCGACGGAGAAGATGGTTGGAGTTGATCAAAGACTATGATGTGACCCTCAATTACCAGCCTGGCAAGGCAAATGTGGTTGCCGATGCGCTGAGTCGCAAGTCTTATTGCAACACCCTGATGGTTGAGCGAGCTCAGCCCGCTCTTCATGAAGAATTCGCACGTTTGAATCTGGAGATTGTTCCCTCCGGATATTTGGCTAACCTCGAGATCAAATCAACTCTCGAGGATGATATCAAGGCTGCCCAGCAAAATGATACTGAAATTCTAGAGATCAAAGAGAAGATAGATAATGGGAAGGCAAACTGTTTCTCGGTCGTTGACAATCGTGTTGTCTATTTCGGTGACCGTTTAGTGGTGCCCAAGAGTGGAAACACAAAAGAGTTGATCCTCTCGGAAGCTCACGAGTCACCCATCTCTATTCATCTGGGTAGCACCAAAATGTACCAAGATCTTCGCCCTCAATTCTGGTGGTCTTGCATGAAGCACAAGATCGCCGAGTATGTTGCAGAATGCGACGTCTGTCGCCGAGTGAAGGCTGAACATCAAAGGCCAGCTGGTACCCTTCGCCCCATAGCCATTCCCGAGTGGAAATGGGATGAAGTTGGTATGGATTTCATTACTGGCCTTCCAAGATCGCAAAAGGGTAATACTACCATCTGGGTAGTCATCGATCGTCTATCCAAGGTAGCTCATTTCCTTCCCGTACGTGAGGACATAACGGTGAAGCAGTTGGCCGAGTTATATGTTGCCCGCATTGTTCCCCTCCACGGTGTTCCACTGAGGATCATCTCAGACCGTGGGAGCCGATTCGTATCCAGATTCTAGCAGAGCTTCCAATCTGCTATGGGAACCCGCCTCAACTTCAGCACCGCCTATCACCCTCAAACCGATGGCCAACCTGAAAGGGTGAACCAAGTTCTTGAGGATATGCTTCGGGCTTGTGTTATCTCCTTCGGCAAGGGTTGGGAAAAATACCTTCCCCTCGCCGAGTTCTCCTACAACAATAGCTACCAAGCCAGTTTGCAAATGGCTCCCTTTGAGGTCCTTTATGGGAGAAAATGCCGAACTCCTCTCAATTGGTCTGAAACCGGAGAGAGGTCACTCTTCGGTCCTGACGTGATCAATGAGGCAGAAGAAAAGGTCCGTGTCATTCGAGCAAATCTGAAGGTTGCTCAGTCCAGGCAGAAGAGTTATTATGATAAGCATCATTAGGAGGTTCACTATGAAATTGGTGACAAAGCCTATCTTCGAGTCTCTCCCCTCCGAGGCGTTCATCGTTTCGGGATCAAGGGAAAATTGGCACCTCGTTTGTTGGTCCTTTCACTGTCCTGGGTAAGCGAGGTGATCTCTCCTATCAGCTCGAGCTCCCAGAGAATTTCTCGGATGTGCATGATGTGTTCCATGTCTCTCAACTCCGTCGTTGCTTCAAAGATCCTATTCGTGGGGTTAATCATGAAGAGTTGGACATTCAGGCGGATCTGACTTACCGTGAGCATCCTGTCCGCATCTTGGATGAAGCGGAAAGGAAGACTCGTAATAAATCCATCAAGTTCCTCAAAATCCAGTGGTCTAACCATTCTGAAGACGAAGCAACCTGGGAACGTGAAACTAGTCTTCGTCAGGAATACCCCGCCTTCTTCACTCAAGCCTAGAATCTCGGGACGAGATTCCTGTAAGGGGGTAGAGTTGTAACAGCCCTACTTTTGGTACCTGAAAATATGAGTAAAATTTTCACTTTTTGCAACTCATTTGCATCATAGCATCCCTCATTCATATTTGCTTCACATGAAATAAAGGAGCAACAATTAAGAAACCAAATATGATGATGTGAATGGTGAACAAACTCTCAATTTAATTTCTCATATTTGTCCAGGAAGTTCCAACAACTACAAATATAATTGTTGCCAAATTTAAGCAATGGCAAATGCAAATATTTGAATGAAGCCCTAAAATGCAAGAGAGCAAATTCTGAAATGTTACCACATGAAATGTTTTCCAAATGGGTTGTAAATTTTATCACAGGTTCCAAATAATATATATTGGCTCTGTGAAGTTTTCCAGAATTTTTCAAAATGTTTAAGGGCCTGAATTAAATGCCACAACCCTACTGGAATTTCTGAAAAAGGGAAAAATAATAAAATCATGATAGTGGGCCACCCCTGTCAGTCTCTCTTCCCTCCCTCCTTCTTCCTGGCGCCACAGTGATGCCACTGTCGCCATGGCCGCACCCCACCGTGGCCTCCACCGCGCTCCTCCTCGCTCCCTGGACCCCCTGGAGGTTAAGGAGCTCCCCCACGACGTGCTCTCTCTCTCCCTCCTTTTTCTTCCCCCTGCAGAAACCCTAGACCAAGCGGAGCCATGCCCGCCAACTGACCGAGCCGCCGCCGCACGCCGCCGTCGACACAAGCCTCCCGGAGCAGATCGAAGCGCACCAGGAGCTCCGCCTCGCCTCCCTCTTCTTCCTCGCCCAAGCAATCGGGCCGGGGCGCCCTAAATCGAGCCGACGGTCCCATCTTCTTCCTCTCCGTCCGCCGGGCGTCGAGCATGCTTGCCGTCGCCGCCGACCTTCCCCTTCACCACCGAGCACCTAGACGCGCTCAGGGTGAGCACACGGTCCTCCTGGACCTTTTCTTCCTCTCGCCCTCCCTCTGGTTCGCCGTAACGCCGTAGACCGAGACCGCGCCACTGCCGTAGCTCATCGCCGGGGCTCCTCCGGTGACCTTTAGGTCACGCACCGCCGCCACTAGACTCCCCTCGCCGTGCAGAACCGAATGCGACCCCTCTCGGGCTCCCTAGCGCACGCGCGCGACGGATGCGTGTTCGGCATGCCGCCGGTCACCGCCGCGCCGCGCCGGTCGTGGCCTCCCCGCGGGTCAAACCTGCCCGTGGGCCGTTCGGCCAACGTGGATGCCCACGTGGATTGGGTCCCGCCGGTCAGCCTCTGTGGCTAGCCCACGCCCGGTGAAAAACGTTTCGGTAGTAATTCTGGAATTTAATTAAATGGCAGAAAATGAATTTGAACTTTAAAATTCCATAACTTTTGAACCACTAATCAGAAAAATGCAATAATATACCAAAACGCTCAGGAAGAAATTATCTATCTGTTAGTGCCATTGGTAGAATTAATTGACCAAATAAATTGACTGTATTTAATAAAAACAGAGATGGCAGATTTAATTCAAATTTTGGAAATTGCATAACTTGAGTTCTACTCATCAAAAAATTATGAATAAGCTCTCAAAATGTTCAGTGAACAATGATCTACAAGTTTATGTAATTTTAGAGAATTTTAGATTTAATATTGGTGTTGTTTAATAAAAATAAATAAAATGGCAGAATTAAATCAATTATTAAAAATATCATAACTTGATGAATATTAATTCAAAAATTGCAAATGATATACCAAATGACCAGCAAAACAAATGCTATCTAGCCATATTAATTTCACAGTATGAAAATAACTTTTACGTTGATGTCATTTTCGAATTGGTTAAAATGATTTAAATTGCATAACCGTTTAAATCACCATTTCTTCATCGTTAATCGGAAAATTGCAAACGAAGTACCAAAATGATCAGTAGGACAATATCTATCTAATAATAGTTGGAGATATGCCCAAGAGGCAATAATAAATGTTATTGATAATCATATTTCCCGTTCATGATAAATGTTTATATCCATGCTAGAAATGTATTAAGCGGAAACAAATACATGTGTGGAATATAAACGATAATGTGTCCTAGTCTTTCCTCTTATGACTAGTTCGTTTAATTAAGTGATGGTTACATGTTTCCTAACCATAGATTTATGAATCACTTAATAAACGAAGTTTGTATCATGGGTGATGATATAATGGACAAGACTCAAATTAAATAAATGTCAAATATAGTTTCCTTAGACCATGAGATTATGTCACTCCCGTTTGTCGGAGGAGTGCTTTGTGGACATCAAACGTCACTTTGTAACTGGGTGATTATAAAGGTGGCTTTCAGGTTCTCCGATGATAGGTTGTTGGGTGGCATGTTTCAAGACTGGGATTTGTTCGTCAAACAGTTGGATAGATATCTCTGGACCCTCTCGGTAGTATAGCATCCAAACGCTTGCAAGCATATGACTAAGTGTTTAGTCATAAGGGATCCTATTCTATGGGAACGAGTAAAGAGAACTTTTCGGTAACGAGATTAATCAGATATGGAGATATCAATGGATTAAATCTCGGACCAAGTATATATCGTGAAACAAAAGGAATCGTATATGGATTAATTGAATCCCAGACATTGTGGTTCGACTGGTAAAATTACTTCATCGAATATGTAGAAATTAATATGGGCATCCCGGTCCCGCTATTAATATGACATATTGCGAACCCCGCAGAGTCACACACTTAACGTTCGATGTAGTTAGGGTTCGAGATAAATGATGGTGAGAAAGAATATTGATTCAGAGTCCCGGATAGGATCCCGGACGTCACGAGGAGTTCGGAGTGGTCGGCGGAGAATAAGGTTCATATAAGGAAAGTGGTTTCCGGAGGTTTGGAATGGTTCGGGAATTTATCGGTAAGTACCGGAAAGTTCTAGAAGGTTCTAGAGGGGTCTAGAAGTGGGGCCCATAGGAGTATGGGGCCCACATGGTATTAAGGGGTGGTGGGCTAGCCTAATGGGCCAGCCGCACCATGCCCTCAAGGGCCCATGCAGGCCAAGCTTCTAGAAGAGGTGGGGCGGCCAAAAACCTAGGGCTTGCTTGGGGGCAAATTCCCCCCTAGCCCGCGGCCCTAGGAGGGGTGGGGCGCAGCCCCCTTGGCCGCCTATATAAGGAGGGGCTGAGGGGAGGCTTCCGCACCCTTTGCTCCCCCCAAGGGTGCCTAGCCGCCGCCCCCCCCCCCCTCCAAACCCGAGCCGCACCCCTCCTCCTCCTCTCTCCCCGACACCGCTTGGCGAAGCCCTGTCGGATCTCCACCATACACACCACGCACCGTCGTCGTGCTATTGATCTCGAGCCTCTCCACCACCTCTTGCGGGATCAAGAACATGGAGTTTTCATCGAGCTGTACGTGTGGATCTCTCGAAGGCGTTGCTCGTGCGCGCTTGGATAATACATCTCCTCGAGACTATACGAATCTAGTTGCGGGGATCGACTAGCCAACCTCTGCCTCGACAAAACACTCACGGTT